>JAYDZK010001188.1:0-16094 GCA_034509185.1 Euphonia xanthogaster
GCCCTGCCAGGCCTCAAGATGGCGGCGGCGGCGGCGCGCGGGGGCTGCCGGGAAGGGTCGCGCCGTTCCCGCGGTTACGGGGTGGGGGGGCGGCCTGAGGGGGCGCGAGCGGCCTGAGGGCTCGGCCCCTCCCGCCGCTCCTCCGGCGGGCTCTGCGCGGCAGGCGAGCCCCTGGCTAGGGCCGGCCCGGTCACGTCTCATAGAACAGACGGTTTCCCACCAGCTCCGGCTTTCTCCGGGGTCTCCAGCGGGGCCGAGGCCGGAGCCAGGGCCCGGCCTTGGCCTGGGCCCAAGTTATTTAGGCAGGAGAACAAACGGCTGGGAGGGGCGAGAGGGTCCCTGCAAGGTTAGCAGAGAGGCTGCAGCCACCGCTGCGGGGGCCTGGTACTGGAGTCTGGTGGTGTGAGCACACAACCAGCCCGGCTCTGGGATTTTATCCCTCTTAATCCCATGTAATTGTAGTGCCTGGGAAAAGAAGGAACAACCTCTGCAGTCTTAGCTTCAGCAGCGAGAAAAGAGACCAGCTCCCTCCCTGTGCAGCTGTTGCTGAGGAAGGTTCCCCTTCTGACAGCCCGAGGTAGGAGTGAGCTCTGGCAGAAAACAGCCTGGGTGTCTGCGATGGGAGCAAGGGACTGAACTGTGTTCTGAGGGAAAGGGAGTGAACAAATACATAGAAATTTATATTTACTTTGAGGGTGGTGAGGCCCTGGCACAGGTTGCCCAGAGAAGCTGTGGCTGCCCCATCCCTGGCATGTTAATGTCCCCTCACGCCTGGAAATCTCTTTGTGTCACTGATTGGATCAAACAGTTCAATTTACAGACACACAGATCAGTGCCAATTAATACATGAGGGCTGTTCAGAGGAGATGTGGCAGCTGGGGGCACCTCCACCCACAGATCCCACATGGAACACCCAGAGAGGCTGCACTGACTCCCAGCTGGAAGATCCAGGCCTGGATGTGACCAAGCTGTGCTGAACTGGGAGTACTGGTTATTTACAGACACATCACAGAGCTGGAATTGACACAATTTCTACCCCTTTTTTCGCACTATGCTTCAAAGGCAGATGACAGAGCACCAGGAAGGCTGGACAGAATAGCTGTGGCTGCCCCTGGATCCCTGGCAGTGTCCAAGGCCAGGCTGGAGACTGGGGCTTGGAGCAGCCTGGGACAGTGGAAGGTGTCCCTGGCTGTGGCAGGGGCTGGAACAGGATGGGATTTAAGGTCCCTTTCCACCCAAACCATTCCATGACTCCACGAAGGAGGGCTGGGGGTCTTTGCCTAGCTGGTGCCAATACAAAGTGGTGCCAGGAAGGAGAGTCAGGAGGTTCTGCCCTGCATGGGCAGCTCAGGCTGTCCCCTCCGTGCATGCCAGAGGTGACCTTGGGAAAGGTGGCCTCAGTCACTGCCCTTGGACTGACAATATGCTCCTTTGGGAGTAAGCCAATATTCTGAGAGGACAGATATAACCTGATCCAGGCTTGGCCTTGCTGGGATGTGCTCCAGCCATGACATCACCCAGTAATGCCACGTCTATTTACTACCGGGGAAAGGTGCTGGATTGGAGGCTGAAATCCCTGGTTTATCTCCTGAGCACGTTAGGAGCAGGAAGCAGCATTAGCAGCCATATCTTGTTCTTTTCAGGCCAAGAGAAGTCAGTTTCCATGGGAAACACAGCTCTGCCCTGTCTGAGAATTCACCTCTCCTGTTTCCATGCTCCCTGTAAGACATTCCTGCCCTCTGAGGCTCGGGAAGTTCCTCAGCCCCCCCAGCCTATCCCTGACTCATTTCCACACAGCACCTTGCCAGGGGGGTAAATGGATACCTGGAATCAGGTGGCCACTGCGCCATCCACAGACTTCTCATCAGTGAATCAAAGGATGACATGCAGAGCTGAAGCTGCTGGAAGGTAAATTCAGACCTTTCAGAGGATGAAATTTCCCTCCAGCAGCTAAGCCAGGGCTTTGCTCTGGCAGGACAAACCACCCAGCTCCGAGGGCCCGGAGTTTCCTGGCATGCCCCAGCACTGTGCATCTCTGTCACGCACCAGATGGGATTTTTTTGATTACTTCTTGGCAGATGACAAATCAAGGTCAAGGGATAGATGCTCCCCTTCAGCACAGCAAGGCCAAGAGCTCAGGAAAACCTTAGGGTTTTGAGCAACAAAGGATGTGCTTAAAAGACCACATGGTTTTCCCTCAAGCACAGTAAAACTCCTCACCAGGAAAGAGCTGCTCAGCCTTTTTCCATGAGACAGTCTAAACCCATCACACCTTTTCGCTCCTCCAGGACAGCTTGGGATCATAGCGAGTTCCAGCTCTGTGGTGGCAGAGACAGCATGGCACTGACACTGCTCCTCCCTGGGGCACAGAGCCTCCCCAGCCCCAGGGCGAGCCTGGGACACGGCACTGGGGTACAAATCCATCTTGGGGTCACCTCTACAGCCCTGGGAGTGTAAGACAGGCAGGTGACAGATGGTTGGAGGCAAGGGATCATGGGGACTCGGCCACCCCACCGCAGCCACCGCTCCGTCTGCCAGCCGGGGCTTAGGAACCTCCGGAAAAGCTGACACGGGGAAGAGGGAGCAGCACTCCGAGAGGGGCAGGGGTGAGGGGCAGAGCAGGGGGAGGGAAGTGGCTGTTGGTGACTCAGAGCAGATGACTCTGCGGGAGTGCACTCCCCGGAGAGCTGCTGGAGTGAGCAGGGCTGGAGGGGCCGGGAACCCATCTGTGTGCGGGAGGTGGCTGAAGCCATCTCCAAAGCCCGCAGACAGGAGGAGGTCACTAAGTCCCGAGTGAGCAACTGTCACTCCACACCCCTGAAATCCATAAGCAGCCTGGAAACCTAAAGCCTGTCATTAGGAATGATGAAAACAGTAATTAGAGCCGGGCTGTCATGAGTTCACACCTGGAACATCAATACGAGGCGTTTACCCAGCAGCAGGAGAGCGCTTCCCCCCAAATCCATCCTCTGCGGATGCACCAGGAGCAAAGCTCCACAGACTACTCTTCACACAGGCGTAAGTAAATCCTGCAGGGAGCCTTGCAAACAGACTCTATCCAGCACAGCAGCAGCTCCCAGCTTTGAGGGATCCAAAAATGCTGCTGCTGTGGAGGCACAGGAGCTACATCAGCTCCTGGGCTGTGGGCTCTGCCTGTCCTGATCCCAGTCCTGGGGCTTCACGGGGACTCAACTGAGTGCTCAGTGGGCTGCAGCAAGGAGTTAAACCTTCAAAACACACAGATTTGGGGGCAAACAAGCTGTGCCAAAGAGTTAGACCTTCAAAACAATGCAGATTTGAATATGAGAGAGCTGTTCCATGACCTTAGCCTTAATTACATCTTGTAGAGCTCTGAGCAGCCACCACACTATAAGGCAGGTGAAAACCCACACTTTTATTTCTTTATGGTATCACAGGTGGAACAGCTTAAGTTGGGGTGTTTTAACAACAATAACAACAGCAGAGAAATACAAGGGTGGTTGCAAGTAGCTTTATTTAGTAAAACAGTCTGTACAGAGGCAGGGAGGTTCCTGCTGCACTACAGCAGCTGTACTCCTCACTGCCTTCCCAAATGGCTGCTTGGTTTGCCAAACCCATTTCTCTTCAAAATGTTAATAGATGACATTAATTAAAACATGAGCCAAGCTTATAGGAAAGGTTTTCCTCACCAAAGCTCTTCTAAAGTTTTATTCTCTTGGCCTCTGCGATGTTGGCACCTGACTGGTCACACAGGGTTTACCCTGTACCAGCCATAAATCACATCTTGTTTCATCTGTTAAAGATAGATTGCCACCCCTCCATCCTGTGAGGAGCTGAATCAGCAGGGAACTGCACCCACAGAAGCACAGCCCAGGAATTTTTGACTTCAGGATTGGCACGATGGTTCCTTCCCTCACAACACAGCTGCTGAAGGACTGAGGTGAGTTTGGTCACCCACAGGTTGCTGGAGCAGGTGAGGGGCTGGCACATGTGCCATCTCCAGAGTGAGCAGGGAGCAGTGCCAGAGCAAGGAGTGGAGGGTCAGGAGCTCTGTCCCCAAAGTCAGTGTCCTTTTAGCTCGCTGGGACAGACAGAAATAGGCCTGAAAGCACATTCCCCAAGTGGCCTAATTTCCCTGCCCTCACACAATGTTCTCTTTCCTCCTCAGCACCAGGGTATTTGTTTTATTTTAAGATTTAAGAGCTTACAACCTTTATCAAAGGACAAAGGTGCTCAACAATTGATTGTAATTTTTCTTTTGTCTTAAGTATTGCAATTAAGGAGCAAAAGCCAGCCCAGGGTAACAAAGGCAGCCAGGTTAAACATCCCCATCACACGTCTCACCCAGAAAACCAGCAGAACAGCCCCCAAGGAAATAATCCTCCCATTCCTGCTGTCAGCTTTCCTTCTCTGAGTACTTGAAAGTTCCTCCCTGAACCAGGCTGTTGTGTTCAAATAGAAAAAGGTCAGGGTGACACAGAAAGGGTTTAACTTCCTCACCAGCACTGGATCTCTGACCTGGATGACAGTCAAGGTTGTCAAGGAAGCAGTTACAGACAACTATATTTAGGAAATGAAAACATGTATTTCCCCTGTCCTCTGCTCAGAGGCCAACACTCACCTGCAGCGTTTGCAGGGAGCTGTGACAAGAAGCTTAATGGAAAGGAAGCCAAAAAAACCCCAACCCCTTTCTTTTCACTGGTTTAGTAGGTCTTACAGAGGAAGAAGATGGGTAGAGATAAAAAGACTAAGCCTAAGTGGAACACAGGACCAGCTTAACAGGCTCAGAATAAACCTCTCTCCTGCTGTTATTTAACAGCAGAGCTGGCCACGTGCTCCTGAGGCACTCCTTCCTGCTGAGCCCAGCACATACAGGGATTTCTCTTCCTGGGGGCCTGTGGCACCCCCAGCACATGAGAACTGTCCCTCAGGCTGCCAAGTGTGACCCCGAGTGGCCCTGAACGTGCCAAAAGAGAGATCCCGATTCCAGCCCCGCTCCTGGCACACGGGGGTTAAAACCCAGCAATATTCCAGATGAGGTCATGGCAGAGCTGCTGCCTCCAGGCTTCCCCATCCTGGCAACCAAAACAACACGTGGTGACACAGCTCTGCCACCCACACCAGGGCTGGGACCTGCTCCGTGGACGGGATTCCTCCCTGGAATTCGGCTGCCTTGGTGACACAGCGGGGCTGGGGCGCTGGGTGTGGTACAAAGTACAGACACACAGCAGAGCAGGGCCATGGTTGGGGCTGGGTGAACCTCAACGTTATCCCTTCTCACCCCTGCCACGGCAGAGACACCTCCCACTGTCCCAGGCTGCTCCCAGCCCCGTCCAGCCTGGCCTTGGGCACTGCCAGGGATCCAGGGGCAGCCCCAGCTGCTCTGGGCACCCTGTGCCAGGGCCTGCCCATCCTGCCAGGGAACAATTCCTGCCTAACTGGGTGTCCTGGCAGCGATGGGGCAGGTGTGAGCCTGGCCCTTGTCAGCCAGGCTGGGAGGTGCCACTGCCACCCTGAGCAGCTCCTTGCACTCAGCCTGTCCCCTGGGAACAGGGCTGGAATTGCTGCTCTCCTGCTGCTCCAAGCAAGAGCTCAGCACCTTTTAATTTCAACACTCACTGCTTTAACCCCTGAGCCAGCAGCTCTGTGAGAAACTTTCCCCAGCTGTGATGAGCAGCACAAACCACACACGGAGCTGGAACACGACCTGCAGGACCTGTGCCCCCGTGGGAAGGGCAAAGCTGTGTCCAGCTGTCCCCAGACTGACCCTCACTGGGCAAAGCTGTGTCCAGCTGCTCTCAGACTGACCCTCACTGGGCAAAGCTGTGTCCAGCTGTCCCCAGACTGACCCTCACTGGGCAAAGCTGTGTCCAGCTGTCCCCAGACTGACCCTCACCGGGCAAAGCTGTGTCCAGCTGCCCCCAGACTGACCCTCACTGGGCAAAGCTCTGTCCAGCTGCCCCCCAGACTGACCCTCACTGGGCAAAGCTCTGTCCAGCTGCCCTGCAGGGCTGGTTTTGCTCCCCTCCCTGAGAAGAGCCTTCAGGGCAGCCACCAGGCCACCTTGCTTTTTGGACTATTTTCTGTTTGGCTGGATTGCTAATGCCAGAGTAATTACTTAGGAAAATTCCTTAATCAAAATCACATTTGTGGAGGTAATGAGCAAATAGGTCAAGGAGAGAAGCGTGCCTTAGGAGCAGGAGCTGCTTCCCTGAGCAGCTGCAGAGCTGGTGGCCTGCAGGGACCAGGGCTGTCTGCAGGGCAGGGGTGGCCTCGTCCCGGGCAGGATTCACATCCCCCAGAGGAGCACCTGGGCTCTGTCCTGTGTCTCAGCATCCCTCAGGGAGGCACCCAGAAGGAGCCACGCTCTGAGTGCTGCTGCTGTGCCCAGACTGGCTGCAGAGTCCCCAGGGCGTGAGCTTGGGCACAGCAGTGCCACCTGAGCCTGTCCCACGGCAGGGTGGCTCCGGGGACCCCGGGCCACGCTGAGGGGTGGGAAGGGGGCACTGGTGGGGGACAGTGCTGTGCCACCCCCTGCCCTGTGGCCAGGGGTGCCCTAAGGAGCAGGGCAGAGGAGCTGTGGCTAGCTGCAGGTGCCCCAGCAAAGCCCTGATGGCAGAGGGCAGTGCAAGTAAAGCTCATCAACAGCTCAGTGAGACATTCATGGCCTGACAGCTGCTGCAAGGTAAATATTTCATCAGCTACACCAAGGATCGCTCTGACATTATGTTAGAGGGATGTCCACAGGTGTCACCTGCCTGTTCCTGTGCCACCAGAGCAGGTCCCCATGAGTGGCCGGGGCTGGCAGCTCCTCCAGGGTGGGCTGCTGTCCTAGGGTGGCCTTGTGATGCTTGTGTCCCCATTCGTGTGTTCTGTTCATGCTGGATGTTATGTTCTGTGCCTTCAAGACTGGCTCTGAAGGGCGAAAGTTTTGTTTTGTTTTGTTTTGTTTTGTTTTGTTTTGTTTTGTTTTGTTTTGTTTTGTTTTGTTTTGTTATCAGCTGCTCCCCCACGGCTGGCTGGGCACACTGACAGGGCAGTACATTTTGCTGCTTTGGCTTTTTGCTTGGCTTTGCTCTTGCTCCTGCTTTGCTCTTGCTCCTGCTTTGCTCTTGCTTTTGCTTCTGCTCATTAGTCAGTTTAGCTAAGCAGTCTGAGTTTTCCCTGGTCTGTTTTTCCTTTCCCTTTCTCGGAGCCCCTCGGGCCTGCTCCGGGCCGGGCCCCTGTGTGGCCTAGCGGGGCCTGCTCCGGGCCGGGCCCTTGTGTGGCCTAGCGGGGCCTGCTCCGGGCCGGGCCCTGTGTGGCCTAGCGGGGCCTGCTCCGGGCCCTGTGTGGCCTAGCGGGGCCTGCTCCGGGCCGGGCCCCTGTGTGGCCTAGCGGGGCCTGCTCTGGGCCGCAGCCAGAGGGGCTGATAACAGTGAGCACCCCAGAGAGACTTTCTGAATTTGTCACCTTTTTCAGAGCAGTGACAGAGTGTTGTCACCCAGTATTGTTCATTCTGCGTGCTGGGGGTGCTGTGCCTGTTCAATAAACAGGTTCTTTCCACTTCTCTCCCAGGAATCCTTCCCGAGCCGGTTGGGGAGAGGCACCGTGTGGGTTTGCTTTCTGGAGGGGCGCCTTTGGAGGCTTTCTCCCAAATTTGCCCTAAACCATGCCAGCTGGACACTGGAGGAGTGGGAGAGCAGCACCACAGCCCACGGGTGAGAGCAGGAGCTGGAGGGGCAGAATTTGTACTTGTGGGAAGAGCTCAGCACCCCCAAAGTGCCAGAGCCCAGCTGGGCACCATGGGCAGCACAGCAGCTCCTCAGGGAGCTTGGCCTGGTGACCTGGGAGATCTTCTCCAGCTTTAATGATTCCATGGTTCACACTGAGCTCAGGCCCAAGCAGGGGAGCACCAAAGGTCTCGAGGTCTCCGGGTTCTCCTGCAGAGAAGGAACCAGAACCTTTGTCCTTCTGGCTGTCCTGCACAGCTTGAAAGGAGGAGGGTCCTTGTGCATTCCAACAGGGCTCTAACAGGTCCTCATGTTTTTTTCAGTTCTCACTGCCCCAGATCAGCACACTGCTCACTGGCACTGCTGCCCACACCTTGTCCTGCCTGCCCTGCCCAGCCAGGGGCACAGAGAGCTCCTGTGCTTCAGTGCCAGCCCGGATCTCCCAGCCTGGGAATGATCCAGATCCAGCCCCTGGCAGCTCCCCTGGGCGAAGCCCAGCCTGTGTGCCAGGACAGGAGTGCTGGGGCTGCTCCTCAGGGCTACTGGCACTGTCCTGGCTCACTGACAGCCTCCTGGGGGCCAGGGTGGCCTCACAGATGGGGAGGGACAGCCACAGTGCCACACCATCACCCTGCTGCGCTCCAGAACCTTCCACCAAAATTCAGCCTGTGCCACCCCCACTCCAGCTCTCCACTGGGCAGATCCCACACTGATCCCACCTGGATCCTTTGGTGGATAAACCCACTCGGGGTCCTGGCAGGCAAGAGGAGAGCTGAGTGCAGGCACCATGCACCTCCTGGTGCTGCTGAGGGCACAGAGCCAAGGACAGCAGTGCCAGCTGTGCCACACCTGGAGTCCTGCAGGGTCACCCCTGTACCTCTGGGATGGGCACCAAGGAGGAGAAGCACGCAGAGAGCAGCCTCAGAGGGAGGGGACAGCACTGGCTCTGTGCTGTGGGGCTGCCAGGGGGGATACAGAGAGGACAGAGCTCCCTGGGGCTGCAGCTCCCATCTCTGCCCTGGGACAGGGACAGCGCCCAGGGGACGGCTGGAGCTGTGCTGGAGAGATTTATACTGGATTTAGGGAAAGGTTCTTTCCCCAGAAGGTGCTGGCACTGCCCAGGCTCCCCAGGGATGGGCACAGCCCCAAGGCTGCCGGAGCTCCAGGAGCCTTTGGGCAGCCAGGGGTGCTCAGGGTGGGATTGCTGGGGGTCTGGGCAGGGCAGGGGCTGGACTCACGATCCCTGTGGCTCCAGCTCAGGAGATTCTCAGGTTCCATGCTTTCCTGCAGTTGGCAGACACTGAAAGCCACGTTCTGGATATTCAAAATTTACCTCAGTGCTTTTGGGAGGGGCCTCTCTGAGCCCTGGGGCAGCACCGGGGACTGGCAGTGGTGGAACATCTGTGGGGGGGTCTTTTAGAGAGCAGCTCTTATCCACAGAAGTGATTTACCACCAGAGATAGAGGTGTTGGCACAGCTGACAAACCAGGGACAGATTTGGGAGAGAGCTGCAAAAGGCCAGCCACATATTTTAGAGTTATTTTCCTGAGGAGGATTTGATGAGATGTGAACTTCATTATTTGCTAATGTTGCAGCACAGAGCCTTGTCCAAAGCCCAGGAGAGTCAGAAGGAATCTTTCCATTAACTTCACTGATTGTAAGTGAGATTGTGACAGATGTACTCCCTTTCCCTTCCTCCTCAAATATTTTAAATCAAACAGCACGAGCTGGTGTGTCCTTTCCTGGAGGAGGGCATTGCTCCCTCTCAGGGCTGCTCCAATAAATAACCCTGGGGAGCCCTTCAGGTCAGAGGGGCTGAGGGCATTAAAGCTTCAGGCAAGGGGAAGTGAGGCAAGAAAACTCAATTCTCAACGTGGCTGAAGGGCCAGAAGGAAACAGAGCCTGCACCAAGGAGAAAAGTTGTTTGCAGACAATAAAATCGTCTTCAGCGTGAGCCAAACCTTCCTGCTGTGTGGCAGCTTAGAGAAAACCTCCAGAAAATCCCCTTGGCATGTTCCAGAAGGAGGGGATGCCCTGGAGACCTGGGCTGTGGAGGAGCTGCCCCAGGTAGAGAAATCTGCTGCAGGAAAGGGGAATGCAAAGTGTTGGCCTCAGTTCTGGGCTGGGGCTGAGCAGAGCTGAGACAAGCCAGGGACAGGCCCTGGCTGAGCCCTCTGGGGTGTGGGTGCTGAAGCAGAACCTCATCCCTCAGGTCTCCAGAGGCTTCAGCAGTGCCTTGTGCTGGGAAAGGCTCCCAGCTCCCCTGGGCGAGGTCTGTGAGAGCTCCACACCTGAGCTCAGGTGAGGGACTCCTCACACACCCAGGGCTGAACCAGGTCACTCTCCAGCACTGTCACCTCTGCAAGCTGAGCTGGTTCATGGCAAGGGTCCCTGAGAGCCTCCCAGAGCCCATGGCCACTGCTCTGTCACCTCTGCAAGCTGAGCTGGTTCATGGCAAGGGTCCCTGAGAGCCCCCCAGAGCCCGTGGCCACTGCTCTGTCACCTCTGCAAGCTGAGCTGGCTCATGGCAAGGGTCCCTGAGAGCCCATGGCCACTGCTCTGGTGGGGGCTGTGGCACCACCTGCACTGGCACCTGTAGTAAAACAGTGTGACCCCCACCAAAGGAAAGGACTGGCATCTGACTCCATTGATTCAGAATGCTGAAATTAAACTATGCTATATTACATTATACTACATTAAAGAATATTATACTACTATTAAAGAATACTAAAGAAAAACCCGTGGCTGTCTGAGACAGCCAGGACACAGCTTTGGCCAAGGAATCAAAACATCCCTCAGCAGAATCCAATTGACCAAATCACTTCAGGTAAACAATCTCCATAACACATTCCACACGTGCAAAAACAGCAGGGGCAGCAAGTAGAGATGAGAATTGTTGTCTCTTCTTCTCTCTGTGCTTCTCCAGGAAAAAAAATCTGTGAGAGAGAATCAGCTCTCTCTCTGTTCAGAGAATGTGAATGCTGCTGTCACCTCTGCAAGCTGAGCTGGTTCATGGCAAGGGTCCCTGAGAGCCTCCCAGAGCCCGTGGCCACTTCTCTGTCACCTCTGCAAGCTGAGCTGGCTCATGGCAAGGGTCCCTGAGAGCCTCCCAGAGCCCATGGCCACTTCTCTGTCACCTCTGCAAGCTGAGCTGGCTCATGGCAAGGGTCCCTGAGAGCCTGGGGCTGCTGCTCTGGTGAGGGCTGTGGCCCCTGGGCCCCTCTGCAGGTCACTGCTCCGGGTGACAATGCCAAGGATAAAGCAGCCAGCCTCTGTTCCAGCACATTTTTGTGCAGTTTAAAGTGAAAATAACCCAGCTGGGAACTAAAGGAAGCTGATAGTGATGGAGCCAGAGCATCAATTGAGTTGCAATATCTGGGCAGGGGTCTGGCAGGAGGGGAGGGACATTTCCTGATTCTGGCACACTCTAATGGAGCTCTGCTTCCAGCTCCTCATCTCTGTTTGCACTTCCAGGGAGTGTGACAGGATCAGCAATCAGGAGCCAGGAGAGGCCCAACACACACAGTGTGCTTATAAAGATTTCATTCTTCACTGTGTCAAAAAGCAACTTTCTGGAGGCCAATTTAATTGTTGTCAATACCAGTTGCAAATTGGCCTTAACATTTTAAATTGATGTTTTCTGTAAACTGCCCTGATTAATGGGAGAAAAAGATTGTGTTTCTGCCTTTCTCCTGAAGATCTAATGGAGGTAACAAACAATAATTGATCTGGCAGGACACAGAGAGGCAGACGGGGAGACTCAGAGCTGCTACAGAAATGATTTTACTTGTCCACAGCTACAGAATGGCACAGCTGCTTAGACAGTGGGCTTGCTTGGCTTTGCTCCCTGAGGAAACTCTCAGCAGCTTTAACTAAAGTTCCTTAACTGCAGGCAGAGGAGTTTGGCTTTGGGGGAAGGCACTGGGAGAGCCTGGAGGGAATCTGGAATTCCCTGGACTTTGGGAAAGGTATTGATAACCTGGAATGAACCTGGATCCCCTGGGCTTTGGAATAAGGTATTGATAACCTGGAATGAACCTGGATCCCCTGGGCTTTGGAATAAGGCATTGATAACCTGGAGGGAACCTGGATCCCCTGGGTTAAAATAAAAAAAAGAAAAGTTGTTGCCATAGTAACCTCCAGTTTCCAGATATCACCTGGCTGATAAGCACCATACTGGCCTCGTGGCTCTGGGCCTGCTCTGGGCCCAAGGAAGGCTAAATCCCACCCAAACTCTTGGAGCAGGCACCTGGTGCTTGTCCCGAGGCTCCGGGTGCTGCTGCTGTGGGCTCCTGCAGGTGTCATTTTCCTCTCTGTGTGTGCACACACACCCTCCACCTGCTCCTCTGTTTCCCCACAACAGCCAGCCTTTCTGAGCTATTTCTTCAATCTTTTCTTCACATTTGTCACTTGTTAGCTGCTTTAGCACACGAGCCCCTGCCATCAGTCACGGGGGATGTTTGGGCATGAGACACCAGAAATTACTGCAAATGCTGCTGCTTTCCAGCCCCCACCAAGCTCACTGGCAGATAAACCTGCACTGGGGATAGTTTGCTGTCTCCTGTGCCTCGTTAGTGGGGCAGGGCTTTCCCAGAGGTTCTTTTACACAGATTACCCTAAAATTCCCCAGCTCAGTGGAAGGCTCAGGAGAGCAGAACAAACCAATATCCAGAGGCAGCATCTGGTGAGGCTGAGGGAGGCAGGAGGCTCTGGGACCCCAGGCTGTGTCCCTGGGCAGCCAAACCTCCCCCAGGTGAACATCCCAGCCCCTGGCAGCCCTGCAAGGATGAGGCTGGGTGTCCAAAGCAGCAAGGCTAAGAAAAGATAAGCACAGAAATACTTGTAGCAGTTACACAGATCCATCTGGAGCCAGGGCAGCTGAGGTGTTGGCACTCCAGCTCCTTCTCCTGCCTTTCCAATCCCTTCTCCTGAGTTCCTGGGGTCTAAAGCTGCTTGGGACAGCAGCCCAAACTTCCCAGGGGAGGTGGAAGCTCTGACTGAGGACACAGGACTGGAGGAGCATCTCTGTGCAGCCATGGCCAAAGTGAGGATCCTAAATCCCTCACCCCACAGAGCAGGGCAGCTGGTGTCCAAGGTGAGGGTCCTAAATCAATCCTCCACCCCACAGAGGCAGCTGGTGTCCAGGGTGGGGATCCTAAATCAATCCTCCACCCCACAGAGGCAGCTGGTGTCCAGGGTGGGGATCCTAAATCCCTCACCCCACAGAGGCAGCTGGTGTCCAAGGTGAGGATCCTAAATCCCTCAGAGCAGAGCAGTGGGGCACTGTCAACTCTCCTGCTGGGATCCTCCCCTTGGCAATGACATTTCAGGACACCCAGTAACTCTTCCCCTGGAAATGTTCTGAGGAGGAGGCTCTGACATTTTGGGGTGGCTCAGAACAGGCATTATGAACCCTTTGGGGTTCCTGGGAGGGAGGCCCTGGGCTCCCCATGCCAGGGATGTGCTGGCAGGAGCACAGATGGAGCAGCTCTGACTCGCCCCAGCTCCTACAAATCCTCCCAGTTCCAGAGCTGCTCCTGTTCCTTTCTTGTCAAATGTCAGGGAATGGCAAGAGGAGCATGGAGACAGCAGATCCCCGTTCCTGGAGCACTCTGGGCCTTTTCCAGGTGCTTTCCCTCATAACTCACCCACCTGCACCTTAAGCAGTTTCTCAGAGCCAAGGCAGGGGCTGGAGAACAGCCGGGGATCGTTTTCCACCTGCTTTGTATTGCCCTGAGCAGCTGTAAACGACAGCACAAGCTGGGAGCAGCAGGGGCTGGGACGCCTTCCACACCTTCCACACCCAGCCCCACGCTGATCCTCGGCAAATTAATTCCAGCAGTGCTGGGGATTTGGGGGAGAAGCTGGCTAATTCCGTCAAGGAGGAATGGAAGAGGTTTGGAGCAGAGCCCAGCTGATCTGGGGGAAGAGAGAGAGGGGGACAGGGGAGGGTGGATGAGGGGAAGGCTCTGATAACCTGGGGGGAGCCTGGATCCCCTGGGCTTTGGGGGAAGGTTCTGAGAACCTGGGGGGAGCCTGGATCCCCTGGGCTTTGGGGGAAGGTTCTGATAACCTGGGGGGAACCTGGATCCCCTGGGCTTTGGGGGAAGGTTCTGATAACCTGGAATGAACCTGGATCCCCTGGGCTTTGGGGGAAGGCTCTGATAACCTGGAATGAACCTGGATCCCCTGGGCTTTAAGAAAGGGCAGAGCCCTGCTGAGCCCATGGGGAGCAGGGCCAGGGGCACAGAGCCCCTTCCCCATGTGCTGCTCAGGGTGGAAGTGCTCCCCACGCTGCCCTGGGTTTGGCTGGAGATGTTTGCCACAATTTCCATGAAGATTTAAGGCCTGCCCTGCATTTGTTCACATTCAGAAGGAGCTCAGAATGTGCCTCTGGGTGTGAGGCACTGCTGAAAGCAGCACTTTGAATGCATCCATCTCTGGAACATCCTGACTCAAGCTGCTCATTAAAAGCCTTCCCCAGATAGATCAGGCTAATCAGAGCACTGGCCTGTGCTGTTTGCTGCATTCCAAGTGGTGATCCTGGCTACAAGCTCTTCTCCACACCTGCAGGTCCCAGCACAGGTGAGGAGCAGATTTTAACCCTGGGGAAAGTCTCAGTGTGCTCAGCCCTCCCCTGGCACCTCTGCAGCTGGATCCAGACCAGAGCATCCCCTTGGAGAGGCAAGGTCAGGCTGGACACTGGAGCTTGAAGCAGCCTGGGACAGTGGGAGCTGTCCCTGCCATGGCAGGGGTGGGACAGGAGGTTTGGAAGGTCCCTGCCAGCCCAAGCCAGTCTGGAATTCCTTTGGAGCAGCAGTGGGAGATGGACTCCTCTGCCCTCAGCAGGGACAGCCACCTCCATTTGTCACTGTCACCCACAATCATCCTGCTCGCTGACACCAAGCCAGCCTCACAGAAAATGAAGCCAAGGTTTATTTAGCAGGACTTAGGGGCACCCTTCCAATTATAAGTTTGGAAACAAAAGTTCCAAGTCAAACAAGCACCAAACTCAATCAGCCCCTGTGCAACGAGGACAATCCCTTCTGGCTGCCTCTCCTCTCCTCCTCTGGGCTCCTCACTGAGCCACAGCCACCAGACCTGCTGCTTTCCAAACCCTACAGCTGTGGGCTCCGTCAGCCAATTTGCAGCCCCAGTGAGCAGTGCCTTGCCTGGATCCTGCTAGTCCATATTACTGCCTCTTTTTCCTCCAGTTCTCCCTGTTTCCTTGTCTTTTTTTTTTCTTTTTAAATTTTATTTTCTTCCCTTTGTCCCCAGAAAACAAGCATTGCTGATTTTCTACTCCACACCAGGCCTGACCAGCTTTATTCTATTTAAGCTGGGACACATCCTTGTTTCCCAAGTTTTGCTTCTTCCCACCTGAAAGATTTTAGCGGGCACTTGTGCAATTTCCTAATCCCAGCAATAATCTGAAGTTTAGCTCATCACTGAGCACAGGCACCACAGACATTGCCCTGCTCTGACCATAAAGCCTTACAAGCAAACATTACCTGTAAAGCTGTTTTACGAGCTGTGATCTCTGTGAGTGATCAGCTTTCTGTCTGCCGTGATCGATGGCGGCCCCAGCTGAGCCAGGAACAAGTTCTTTTGGGCAAGTTCTCCCTTCCCAGCTCTGGCAGGAGCTGCTGAGGGCTCAGCCCAGCTGGCTGCCCCGAGGGAGCAGTGCCAGGGAGGGAGCTGTGCTGGGAGTGCTCCCTTTTGTGGCTCTGGGGATCTCTCCTTTTCCTGGACTCCCCTGTGGTGGCTTTTCCCCCTCACACAGCCTGGCAACATCACCCAAGCAGGGGCTGGGTCCTACTCACATCCTGCCTGTCCCTTCTTGGCCTTTTGTCCCCATCCTCAGCAGCTCCTGAGTGGGTGCTGTCACTCTGCAAGGTCTCTAATTCCCATTTATTTGGCATTTTCCTGCTTGCTTATTAACTTTTTCTCCTAGTCCAACTCCATCATAAGGTGTGATCTGCTCACAGCTCTGTGCTCTGGTCCTTCCCTGCCTCACTTCTGCCCCAGGAAGTCTGAAAACCCCCTTGGAATCCTCAGACAACAGGCAGGGGTCCTGCAGTCAGCAATTCCCCCCAAACCTTCCCATTTATCTCCTCTCAGGTTTGCAGTGCCTGAGCACAGCCCCTAAGCCAGACCTGCAGCACCCAGCTGGTGCCTCCAGCTGCCAGCCAAGAATTCCTGCTGCCCCTTCCTTCTGGATCTGTGTGCCCTGAGCAGCAGGAGCCAGTGAAGAGACAGAGCCTCCAGAAGGTGCTACTGGCACAGAACCCCAGCATTATTCCAGAAGGTGTCAATGGCACAGAACCCCAGCATTATTCCAGAAGGTGCTAATGGCACAGAACCCCAGCATTATTCCAGAAGGTGCTAATGGCACAGAACCCC
>JAYDZK010001189.1:0-15000 GCA_034509185.1 Euphonia xanthogaster
CATCCATCCCTCCATCCATCCCTCCATCCATCCATCCATCCATCCATCCATCCATCCATCCATCCATCCATCCATCCATCCGTCCCTCCGTCCGTCCGTCCCGGTCCTGGCCGGGCTGGGGCCGGGGCTGTCGCCGCTCGGGGTTTTCAGGGAGCGGGGGTCGGGGCGCTCCGGACACCTCGAGGGGCTCCCGGCCGCAGCCCCGGCCGCCCCAGGGAAAGCACCCCCGGCCCTCAGAGCGCCTCCCCTCCAGAGTTTCATCCCCGAATCCCTCTGTCCGTCCGCGCAGCTCCCGCCTGCACACACGGCAGCGCGAGGAGGGGCTGGCCATGATTCCTGCGGCTCCGTCTGTCCCTTCCCAGACAAACAGACACAGCCCCCAGGAATATTCAGAGCGAAAAGCGCGGCTTTATGGCAGGGGGGGAGGACAGGAGGGGGGTGGGGGTGTGTGGCTCCCCCCCCCCCCTCTCTTTCCAAGACGCGTTTTCATTGAAACGTCACGAAACGAGTTGGGGACGACCCCCACCCCACCCCCCCCTTCCTCCTCCACCACCCCCCGCGCACGCCAGCAAATAATTCACGCTCCCCCCACCCCTCAAACCCCCTCCTCCGGTCCTCCCACTCCTCGGCGAGCCCCAGCCCCCTGCCCGGCCTCACCTGTGCTCCTCATCCAGGGGTAGATTCGGAAGTTGCTGTCGCCCTGCAGCTCCGGCTCCCTCTGCTCCGCTTTGCCGCAGCTCTGCTTGGAGGAGGCGTCTCCCGGGCACATCACGGAGAGGTTTTGCTCGAAAGGGGAGCAGTGCACGTTGAAGGAGCCGGGCTCCAGGCCGTAACCCGAGGGGTACACGCTGGGGGGCTGGGGGTGCACGGAGCTGCCGCCGGAGTAGAGGCCGGGCATGGAGGCGGCGAAGGGAGGCGTGGATGCGGCCCCATAGCCCGCGCGCTGGCTGTTGGAGGCGAAAGCGCAAGAAGTTTGCTCGGGAAAGACTCCGGATGGGAAAACCGAACTTGCGGCTTGATATTTCGAAAATAAAGCATTCGCATAATACAATGAACTCATAATTTGGCCGGGTGATTTGTAGGTCGGGACGTTTTAGTGTCGGTTTTACGAGGTACCGTGATATATTACGGAATTAGAGTCCAGATTTACACCAAAAAGGAGCCTTTTTCCTCCCGGCCCCGGTGACGCGCGGGCACGTGGCCGCTCCGGCGCCAATCGCCGCCCGCCCCCTCCTCGGGGGCACGGGACTGTGCGGCTGGATTTATAAAATATGATAAATAATTGATGCCGTATAAAACCCCGCACGATCTCTGCTGGAAGGGGTGAAATTGTGCCGGAGTCGATAAGCAACCTGTAATCAGTTTTCAGCTCGGAGCGAGGGAGAAAGGGGGAGAAAAAAAATTAAAAAAATAATAATAATAAAAAAAACATGGAAAAGGGGAGGGGGTTACAAGCGCGCTGCTGACAAACCAGCCGGGCTCTCTCGGTCTCTCTCTGCTGGAGGAAAGGGAAGGGAGTTCTATTTATCCCTTTATTGATCCCGTCTAAATTTCCCTCCTTCGCACCATTTCCTCGGCTCCGAGCTACTTTTTCTCCAGACTGTCCATAATTCCTCCTCCTCCTCCTCCTCCTCCCTTGGCCCTCGCCCCCTCCTCACCCCCCCCCCCAAAAAAAAAGGAAAAAAAAAAGAAAAGAGACAAATGTCTCATTGATCCCTAATAGTTCCAGGCATCTTTTTTTCCACCCCCCAAATGCCATTCAGCTCTAGGTGTGATTTATTCCAGCGCCAGGGGCTCGGAGCTGCGCACCGAGCTGGCGTTCGCTGCTCCTGTCGGGAAAGAGAAAGGGAACGAGGAGCGCCGGGATGCCTCGCTCCGCGGCTCAGCGCTCCCGCGGGGCTCGGCCCCAGCCCGCAGCCGGAGCTGGGCAGCTGCCGGGTGTCAAAACCCCAAAAAAACGCGACCTCACTCTTTTTTTTTAAATTTTTTAAATTTTTTTTCCTCCCCTATTTTATTCTGTGCGAGGAGGCGGCGGCCCCGGCTGGGCTGGGATGGGGAGGGGGCGCAGAGAGAAATCAAAACCACCTCAGGGAGGCAGGAGAAGCGGACAATGGTGCGGGGCTGGCGCTGCTTTCTCCTTCCCCAAGGTTACGAGCATCCCCGGCTCAGCTGCGCTCCTCACAATGCGATTTCCAGGAGCGCCCCGGGGCCGCCGGGGGAGGGCGAGGACACAAAAAGCCCCAAAAAGCCCCAAAACGCCGCGAACCGCACCCAGGGTTACCTGCAGCAGCGCTTCCCACGAGCTGTCAGCAGCCGGGAGGAAGAGGAGGAAGAGGAGCAGGAGCTCCCCAGGCCCTTCCCCGCCCCGGCCCCAGCCCGGCCCGGCCCGGCCCGGCCCGGCCGAGCTTTGGCCTTTTTTTGTCCGCGCACAATTTGAGTTTTTATTTCCTTTCTATGGCAGCGGTGCGGGAGGAAGCGGAGCGGGGCGAAAAGAATGATGTCACGGAATTCGGGCTTGTAAACTTTATTGTAACTTTTCTTCCGCCGCTTCCAGGTTTAGACAATAGAACAAAGTGGTGAAAGAACAACAAAATATAGCATTAGTTCCCCCAATAAAGTAATTCACGTATACAGTATACATTCTTTTTCACAGTTAACCTAAAGATCACTTTACAACTTGCTTCACTGTGCGCATGCTAACTAAAGGAGAGAAAAACGCTTTTTTTTTTTTGCTTTTTTTTCCCTTTTTTTTTTTTTCTTATGGAAGAGACATTGAAAAATTGCGGGGAAAAAAAAAAGGAAAAAAAAAACAAAACCCGACTAACCAAGGCAAAGAAGAGGAGGGGAAAGTGAAGAGAGAGAAAGAGAGAGATAAGTGTAGCATAAATAGGCAGTTTCATGTTGTTGGGATGCTTGTCTCA
Source organism: Euphonia xanthogaster (assembly GCA_034509185.1). NCBI lineage: Eukaryota > Metazoa > Chordata > Aves > Passeriformes > Fringillidae > Euphonia > Euphonia xanthogaster. The sequence goes on from JAYDZK010001189.1 coordinate 2,922, forward strand.
ATAGCTACCTCCAGTACATACAGATAAACCACAACAAAAACCAGGGCTGGGAAATGAACTAAAAATTCAAATTAAAAAGAAGAAACAATTTAAAAAAAAAATTAAAAAGTGCACAAATGTAATATCACAGAACTCCTCTAGCGCTGAAAGCTATGTTAACCAACCCACCCCCCACGCCCCCGGAAAGAAGAGAGAGACAGAGAGAAGGACAGAGAGGGAGAGGAGAGGAGAGGAGAGGGTTTCACAGTCATGTTTCACAGAAGCTATTGCGTTACACTACCGCTAGTTAATAACTGGCGAGGGCGGCCGAGCGCTGCCGCTGCCTCCCGCCTCCCGCCCGCTATCAAAGGCTCGCCGGGCCGGAGCTGCTCGCAGCGATAATTGTTTTACAGCAATAAAAGGGCTTGGGGGGGCTTTTCGTGCGTTTTCTCCTTTTTTTTTGTGTTTTTTTCCCCCCTTTTTTCTCTTTTCTACGCTTTGTTTTTTTTGTTTTTTTTTCTGGTTTGTTGTTTTTGTGTGGTTCCCCCCCCCACCCCCCCACGCCCCCAGCCCTCCCTTACACCAGCTGCCATTAACGGGGGGCTCGGGGGCTCTCCCACCCCGGCAGCGCTCGCCTTTCAGTCCTCAAAATTCCCTTTATTTCTTGTCCGCCTTCTGTGCTTCCCCTTCCTCGTCCACCTCCTGGGCCCTTTCCATTTTCTGTTTTTCCAGTTCTTCCTGCTCGCATTTGCTGCTGGGAAACTTGTCTTTGTTGTTCTCCTTTTTCCATTTCATCCTCCTGTTCTGGAACCAGATTTTGACCTGCCTCTCTGTCAATCCCAGGGCGTGCGAGACCTCGATCCTCCGTTTGCGGGTCAGGTAGGGATTAAACAGAAATTCCTTCTCCAGTTCCAGCGTCTGGTAGCGGCTGTAGGTTTGCCTCCCCCTCCTGCGTCCGGCGGCTGCTGGGGGATGGCAAAGGTTGGGGTGGGAGAGGGGGGGAAGGAGAGAAGGAGCTTGAGAGAAACACAAACCAGGCTCGGGGAGAGGCAGCAGCAGCCCCCGAGCCCCGCGGGGAGGCAGCAGGGCCGGGGCAGAGCGACTTCCAGGGGGGAGACGGTGCGGAGGGAAGAAGGGAGACGGCGGAAGGGAGAGGGGAGAGGAGGGGAAGGGGAAAGGGAAGGGGGGGTCACCCTCAGCCCACCCCGAGCAGCCCGGCCGGAGCTGCGCTTTGCACCCTGATTATCGCCCCCAGCGCCACAAGCAGCCCCCCCACCCAAAAAAAAACCCCAAAAAATGAAAATGAATAAAAAGCTGCGGCCCGGGGAGAGGAGGCAGCGCGGCCGAGAGCCCCGAGCGAGCGGCGAACAAAAATGCAGGAGCTTCTCGGGGCTATAAAAGTGCCATAAACTTTAAGGACGCTTCCTTCCACAGAAAGCCCGGCTCGCTCAGCCCCCAGAAGAAAAGGTCTCCTTCAGGGTAATTAAACTATAAAGCAATTTACAAGTGCAAAAGTTTACCCCCATAAAGCACTAAAATACAGTCACCGGGGGGAAGAAAAAGGCAGCGAAAGAAAGAAAGCCGGGCAAAGAAGGGCAACAGAAAGAAAAGCAAAACACAACAGAAAAAAAAACACAAAAAAAAAACCCCGAAGGGGCGGCGGGGCCGGGGGGAGCCGGGGGCTCCTCGCCATTCTCGCCTCACCTTGCGGCCGCATCCAGGGGAAGAGCTGGGTGGGAGAAGGGCTCTGCTCCGAGCTCTCCGCCTCCTCGGCGAGGCCGCTGGCCAGCTTGCAGTCCGCGTACTGCACCAGCTCGGGCTCCTGCGGCCCGAACAGGCTCTGCCGCTGCAGGGGCTCGTAGCCGTAGAAGTTGCCCGGCTCGCCATGGCACGCCACGGCGCACGGGTTCTGCTGGTACGGGGAGCTGGAGAGCGACGAGGCGCCGTGGTAGAACTCCTGGAGCTGGGGCGGGTGCTGGAAGGTGCCGCCCGCGCTGGGTCCGTACACCACGGTGGGTCTGCCCCCCAGATCCTGCGCGAAGCCACAGTCGTAGTAATTGGGGCGCAGGGAGTCGCCGGTTTTGTATTTGGAGAAGAGTGAGTTGACAAAATAGGAGCTCATTTTAATTTCAATAAGAGGCTGGTTGCTTTTTTTTTTTTTTTTTTTTTTTTCCTCCTTGTCCTTTTTTTTTTTAAGCAGCCGGAAAAAAAAAAATTAAAAAAAAATATTAAAAAAAAAAAATCACCCCCACAACAAACCAGACCGCGAGAATCTATTAGCAAAAAAAGAAAGCGCTAAGATGCTAAGCAACGACAGTTTGTGATTTCCAGGAATATAAAAGGAGGATATAATCAAAACTCTAAGCCTGCATGATATTGAATTCTTTCCTCCCCCCCCACCCCTAAAAAAAAAAAAAAAAAAAAAATCGCCACTTAAAGAGTTCTCGCTTTACATTTCCAAGAAGAGATGCCAGTTCATAAACAGTTTTCAGTGATTTACTTCGGCGCAAATGAGTTGTTTCATATTTTGCAGTGTCTTTTCATGATCATTTGCATCTATTACCGAACCCGCATCCTATTGGCTTCTCCTTACTCCACACGGACTCCGCACCGCGCGATCGTGAGAGGAAGAGTGTGGGAGAATAAAGGAGGAAAAGCGAGCGAGGGGGAGCGCGAGAGGGAGAGGGAGGGAGAGGGGAAGGGAGAAGGAGGTGGGGTGAATATACGGATTAAATATGTTTAACTACCACCATTAATGAGAAATCGCTCGCCTCACAACAAATCACGTACCTAGACCACCCAAAAGATTGATTTTTGGGGAGTGTTGGAAAATTAAAGAGGAGCGCTCGCAGTCGTTAATTTCAAAATTTTAACGAGGCAGTTTTAGCCTTTTTAAATGTCAGGGTCGCTTTGGAAAACTGTAAAAGAACACGATTTAATTGCTACCAGTTTTAAAAGGTCCTATAAATGTAATTGGTATTTTAATACAAGTTATCAAATCATACAGCTTCTTATCCTAAACATATTTTAAAACAAACGAGGTAGTCATATTTAACATTTTAATGATCAATTTCCTTATTATTGATAAAGGTTTAACGATCGCGTGAAGGGGAATTGCGTTTGTAATAGCCCCAAAAAAGGGCCGTAAACTGCTTAACAAACTCGAAAGCGCCATCCAGCCGGGCTGCGGGTGTTGTTTATGCTGCACTCCATAAAAACCGCTCGGCTTTTTACGAGCGCGCTCCTCGGGCTTTGCGCGGCCGCGGAGGCGTCGGCAGCGAGTTCAAATCGCGACGCTTTTGCACCCAGAACAGCTCCGCGCTGCCTCCTCCTCCTCCTCCTCCCGCAGGACTCGAAACTCTCAATTTTTGAGGCTCAGCTCGCCCCCAGAGCGGGGACCCTCCCCTCCAACCCCACCTCGCCCCCACAACTTCCACTGCTGGATTTCATTCTTTTTATTTCATTTCCTTTATTATTAATTTTTTTTTTCTCTCCCCCTCCCTCCTTCTTCCCAGGAAAAAAAAAAGAAAAAAAGCGGGGAGAGGAGAGAAATTTCTCTTTTATTGGCATTTGGTAACAGCGGAGCCAAAGTTGCCCCTCGGATGCCAGCGCTGCAATTTTCCAGCGCCGGAACACACAGGGGGTAGATTTGGAAATTCATTTCTCGCACTCAGCAAATATTACCCAGACGTTTCTCAGTTAATAACGACTCCGAGCCCTCCCCGGCCCCTCAGAGCCCCCCGCAATTCCAGCTGGATTTTCCAGCTTTTCCAGCCTCTCTTTTTCACCTCAATTTGGGTTTTTTTTCCCCCGCTTTGCCCCGCCTGGGTTTCTGCTCTTTCCCCGTCGCCTCCGTCCGATGCAAAATGAGGCAAAAACTGAATTTTAGGAGGGTTCTGCTCCAGCTCAGGGACAAAATTCAACCTCAACCGCACGAAAAAAAAAGAGGGGAAAAGTGGAAATATTTCAGTTCTTCTGCCTGGGTTAAAAATAATAATAATAATTTTAAAATCCTCTACTAAAATTCTCAGTGGGGAAAGGCAGGGAGCGAAGGAAGGCAGAGAGGAAGAGGGGGGAAAAAAAAGAAAGAAAACAAAGATAGCAACGGAATAAAACTTTAAAGGCATCCTTAGAGAAATAATTTAAGTAAATACGCTTCCTTTATTTTGTGCGGGGATAATTCCAGCCGAGCCTAAGAGCCTTTCCCAGTAATTATTGCTGCTGGAGCACTTGCAGCGCGATAATTAAAGCTTTTCTCGCCCCTCTAAAAGACGAGTTAACATTTTCTTTTTTTCTCCCCACTTTTATTGCCGATTGAGCAGATTCGGGTTTCATAAAAAAGATTTTTAAAAAGCCCCGAAAATGGTGCAGAGGAGTAAACAGAGCTTTGTAACCTGGCGAGGGGGGGATGCTGGAACATTCAGGAGAGGGAAGAGAAAATCAAATGAAAATGGAATGGCCAGGAGTGGGTTTGGAGCAGAAGTTTCTCTTCCCGAAGTTTGGGAAGGGGAGAAGGGGCAGGAATGGGGAAGTTGGGCTGGGAAAGGAGCGTTTGGCTCCGGCGCGGGGGGATTTGGGTGCTCCGGGAATCGGCGAAGCTCAGAAATCGATGGCTGATCCTAAATCACCGCCGCGCCGGCCTCGGCTCCCCGATGAAAGGAAAATGTTTCCATTCCAAGGAAAACCGAGCGGGGCCGGGCGCGAGTGCGCGGCGCGGGTGTCGGGGAGAGATAATTTATAAACACCCGGCGGAGGGAAAGATTTATTGGGAATTCATAAGGAAAAGAAAAATATTTAAAAAAAAATGAAAGCTCCTCAAATCCTTTCCTTGCTAAACCTCAAGTTTGCTCCGCTCTGCCCCTCGCCCAATGCACAGGGGCGAGATTTTTCTTCATTTCGCTCATTTATTTCTGTTTGCGCTCGTATTTCACGGCGTGGCGCTGAAAGGGAGCCTCGAGATGCCGAAACTTTGCCTCTTGAAATGAGATTTCCCACCCTGCGCTGCTGCGGGTGGGGTGGAATTGTTCCGCCCTCACCCAAAATCTGGATTTTTTGGAGCGGCGGGAGCGGTTTCTGCTGGAACTTGGGAGCAATTCTCAGTCAGGGAAAAAAAAAACAACCAAACCCGGTTTGTACCAATTTGAAAGAAAACCCATCTTGAAATTATTGCCGCCGTTTGTAGCGGAAGAATTACAACATCTGAGTAATTTTTTGCCTCGTAATTCTGAGGAATCAAAGGCCAAAATCAAAGTGAACTCGTGGAGTTAAAAGTTGACGTTATTGCCGCCGCATCAGGGGTGCTTTTTACACGTGCCCCAAACCGCGGTGCTTTAAGAGCATTTTGGGTTCATTTACTCGTTTGTGGCATTTTAAAAAAAATATTTCTGAAGCTGTTAAAGTGAAGAATTCAAGCGAAGAGCATCAGCGCTGCCAAAAGATGGGGCGGCCACGCCAGAAATGAGCGGTTCAACTTCTAAAAAACCCCAAATGCTCTTGTTTGGTTGCATGGCTGAGCTGTTTTTTTCTTTTCTTTTATTTTATTTCTTTTTTTTTTTTTTTCCTGCAGTGGCTGGGATTATAAAACACATAAAATATCGAGCGGGGAAAGCGCAGATCATCCTAACGGCCGAGAGGAAAAATATCGTCCCGGCTCTGCGCGTCCCTTTCTGCCCGAAATCTTCGAGCCTCTCTCTTTTTTCAACCCCGCCGACGTAAATCTGCGGGCTTGGGGTAATTTCAGCTGTCCTCCCACCTCCAGAGCAGCAGAAAACAAAACCCGGCGCTTTTTTATTCCCTTTTAAACGAACATTTAGCGGAGATGCGCGCCCCACCTCTCCGCCGCGGTGTTTTTCCCCTTCCCAGCCTCACATAATTTACCCTGGATCAAAAAAAAAATAAGAAAGAGAGGAGATGTAAGCTATAAAACGGGCAGAGCGGCGATAATGAACCCGATATTTTATTAACCCGATATTTTATTGATTAACCCGAATTTGCCCGGGCGGGCTCGAGGCGCTCGCGCCGCGGGGGCGCCGCTACCGTGGAGCAACGGCGCCACCTCGCGGCCGCGCGCGGAACTGCAGCCGGAGCGCCCCCGGCGGGGGGGGGGAACCCCAAAAAAAGGGAAAAAACATCAAAATAAAGAATCCCGCTCCTCGCTAAGAGGATAAAACAGCGCCAAAAATGAGACAAGGAAAGGGGGAGAGGGAGGAGGAGAGGAGGAAAACGAGAGTGATTTTTTTTGGTGGTCTCTTCGCCTGGCCGCGCTGGAGTTTTCTCGAAGTGCGGCAATAAAAAAATAAAATTAAAGAGAAAAAAGAGGCGAAGTGGGGTGGCTTTTGAAACGCGCTATTGTTTCAAATTCCGAGACGAAAGAATCGGTCATTCTGTGCCCGGGAGGCGAGGGGGGGCGAGGCCGGGGCTGTAAAGTCATAAAGAGCTTCCCCAGCCCAGACGTCTCGCCAGAACTTCGAGTGTGCGGGCGCTGGGGGTGCCTTCTGTGCGCGCGTTGTTGTTGTTTTGTGCAGGCCTGGAATTGCTTTAAAGGGGAAAAAAAAAGCCAAGAAAAAGGTCAAAAAAAAGGGGAAAAAAAAAGGAACAAAGGGAATCATCCCGAGCGCTGGATTTTCACGGCATCTGCAAGAGAGGAATAAATTAGCAAAAGTCCCTCCCCACCTTTTCTTTTTTTATTCTTTTTTTCCCCCCCTAATTCTGATTTTTTTTTTTTTTTTTGAGCAGCCCCTCCCTCAAGAAAAAAAAAAAAAAAGAATAAAAATAAAAATAAAAGAGAAATAAAAGAGAAATAAAAGAGAAATAAAAGAGAAATAAAAGGAGGAAGGGGGGAAGCCGGTGAGGGGCGGCCCGAGCGCTTTCCGCGGGGCTTCCCCGCGCTCCCGCTCCTTGCAGCCATTGGGGAGTTCCTGAAAGTTTCCTTGCGCTGTTTCCTTTACAGCCGCTCAGTTCCTCAACCTTCACCAATTTATACCCCATAAAGTTTTACAGCGGTCATATTCTTTTATGGCAGCGCCCTGCGCTGAATTTTCCTTTCTTTATGACAAGTTCCTTCCCTTTCTCTCCCTTCCCTCCGCCAGCCCCCCAAATCTTCCTCCTTCTTTTGTTTTCTTTCCAGCGCTCTCCCAAAGAAAGGAGATTTTTTTTTCCCCCTTTTTCCCCCCCTTGGGAAGTGAAATGTTTCCCTTTAGGGCGGCTCCTTCTGTTGAAAATTAGCGGGAAGGAGATTCCGGGTTCTGCTCCTCGCTCCCCTTTTCCTGCGGGCTCAGCAGGACTCGGGGCTTTTTAATTTTTATTATTTTAATTTTTTTTTAATATAAAATCCCTTTCCAGGCGCTGGCGGGGCTTCGTGAGCGATAAAAGGTCAAAGGAATTTCGGGAGGGAATCGCCCCTGGAAAAGGAACCGAGGTGACGCCGGCCGGGGAGGGCGGGTGGGGTTTCCCCGCTGGGATTTTGGGGTTTTTTTTGGGTTTTTTTGGGTTCTTTTTAATCTTCTCGAGCTAAGTTTTTCCTTGGCCAAGATGGGAATAAAGCGAGGAAAGGCGGAAAATCCGCGCTGAGCCTTTTCCCCTCAGGCTGGGGCGGGAAAAAAAAGAGGAGAAAACTCCAAAAATCAGAAATAAACCCGCGGACGGGAGGGAAAGGCAGCCCCGGGTTTAAAATTAAACCACCCGTGAACATTCGGGAGCTCAGCAAGCTCGGGTGGGGCCCAGCAAACACTTGCTGCTCCCGAGCGGAATTATTTCCATTTTTTGGGGCTGATTTTTGGTGACCTGAACCCCAAAAAAAAGCAGGAAAAACCAGGGCGGGAAGAATTGCGGGGTTTGGGGGGAGGAACACAAAGACAGAGCGCTGCTCGTTGTTCTAAAATCGATTTTTATTCTGGAGCATTAAAACATCTCTGGAAAATACATCCGGGCTGATGCTACAGAAAACAAAAATGTCCAACATTTTCTCTTTTTTTTTTTTTTCTTTTTCTTTTTAACTTTTTTTTTGTTAATTTTTAAAGAGTAATTTTTCCTAATAAAATCAGCTAACGTCTTCAATCCTATTCCCAAAGAACCTCATCTTAAAAATAGCTGCTCTTTAGCACAACTCTAAGGAAAGTGAGGAAAAAAAAATCCCGTTCCTAAATCCCGGTGGCCGAAGGGGTCGCAAAACATCGAGGAACTCGTGGCAAACGCGTCTGGGAATGAAAATAAAAAGGATTTGGGCAAATCCGGGCTTCCTTGGAGACGCGAGAGCCAACATCGTTTCCCACCCGTTTGAATTCATTCAATCGTATTTTTTTTTGTTTTGGTTTTTTAATAAATCAGCATTTCGAGAAATCTCCCTGCTGCTCCAAACGCCTGGAAAATGGAATTTTTTTTTTTAGTTGGGATTTTTAAACCCGGAGCGGAGTCGGGCGGCGCTGAACTCCCTCCGGCAGCGGAAGGGTTAAACCTGGGAGCGGCTTCGGGCTGGGAAGTTTTTTTTGTTTTTTTACGGGAGAAAAACCCAAAAGAGAAACCCCAAAAACGCCGAACAAATTCCTGGGGAATTGTCCCAACCCTTCAGCAGCTCTGCTTTCTGGCGGACCCGGGCGATAATTTGGGATTTTTGGGGTTTTTTGGTGTTTTTTGGGGTTTTTTTTAACCCTTTTTGAGAGGGCTCAGCGCAGCTCCTCGGGTTTTATCTCGGGATGGCGGAGGGAGGGGGAAGGGGAAAAATAGAAGGAAAAAAAACCCCAAAAACTCGAGAAAAAAGCTTCGCTGCCCGGAGCGGCCCCGGCCCCGCTGATCAAATCCTGCCCCGAGCAGATCCGCTCCGGTTCCTCCCGATAATCTGCAGGAAAATGGAATTTCTCGGCTTTTTTTCACCGCCTCTCCCCATCCCGGAGCCGCTCGAGAGCCTCCAAGTCCGAATTCCGCGCACGGATCACATTGGAGAGGTTTATTTTGATTAAAAAAAATAATAAATCGGGTTTTTTTTCAGCCACTACCAACGGCAGAACTCTTCAAAAAACTTTAAAAAATGGGGGAAAAAAAGATTAAAAAGAGGAAGGAAAAGCCACAGCGGGGACAGAACAGGAGCTCCAGCAGCGACAGAAACACGAGCACGAACACGGGTCACAACACCCACGGGAACCCAGCGGAACCAACCCCCCCTGCCCTCCCCGCCCTCCCCGAACCCCAAATCCATCCCCACAGAGAGGGAAAAAAACCCCAAACCCCCCCCTGGATCCGCAGCCTCCGCGCCGGGGTGAGGATGAGGATGGAGCTCCGCGGGGAAATTCGGGAATTCCGCGCTGGAAGCGGCCGAAAATCCCCGCGTGGGCCGCCCCGAGCCCGAGCGCGGCGAGTTCAAGTATTCAAAAATAAGAATAAAAACAACAAAAAAACCAGCCGGGCTGGGCTTGGCGCTTTTATCTCCGCAGCAGCTCCGGGGAAAAAGTCCAAAAATCCTCAATAAATTAAAATATCGAGCGCTAACAGCGACCGGGCCCTCCCTGAAAGCTCCACCAAGGTAGTTTATTTTTAAATCTTTTTTTTTTTTTGTCCTTTTTTTTTCTTTTCTTTTTTAATTTTTAACCTGGAAAATCCCGTTTTTCCTCCTCTCTAAAAAGTTCGGGAGAAGTTGGCGGGGGTTCTTCCGCCCTTTTCTTTTTCTCCTCAATAATTTACGAGGCGGCTCGGGGGGTGCCCCGCGCTCCCCCCTCTCTCTCCTTCTCCTTTTTTTCTCTCCTTCCCAACAAAAAACCCAAATCCAGGCGCTTCTGCCCCAAAAAAAAAAACTCCTCCAAGTCTCGATTTCCTCCCAAAAACGCGGCCGGATTCCAAATCGTTCAAACCATGCAAAATCTGCATCGCAAAAAGAGGGGAAAAAGTGAAATTTAAAAAAAAAAGGGGGGGGAAAAAAAGGAGGGGACCCCAAATCGGGGCTGTCGAGGAGCGGCTGCCCCGGGGCTGGGGCTGGCGAGTGATTGGTTGGGTTTAATTAACGGCGAGCTTAATGAACGGGGCTGTCCTGCAGTTTAATTAAATCGTCGGGGTGCTCGGCCGCCCCGGGTTTGGGGTGGGGGATTTGGGGGAAAAAAACCCAAAAATCTTCGTCCGTGTGTGGAGAAAATAGCGGTGAGGTTTGGGGTCGGGTTTTTTTTTAAATTTATTTTTCAGGGTAAAAAAATTAAATTTAAAAAGGGGAAAAAGTTGGTCTGACACTGGAGGGGAACAAAAAAGGGCGGAAAAGGCAAAAAGGGAACGAGGCAAGAGAAACGAGCCCCAAAAAGAAACAAGGAAAGGGAAATTGACCCCAAAAGGAGCTGAGCTCTGGGCTGAGCTGCTCCAGAAGAAGAAAAGTGATTTAAAAATTTGAAATCACCCAAATTTCAGCCGGAACAGCCGCGGGGAGGATCCGGCGCCACTTTTGGGGGGGTTTGGAGAAAAACCGCTGAGATTTGGGGGCGCTGCCCCGCGTGTCACTCCCTGCCCCAAAAGGAGCCGCACTTTGGGCTGAGTTACCTCCAGAAGAAGAAAAAACGGTTGAAAACAATGAAAAGAACCCAAATTTCAGCTGGAACAGCCAAGCTGGGGCTGGGGGAGGATCTGGCGCCACTTTTGGGGCAGTTTGGAGAAAAAACGCTGAGATTTGGGGGCGCTGCCCCTCCTGTCACTCCTGGCCCTGCTCTCTCCTCACCCCAAAAGGAGCCGCGTTTTGGGCTGAGTTGCACCAAAAAAAAGACTTTTAAAGAGGAAAAGAAGCAGAATTTCAGCCGGAACAGCCGCGGGGAGGATCCAGTGCTGGTTTTGGGGCAGTTTGGAGAAAAAACGCTGAGATTTGGGGGTGCTGCCCCTCGTGTCACTCCCTGCCCTGCTCACTCCTCACCCCAAAAGGAGCCGCGTTTTGGGCTGAGTTGCACCAAAAAAAAAGACTTTTAAAGAGGAAAAGAAGCAGAATTTCAGCCGGAACAGCCGCGGGGAGGATCCGGCGCTGGTTTTGGGGCAGTTTGGAGAAAAACCGCTGAGATTTGGGGGCGCTGCCCCTCGTGTCACTCCCTGCCCCAAAAGGAGCCACACTTTGGGCTGAGTTACCTCCAGAAGAAGAAAAAACGGTTGAAAACAATGGAAAGAACCCAAATTTCAGCCGGAGCAGCTGAGCTGGGGCTGGGGGGAGGATCTGGCGCCACTTTTGGGGCAGTTTGGAGAAAAACGCTGAGATTTGGGGGTGCTGCCCCTCCTGTCACTCCCTGCCCTGCTCACTCCTCACCCCAAAAGGAGCCGCGAGCAAAAAACGATTTTTAAAAAGGGAAACAAGCGGAATTTCAGCTGGAACAGCAGAGCTGGGCCCGGGGGGAGGATCCGGCGCCACTTTTGGGGCAGTTTGGAGAAAAAACGCTGAGATTTGGGGGCGCTGCCCTTCTCTCCTGTCACTCCCTGCCCTGCTCACTCCTCACCCCAAAAGGAGCCACGCTCTGGGCCGGAGCAAAAAGCGATTTTTAAAAAGGGAAACAATCGGAATTTCAGCTGGAACAGCAGAGCTGGGCCCGGGGGGGAGGATCCGGCGCCGCTTTTGGGGAGAAACGCCGCGATTCGGGGGGCGCGGCCTCACTCCTTGCCCTGCTCCTTGTTCATCTTCTTCATCTTCATGCGGCGGTTCTGGAACCAGATCTTGACCTGGCGCTCGCTGAGGTTGAGCAGCCGCGCCACCTCGTGCCGCCGCTCCCGGCTCAGGTACATGTTGAACAGGAATTCCTTCTCCAGCTCCAGAGTCTGGAATTTGCTGTAGGGGCAGCGCTTCTTGCGCGAGGAGCGCGCCTGCAGCCAGCTGGCGGCGGGGTTGGCTGCCAAACGGGGGTCAAAGGGGAGAAAAGAGGGAGGAAAGGGCAGAAATCAGATTTTTTGGGGTTTTTCAGGGGTTTTTGGAGGGTTTTTGAAGGGGAGGTGGGGGGTGTTGGGAGGGTGAGGAAAGGAAATGAAATGAAATGAAATAAAGCAAAAAACAAAGGAAAACAAACCCAACCCAACCCAAACTCAACCAAACCAAACCCAAATCAACCAAACCAAACCAAACCAAACCAAACCAAACCAAACCAAACCAAAACAAACTAAACCA
>JAYDZK010001190.1:0-16010 GCA_034509185.1 Euphonia xanthogaster
GGAGGGCTGAGCCCCCCTGGGATGGGGCTGTGCCCCCACCCTGACCCACAGGGGCCAGGCCTGCTCTCACTCTGGCAGTTTAAGCCAGTGCTTTCTGCTTTTATTTTAATTTTCCTATTAAATTGTTCTGACTTGGAATTTCCTGCTGGTTTGTACACCCATGATGAAACTTCCTCTAATATCCAACTCAAACCTTCCCTGGCACAACTTGAGGCTGTCCCTGTTCCCTGGAGCACAGCCTGACCCCCCTGGCTGTCCCCTCCTGGCAGGAGCTGTGCAGAGCCACAAGGTCCCTCCTGAGCCTCCTTTTCTCCTGGCTGAGCCCCTTCCCAGCTCCCTCAGCTGCTCCTGGGGCTCCAGCCCCTTCCAGCTCTGTTCCCTTCAGACATGCTCCAGAGAACATGATTTTCCCCCAGTGATAAGTACAATCTTGTGTAAGTCTGTCTATTTCCACCTGTTCTTTTCTTTAATTTCTTACTGGAATGAAGAAACAAATTAGCATCGCTGTACCTTTGCAATTTATGTAACAAACATGTGGGAGATAGTGAAGAGAACTTCTGGAAACTCAGCTATTTTCATATTTTTCATCATTTGTCAGTCTAAACATTAACATTTCTTTGAACACAAGGAACATATAGTCAGAAATACTGTTTTTGCAGATGGCTCTGTTTCATCTCAATAAATAAAGCTTTGTTTGGGATGGCACTGAAGTAAACAATGTGGCTGGAATTTCAGAGAAGAGAATGCAAATAAAGGAAGAATGAAAATTGAATCTATTTAGCTTTGTCTCAACTTGAAAATCAAGTTTCATGTTTGGGACCTTTGTGTCAAATCAGAATTTTGCAACTGTTATAAAAACCTTACAGAGACTATTTCATCCCCTTAAAGTCTTTCTGGTGGAAGAGATGTCACTGCCCAGAGAACCATTTCATTTTGCAATCTTTCAATTACAAGGACATTAAATCTTTAACAAAAAGAATGATTTGAGCCTACTTTTGATCATAGTACAATAATTGTCCAGAAACTCGTTAATTTTATGTGTTTTTTTACAGAGAAGACACCCAAACTTTATAGATCCTAATGGCATATGGGACTGAGGGATGGGTGGATGCTTTTTGTTGGGTTATTTATAATCAATTATCTATTCTATTTGCAGACAGAAGTATTGGGTGGGGGGGGGATATGTTGCTTGACATTTCTTTCTTTTTTTCTTGACAGACAATTGGAAACATCTTGAGTTTCCTGAGTGTAACCATCTCAAGGTGTGATTATGAGCTTGTCTTCAGCCTGGAGTGTCAGTGGTTTCTTAGTCCTTTGCTTCTCAGAGCCATTGGCAAGAATTTGAGCAACAGCACCAGGTCATCAGTGAGACAGAACTTCACGAGGAGTAATGTGATTATCCCCAGAATGGAGTTTTGCATGATGTGGAAACCCAGGGCACTGGGGATATTTCCCTGTCTGCTCTGGGGTGCCCTGACCCCCAGGGGAGCACTGACTTTGACTCTCATCCATGGAGAGTTTCCCAGACTTCAAAATAGACTGGAACACACAAAAGTGTGGAATAGATTATAGAGAGCAGTGTGGGTGTGTCACTGGGTGAGAAATTGAGGGTTTGGGGTTTTCAGTGTGTTGTGGATGGAAGCAGATGGAGGGCACAGGGTGCTGTCCTGGGTTTCTTCTTCATGCTGCTTCTTCCTTCTTCTCCATGGGTTTGGGGGGCATTTTGTAATTGGGCAGAAAAGTCCCCATTGCAGCTCTTTGGGATCAGTTATTGGGTTAAAAGGGAAATAATCCAGGTGTCAGTTCTTGATGGGATAGTTTAGTCTCAAAAGCCCTTGTACCAAGAGCTTGTTGGCCATTTTGTGCCTTCTAATGAAAAGCTGCCAACTCACAGCAGTGAGGCTGTTTCACTGGTAAGAAATAATAAACACCTGAGTCTGAACATGAATTACTGTCTCAAAGTGCCTTCAATCCAGAGCCAGAGAAACCAACAACTGGTACCCTGGCAACTGAGACACCCCCACCTGGATAGTTTGCCAGCTGCTGCTTCAGGATAGAGAGCTGAAGAAGCTGGGAAGTTCCTTGGGGGTGTCCCCCTGAGATCCCCGTTGGCACATTTGTTATCTGCTGTGCCAGCCTCAGCTTTCTTTGTGTTAAATTTGACTTGCCTCCTCATGGTCAAATGTGATCCGTGTCTTTCACGGATCTGTCACAGGAAAATAAATGCTTGAGTGAGAACATTTTTCTTTATGGACTAAAAAACCCTAAATTTGTGTGTCAAGCCTGGCACACTCTTCTTTGTAGGAGGTCATAAAGTCTGTAGGCTGGAACACAAGTCTGCATTCAGTCTCTGGCCCTGCAGCCATCCATTAATCATTATTTCCAGATATAAAACAATATATTCCTAGTTGCTTCACCAGGGTTTTGTGTGGATTAACTGTGGGCAGAGCCTGGAAGTGCCCTGAGTGGACCCAGCTCTGGGAACAGGCTGTGTGAGAGAGGAGTAATCGGTGTCAGTGCCTGGGTTGAGTCTGTGGCTCACTGCCATGCCACTCACTCCTGTTTAACTCCAGCCTGGCTGGTTCCTCAGTTTTCTGACTGCTCCCCATCAGTCCTGCACAGCCCAGGGATGTAAAGGACAATGGGATTTTTACTGTCCTGCTTTGCCTCCAATGAAGTGAAGCATCCTGCCTCAGGGTTTTCCTGCAAACCTAGCAGGTTGCTATGGATTAAGCTCCTTAATCAATCCAGGCAAACCATTCCATGCTGCTTCCTGGTGGTCAATACCTCCAATCACTTGCCATTTCAGCAGCTTAGAGACTAATGATCCTTCATTCTGCAGACAGGGATGTGCCAGAAAGCAGAAGTTGCTAAATATCCACTCTAGGCAGAGCTATAAAATCCTTTTGCCTCCGTCCTTTCCCACCACCATCAGATGGTAGCATAGCAACTGCTGAAGCTGCTTGAACTCGAGTTGACCTGAAATTACATGTTTCTCAGTTTACGTGTTTATTACCGCCTTTCTACTTTTTTTGGTGCTTGTTAAGATTACATTTTTCAGTCCCTGTGGGATATTAGCAGCCTGTTCATGCAGAAAGCAGAAATAGACCTAATAACACGTGATGGATGAGCTCAGATGGACCCTGGGATTAGAAACATGAGGGAGAGCTGAAGGTGGCCCTGAGCAGAGACTGGTGGAGAGACCCTTGGTTCTGGTAGGATGTGCATGCAGATTTCCATTTAATTGTACAGATTTAGAGGGGCCATGAGGAGGAGCAGCATCTCATAGGCTGTTTTTTCAGACTGTAGTGATGGAGAAGTGGCTGTTAAAGGCAGCAGAGTGAGCTGGAAATCAGCAGAGATTGTAGCACTGTGGGATTTCTCACCTGGGGGAGAGAGAACTCAGACACAGGTTCATGAGTAACCTGCAGCTTGAAGGATTGTTGGTGCAGGTACTGCAATTTCTAGTGGAGGAAATAGTGCTTTGGCCAGTTTCTGCAAAGCTCCTACACTTTCATCTCTCTTGTTAAAAGAGAGATTATGCTTAATTCTCATTCTTTTGTAATTACTGTATTCAGATATGTTCTTATGTTAAAGCCTAGCTTGTATTTCTTCATGGGTCATTTCCAGGTTAATATGAAACCTTAGTCCACACTTAGCTGTTGTGCCTGTCATCAGCTCCAAGAAATGAGGGAAGCAGGAAAAATTAAAAATTACTAATTGTAGTGTAAGGAATACACATCAAAGATAGGTCTGGAGAACAGGACTTGGTTCAAGCATGCTGGACATGCTCCTTGTGGAGCAAAATGGAGCAGTTAGATGCTGCACAGAGAAAGTCAGGGTCTCTTTATTTTTACTGGTATTTTGGTCAAATGAAACCTGAACCATTTTTCTGTGTGTGACACAATCTCAGCAGATGGAACTAAGACGCTCCATTCTCAGAACAGTTTTAGTAAGAGAATGAAATCCTTTCCCCAGCAGGCATTTTGAGCACTGAGTGATTAAATCAAAGAGCATCTCTGTCACTGGTGATGCTGTCATCACTGTCACATGCTCTGGCTGCATGGATAAAAGGAAAGTGAGTTGTGCTCACCTTTCCCAGAGAAAGGCATCATCATTTATCTTCATGGAATGGGTTTAGACTGCAGCACCTCAGTTCTGCCCTGAGTGAGGGCTTTCAGAGAGGATTCAAGGGGCTTACAGGTGCTCAGTATTATTTCTTAGCTTTCCCCTAACAGACTGATCCAGCACCTTCAGTTTCACACTGAGGGCCATATGCTGAGAAAATAAAGAGTAAGGAGGTAAAATGCATCTTACCCCTATTTTAATACCACTCAAAAGATGGGGGATCAGGGAGCCATTTATTTTATCTGTCTTAGATATATGCTGTGAGTCCATTCTCTCCATTGACAATTAAGAGAACCTGAGATAATTAGTGCAGGCTGGAACATGGAGAAGCTACATAGTGAAAGTCCAGCTAATTGTAATCAGCTCCTGGATGGCCAAAAGTCCTTGTGTTGGGCCTTTGATGTTCCATGAAAGATCCCTGTAAAGAGAGTGGCATCCCTGAACCAACAAGAAGCACAGCACTGCTCTTCTCTGTGATGTGCTTTTGTAGCTATTTTGCAGTTGACAAACTCAGAAAATTACACGTGTTTTAAAACTGAGAGTGAATTGTCCATGATTCCAGCCCTGGGGATCTTGTCATTCCTGGAGCTTGCCTCCAGAGCCTGCCTGGGCACTGTGGAGGGCAGCACTCCCATCCATGTGGGAAAGGCTGCCTGCTGGCACTCACCCTGCACAAGGAATGTGTTTTGCTGCAAAACTGGAGGTTCCTACGCATCAACAGTGAGAGTCTATAGCCACCTCTTTAACTCTGTTACGGTGCAAATGATGACTCAAAGAGAAGCATTCAGGTCTAATCTATTCGAGTCCTTGTAATAAGCTTTACAATTAGAGCACAGACTCTTCCACCTAATTCACTTAATTTACACTGGGAAATGAGATACTGTTCAACTAATCCAATGCTATTTTCTTTATTAGAGAATGAAAGCATCCTCTGAGGCTCTGGTGGGATTCAAGCTAAGCTTCCGAGGCACAAATAGTGTGAAATGAGAACGAATTAGCACGCTGCTGTAATTCCCACTTAGGATCTGGTGCCCTTTTCCTTTAGCCTCCACACCATTGGAAGGATTGGCAGGAGGCACCGCGTCTGCACCAGCTCTTTGTGCACTCAGGGTGGCTCTGTAAATGTTTGATAAGATGACACTGATACAGATGAACCTCCTTCAAGCAGGGTTTGTTCCAGCTGCCTTGCCTGGGATGGCAGTGCTTTCAGGTGCTGTCTTGATTTTTTTTAAGTTTTTCTAAGCCTTCTGATGTTTGCATTCTTGTAACTTTCTCACCCACTTTCTGTAAATAACTTGTTGTGTTGCATTCTTTTGTGGAGGAGGAGAAATCTGATGGACTATTGGAGAGGTGGCACTGTCACCCTCCAATCCACGGTCACTTTTGGAAATCTATAAATGTTGGAGTCAGAAAATAAACTTCCCTTTTTTACCTTAGAGCAGCAAGTCTGTGTCGTGTTGTTTCCTGTCCTATAGTGACATTCAGGAAAGGGTTAAGAGGTTTTCTCCTGCTTTGCAGCAGCCCCTGTAAAGGTTGTTGTGTTCCCTTTAATCCCTGACAGCCCAGTTGCTCAGTTAGGAGCACATGTTCAAGTCACCAAGGGGCATTTCCTCTTCTTCTTGAGGGGACAATACAGAGAGAATGCCTTCTCTGTTTTCATCAGGCTGGTGGATCAAGTTCTCCCTCCCTGTCTGGATACTGCACCTGTGCTGTTGGGAGATGTTGAGGGAATAGCCTGTAGTTTTTGAGTTTGGGGTTTTGAGGGGATGATAGAAGACAAGCATCCTGCCAAATACTGGGTCTCTTGGTTTCTTTTTTGTTATTGATTGCTGTCCCCTGGGTTCTGTTAATCTCTTCTTTTCATTGTTGTTGAGCTGATTCTCTGACCACTTTGCTCAATATTTCACATTTTTCTGGCTCGTTTTTACTTTCTCCCTTGCTTTTTGTACGTTAAATATTGGTGAGTCCCCTGCAGAGAGAAGCAGCAGCTCTTGAGGGAAAAGCAAAAGGGAAAGAGCACATTATTGTGGCAAATGAGTATTTTATATCACAGAGCACTAAAGTCACTTATTGCTGTGTTGGGAAGAAGCACCAGATGGAGAGCAGTGATGTGGAGTTTGCCACGTGATCAAAAGAACAGAGCTCCATCCCACAGTACAGGAATGCCCCCAGAGGAGAAGAGGTGTAAAGGTGATGTTTGCCTGCTGGGAATGCTCTGTCCATAATGGGTGGTTTGAGTACAAACTCAAACAGTAAATGCTTTTCACCTCTGAAATTTATAAACCTATGAAACCATTGCCCCTTGGTCTACAGGCTCTAGAAATGCCAAATCTACCTCTACTCTCACTTTTCTGGATTTTGGCTTTAATTAAATATTCAGAATAGTTGATTTCAGGATTGGCTCTGGGCACTTTTCCTGGGGCTCAGACAGACCATATCATTCCCGGGTGCAATTTACCTGTCCAGGTGAATTAATGAATCATTTATTGCTGCTGCTGGCACACTCTTATAACACCTGACACATGCCACTGCTGTCAGCCTGATACAGTACTGAGAGACAGACCTGAATGTCTCTCTTAGACACAATCTATTAGTGCAGTGTCAGCACAGGGAAATCTTCTCAGGCTAAATATTGTAAAATCCAGGTGCCTTTTTTCTTTTGTGTAATAAATGGAACTTGAAGTTTGGACCATCACTAGAAAACTAAATTTATCTGTTGCATTTATGACAGTGGTAGGAAGTGTGGGGAAAAAGCAATGCCAGTATAAATATTGACATTCAGAGCTCTGAAGACTCGTTGTTATTGTATGAAACTAGAAAAGGTGCCCACAGATGCTGCTCAGACAGTCTGGCTGTTGTGTAGTAAACTATATAGAGACATTTTATTCTGTGTTTTCTGCTTAAAAAGAGTTTTGAGAAGCTTAACATTTAGTTTCCTTGCCTTTCAGTCCCATCCTAATGAGTTTGACAAGCACAGTCCACAGCTGCTTGTTTAGGACTTGGTGAGAAAAGCTTTTAGAATTCCCATGAGTAGGGGAATGATCAGGATCATGTTGGAAAACACAAATCCTGCTTGTCAGGGAAAGGTCTTTGTGCAGCTGGTCCCATCTTCACCTTTTCAACCCTCGAAGAATAAGAACCTCTGCATCACTTCTGATCTTATTTTTAGAATCTGTGCTCTGTCCTGTGCATGTGAGAAAACAAAACATGGAATTGCTACACTTGGTGATACAGCAGAGTTTTGTGACATTAAGGGTTCTTTTTGTCTAAAACAGCCACAGCCCATCCCGTGCCAATGAGAGTTTTTGGTCACCTTATCTGTACAGTTTATCAGATGGTTTTGTTATGAAAAAGGGAGAAATTTAAAAAAATCATATAAAATTCATAGTTTAGGAGGCATCCAGCTGTTTGAAGATTGCATTGTCTGTAATGTCTTTCTTTATGGATTATTTCACAGGAGAAAGTGGTAACAGTTGTTGTGGATTTTTCTCTAGTTTTTCATTCTTCCCAGTGGCATCTTAAGCGTTCATGGAGCCAGTTATTCTTCCATCATGTAAAAATTGCTTAGAATTGCCTTGCTTAGAAAGCCAAGTAGAGAAATATTCCAGCAGTAGAATAGAAACACCCAGGAATATTTGCCAAAGCGTAAAATAGGTTTGTTTTCCACAATAGTTGGAAAGTAGCATGTTAAGGGTACTAAGAGTGTAAGAGTTGAGGAAGTGTCTGGGTGATGCTCTTTGTCACTGTAGAATCCCAGAATAGTTTGGGTTGGAAGGGACCTTAAAATTCATCTCAATCCACCCCCTGCCATGGCAAGGACACTTTCCACTGTCCCAGGGTTGTGTCCAACCCGGCCTTGGACACTTCCAGGGATCCAGGGGCAGCCCCAGCTTCTTTGGGCACCCTGTGCCAGGGCCTCAGCACCCTCCCAGGGAGGAATTTCTAATATCCAATCTATCCCTGTCCTCTGTCAGTTTAAAGCCATCACCCCTTGTCCTGTCACTATGGATGATGGAATTCTAGGTGGTCCTGCAAGGAACAGATTTGGACTTGATCCTTGTGGGGCTTGAGATCCTCTGTGATTCTGTTTGGTTTATTCTGGTCCTTCATGTTAATTTTGTTTTCTCACACTCTTTGCATTACTAGAATTCATGTCATTTTCTAGTTCTAACAATGTTCAGCCTTCTGAGCTGCAGACAGGAGCTGTATTTTCTGTTCCAACTGGAGGGGAAAGGCACACCCCAATTCCCTTTGTGTCTGCACAACTGGACCTGGTTTTAGATTCAATAAAATATGCCCATGGTCAAAAACTGCCCTTTTTTTTGGAGCCTGAACTGCATTTTTTTTGTTTTGTTTTTGTCGTTGTTGTTGTTTTGTTGGGGTTTTTATTTTTGTGGGGGTTTTTTGGTGGGATTTTTTTGGTGGGTTTTTTTTGTTTGGTTTTTTTTTTGTTTGTTTGTTTGGTTGGTTGGTTTTTTTTTAGTGAGCACCCATAAGCGCATTTTTCCATGTCATTCCCAAGTCTGGGGTTCAGTTGGGTATCCCAGGGGCAGCAATCCAGTTCCAGATGTGCTGGTTGTTGGGGAGCCTTTGGTTTTCTCCTCTCTGTCTGGAGGAGGTGGGAGAGTGGCTGATAGGGAGCACCAGGCCAGGCAAAGCTTGTGATATAAAAGAGTGTTGGGATGAAATGGGGCTTAAAATATGTCTGTTCACAATTACATGTGTACCAGGCCAATCTGTCACCATGTTTGTTTAATTAAGGTCAAACAGAGATTTTAATTAGAATAGTGAGCTCATAACATCAGGCTGGTCATCTGTAACTGGCAAGTGGGTTTTGTAACAGGGAGAAAAAAATGTTCTCACTCATGTGCCAGTTTTGCTAAATAATGGGGAACTTGTTTAGATCACTTGCAGTAATTTGGCACAGAGTGATATTAAAAAAGTAAAAGCTTTTGCTCCAGTTGGTGCTAGTAGAAAATATTTAATTATTTTCAATGAGGTGGGACTGATTCTTTAAAAACTACTGGAACAGCTGCTTATCTTAGTTCCTTAAATTCAGAAAGCAGGAGCAACAGTTTAAATTCCTACTTTTATTACATTTTACAGCACCTGTTTTTTCAGTGGTAGAGAAAGGGGAAAAGAAATGGGGGAAAGAAGGGACACCACCATCACTTTTTTTTTGTTTTTTTCTTGGTGGGGATGGTTTGGATTGGGACAGAAGTAGGGAAGATGGGCGTGCTGGGTGACACCATAATTTAAATCAGTTTGGCAACAGTGGTTACTAAACTTGCTAGATGAGATCTTCGTGTCTGCCTAGTAGGATAAACTGCTCTATTAATTAAGCTCAATCCCATAAATCTCTTCTAAGTTGCCATGAAATCCCAAAGTAACCTGTATCATGTTGCTATTGAAATCTGCAGCCCAGGAGAATGGAGTTTAATATTTCATTTGTATTTTTTTCAGCCATGATGTGACTTGTAAGATGTAGCTTTTGCATTGGGAATAAAAAGAACCAAATCTCCCTTTTAATTGCCTTGCACCAAGAAACAAGTAATAAACTGCTTGTGATCTATATTAATTTGATTTTTAATGAAAATGTATCCACACATGTTTCTTGAAAACAATTTTCCTGGAGAAATAACTTTGTAAGTCAAAATATAATCAGCCTGGCATTTCATATCAGAAAAGGATTCTGGCAGGAGTTATGGAATAGTGCAGAATTAAAGCAGAAACAGATATTCCACAGAAAACATATCTGGCATCACTGATTTTTGTTCACATTGGATACCTGCTGCAATTACAATTCAGATTGTTTTTTCTCCAGAGGTACAACGCACAACTCCTGCAGTCAGTCTCAAGGAGATAGAATAATTTGTTGTAAACAGTTAAAGGAAATGAAATCAAGCATAATTTCAGTTGATCCTTTTGTACAACAGTTTCTTTCTCTTCACTGAGCACATCTTAACCTGCAAGAATTATCCTGAGGGGAAAATCCAATCTTCCTCCCATAATGTGGTACTCCAAGTCCTTTGTTCCACTTTTCCTTGGGCCCTGGATTCTTCCAGTTCTTTGAGGAATCACCTTCAGGAGAGAGGGGTTTACAATGACTCCCACTGAACTCCAAATTTCTTATGTTGTAACATTCATTTGCTTCTTTTCCTGAGACCCAGATCACGGGATGGTTTGGGTTGGAAGGGACCTTAAAGCTCATCTCTTCCACCCCTGCCATGGGCAGGGACACCTTCCACTATCCCAGGCTGCTCCAAGCCCCAGTGTCCAACCTGGCCTTGGACACTTCCAGGGATGGAGCAGCCACAGCTTCTCTGGGCACCCTGTGCCAGTGTTTTAAGCCCCTGTTGATAAAAATATTCTTTTTTGTCACCTGGTTTTCCCAAGAGAATAGAGTTTGTGTCCTCTGGGCTGAGGGCAAGCCACATTAGAGTGTGGCAGAAGGAAGACTAGGCAAGATTCAGGAAATTGCTCAGAATCTTGCAGAGTTCAGCTCAGGTTTTCAAAGCCACAAGGTGTATGCTATTCAGGTGGTTTCCAGAAGCAAGTGTTATTTACACTGACAGAGAGGGGGAAAAGAATAATAAAAATCAGGCAGGCAGGCAGAGTCTGTAGAATTCTTTTATTTTTTTTTTGGTAGTTCCATCAAAGGGAGCTGCTGAGATGTCTTTTATCAGCTTGCTTTGCTTTTTCTCACAGAGGTGGTACTCAGTAGCTGGTTCCTGCCTCCTTATACTGCTTCTCAAACACCCAGGCACTCTTCAGGTGTCATGCAGACTTTCTTGAGTACCTTTCCCCATGAAGTTGAGCAAACTTGGCAATCAAACACCATAGGAGGTGTTGATTCACTGTTGCCTTGGAGTTTTCTTTATTCTGAGCTACCAAGAGCCTCACTCAGAGCCAGTTCCAGCAGCATCCCGGCTGCTGGGCATGGGAAGATCACTGGTGTTTAAATTTGCTAATATTGTCTCAGCCAGTGCTTTGATTAGAAAATCATCATCCTCTTGTTTTTCTCTATTTTTGGGGGGTTAGGATCAGAAAATGAACAAATGATTTGAGTTTTCCTCTCGTTGCTAATTGTGTCATCTTAAGCATTAGAATGTGGCTGAACCACAGCACCACGATCAGTGACTGGGAAATTCTGCTGTGCCAGGGCACGGGGCAGTGGAAGGGCTGTGCTGGAACCCTTTGATTCTTGGTGTGTGCTAAGGGCACTCAGTTGTCTTTATTTAGGGTTTCTTTCCCTCTCTCTCCACGATGTTGAGTGCTGTTGTTCGCATGCTTAAAAGAGAGAAACGAGTATAAACCTCGTGATGAGGTTTATAAATGTTTATGAGGTTTATGAAGGCACTTTTAAACCAGAAAGCTGTTTTGTGGTTCCTCTATTTTCACAGGTGTTTCTCAATCAGTAACACAACCCCCAGTGCAAGGGAGCTGAAATTTAAGCACAGAAAACCCCAAGCCTGCGGTATTTCGTGAGACCCCCGTCATAGGGAGGAAATGATGAATCTGACTCCATGTTCTTAGAAGGCTAATTTATTATTTTATGATCTATATTATATTAAAGAATACCATACTAAACTATACTAAAGAATAGAGAAAGGATTCAGAGAGAAGGCAAAAAGATAATAAAGAAAACTCATGATTCTCTCCTCCAGAGTCTGACACAGCTTGACCATGATTGGTCATTAAGTCAAAACAATCCACAGCAGAAACCAATGAAATAATCAACTGTTGGTAAACAATGTCCAAACACATTCCAAAGCAGCAAAACACTGGAGAAGCAAATCAGATAATTATTGTTTTCATTTTTCTCTGAGGCTTCTCAGATTCCCAGGAGAAAAATCCTGGGCAAAGAGATTTTTCAGAAAATGACAGTGACACAAGCCCAATTTTTTCCAGTAACAGATTAAATTCTCATAAAATATTTGGTAAATGAGAAATCGTGCCTTTGTTACAAAAGGTTTTGGGATGGAAATTTGCACATTTTCTGACTCCTTGTGATTTGTTTCTGTCCCCAGAGCCTCCCACCCCGATCGCTCCCCCGGAGCTGCTGGCCGTGGGAGCCACATACCTGTGGATCAAACCCAACGCCAACTCCATCATCGGGGACGGGCCCATCATCCTCAAGGAGGTGGAGTACAGGACCACCACGGGCAACTGGGCAGAGACCCACATCGTGGACTCCCCCAACTACAAGCTGTGGCACCTGGACCCCGACGTGGAGTACGAGATCCGCGTGCTGCTGACGCGCCCCGGGGAAGGGGGCACGGGGCCCCCCGGGCCCCCCCTGACCACCAGGACCAAGTGTGCAGGTGAGGGCTCTGCTGCTGCCACTCCCTAGCAGGTGCTCGGTCAATGCAGGGTGCAATTAGCCTCCTCTTGCTTTGAGGCATGGGGGGAGCACCTGTGGCTGTGCACACAGAGGAAAGGAGGGTGAAATGGCTGAACCTGCCATCGGTGACACCACAAATGGCATCGATGTAGACATATAGGGGGTATTTACAGAGGATGCGGAAAGGGTGTTGCCATCTTGCTGTGGAAAGGAGGTTTGAGGAAAATGTGCACTATGTCATGGTGGGAATTCCAGAGCACATTCTCTGAATTGGAGGAAGAGCTGGTGTAAAAAGTCTTTTGAAAATGGGAAAACGTGGGTGAATCATGCACTCTGAGATGCAGAAGGCTGAACCATTGCTTCATTCTTCTATACTGTATTATTACTATATTCTTAAGAAACCTGTGACCCCTTCCAGCCTGTCCAGTACAGCTTTGACCTCACTGGTCAACCAACCAAAACACCATCACCCTTTGGTAAACAAATCTCCATAAGGCATTCCACATGTGCCTGGCAACAGGTGCAGCAAGTGGAGATAAGAATTGGTTTAATTCTTTCTCTGAGCTTTCTCCAGCCTTCCCCAGGGAATATGCCTGGGAATGCCTGTGCCTGTTCTCTGTGGCCAGGGAGCTCTGCCACACAGCCCTGCTGCAGGTGCTTCAGCATGGCTCTGAGCTGATACTGGGAATTTGGGTGCATCCTGGAATGTTCTGTTTTGTTCCACAGGCAGGTGTTTAAGAACTGTTGGTTTCATGCTTTTGGTTTATCTGACAAGCTCTTGCCACAGTGTGAGGCTGCTTTCTGTTGGAATAGGCAAAGAACTTTTTTTTTCCAACCGGTCCTGAAGTAGGAAAATTGTTCTTAAGACCAGGCTGTGATAACATTTTCATCCCTAAGTGGAGAACAAAATTTATCTTGTTTGATAGTGGATCTGCAGTGGATATTAACAAATTGACACTGATATTGGTTTGAGTGCTTTGTGGTGAAGGAGGAAATTTTTTAAATAATAATTTTTAATTATTATAATTTATTTAATTAAATAATTTCTAAATAAATTATTTTTATTTTAATAGTAATTTTTTAAAATACATTTTTGTGTTCCATTTCCCCCCTCATTTCTGACAAAGGAACGTGTTCAAACACTTGTAGCTCCCTCCTTTTCTCATTCATATTGGAATGGATCAGTGCTGATCCAGGGGCAGAAGTAGTCCATCTTTCTTTCTAAGCCATATTGGACTTCCTGTGAAAAACTGACGGATGAGGTTGCTCATGTTTCAGATGTATTGGCTATTCATCCTCTTGTCATACATTAATCATTAGCCATTAAGGGAAATCAAGCCCTGTGCCTGGCAAGGGGATGAGCAAAGCATTTTTCTTCCTCACAGGTTTTTTTCCACCACACAACTTCATTTTCTTGCATCTTTGTAATTTTAGCAAGGTCCTTACTGTGGTGTGAACAAAGAACAGGGATTAAAAGGCTTCTCTCCTTTCGCTACAAATCCTCCTTCCCTCCCCACAAATTATTGGTTTACAACACGTGGATTTAAGAAGTGAAAACCTTTTAAGAACATTCTGTTTGCTGTTACTCTTTCTGATCAAACAGCAAATCTGAAGGGGGAAGAAGGCATCCAGAACACCCAAAATCATCCTAGGATGGGATTAAGCAGTACAATTTTAGTGTTCCTCATCCCCTTCATGGCAGGAACATTTCCAGCAATATCCTCTTCACCAAGAGAGGAAACCTGGCTGGCTGACTGTGTTTTGGGTGGCACATTTATTATGAAGGTTGTGAATGAGTGAATGTTTAGTGCCCCTTTGAGAAGATTTGGTTAAAAATAAATGAATCTGAGCACGAGGCCCTGACATGGAGGTGTTTGCTTGGTTCATCACATGTCCTTTGATAGAACACAGATGTTTTAGGCTTTCCAGCAGCTGTGTGGAGAACATGAGGGGACATGGATGATGTCCTGGTCTGTTTGGGAAGTTGCCACATGTTCTGCTGCTCACCTTCTGGCTTTCTTCTCCTTTCCTAATGTGGTCAAATTCTCTGGTCTCACCAGAAGTCACTGCAGGGCTGGCCTGGGACTGCAATTGCAGATGGAAATGTGTTGTGCTCAGATTTGCTCTGGAGCTGATGTGCTGTCACTTTGCAGTGTCACACTCTCTGCAGCAGCCAAACTTGCAAGCCTCTCTGCCTTACCTGTAGAAAATGCTGGGTTTGGCTTAATTCAGGAGTTAAGATTAAAGAAAAAAGTTGACTTTGTGCTTAATATTGTCTTGTCCTGTGCCCCAGATTGCTGAGTTTCCTGCCCAGTTCAGGTATTGACTGACTCCGAGAAGGATGACGTGGATAATTTGTTCAAATTGGCAAAGCTGAGGCAGTTTCTGTTTTCCATCCTATTTTACTAATGAAAATCTAACTGGAGAAGGTCATTCTGTTAATGTTAGCTGTCATACAGACCTTGCTGAGATTGATGGTGATGGCATTTATGTTTTGTTTAGGGCACTGGGTAGGAGAAATTGTAATGATCTTGGTCTAAGCGTGGACCAGGAGGAAGGGAGAGATTTAATAGCTAAAGATGTACAATTTCACCAAATGCCAACTGAAATGATAGACAAGAAAATGCAACTCATTATTCCAATTTCCATGCGTCGTGGAACTCCTTCAAAACACCATTTTGAGGGTAATTACACAAAACTTTCACAGTGAAGATTTTCGAAAATGTGCTGAACTGAAAAAACAGCTCTGCTGCCTTGATTTTCCTGAGGGTACCTAATGAATGGCATCAGGGAAAATTGAGGGGTTTTAAAATAGTTGAGGGATGAGTGATGCTGCTTTTTTTTATGTGAATTTTTCGGTTGTTTTATTATTTGCCTTTACTTTTTCTGAGCAAGAGGGAAGTACCAAGCTCCTACACATTTGTAGGCAACCAGCAGATGATTGGAGCAGCCCAGTTTTACTGCACTGTTTGGTGTTGTGCTGTCTTAATAAGACCACAAATAAAGTAAGAGTAGAGAATATCACCTGTACTGGAGAAGCATTTACTTATTTAAATTTCTAGAAATCAGTGTAACAATAAACAGGAGTTGGCTGCAACTTTCTAAGAGAGGGGAAGTCAATATCCCTTGGACTGAATACTCTGCCCAGGCTCTTTTCACATAGAGACTGTATTTTCTTTTTTTTTTTTTTTTTTTGTTCTGGGGAGGATGAGTAACTGCTGGCCTTCAATTCAAGTACAAGTTGCAATGAGACTCTTATTTAGAGATGAAAATGAGAAGGATTTGGGAAGTACCAGGCTTCTCTTCTACTTCAAGCAACAGAAGTTCATTTACCAAGTTGCCCTTGTCTGTTTTGTTTCTTGACTGTCAGCTTTGCATCAGAGCAAAAGCATGGCCAGGATGGTCCAGCATGAGCTCAGACATCAGGAAAACTCTGACAAAATCATTAATAAGTTTCAGATTTTGATCACACTGAATGGAAGGTGTCTATATGGACTTGAAAGGTTTGTTTTTTTTTTTAATTAGATAAAACCAATAA
>JAYDZK010001191.1:0-15971 GCA_034509185.1 Euphonia xanthogaster
AGAGCTCAGGGGGTGTTTGGGCAACGCTCTGGGGCACGGGGGGTGACTCTGGGGATGGTGCTGGGCAGGGCCAGGAGTTTGAGTTTGTTGATCATTGTGGGTCCCTCTCAACTCAGGATGTTCTGTGATTCTATGAAAAATGTCCTGAAGTGAAATGTGTTCCTCCTATGTGGAAGATCTCCTCCTTGGTGAACTGATATTTTCCACTTAAGAAAATTTTAGCTTCAGTGAAGAGAAAAACTGGTGCTTAACAGAGTGCAGAGTGGAGAGAAGTGAATAAAGAGGAAATGTGTTTAAAACACTGAAATGGAAGTTGTTCCTTGAAGGATAAATAGGTCTAAGACAAGGCTAAAGAGACATTGCAATATTTGATATGGGATGCTAAGAGCAAGTAATTAGCATCTGAATGGCAGAAAAAGATTCTTAAAGTTTATTTAGTGGAATTGGAAGCCCATTGCATGGGTCTGGAAGAGTGAATCAGTGACAACACCCAAGGTACCAGGACTGGCTGCTTGGTGTTACTGTTGTGATAGAGAAAGCAGAGGACTGAGGAGAACAGATTTACTGGGAATGATTAGACTAAGAAAAGGCATATGTAGAGAGGGGGGCAGGTGGTGTGTGTGTGTCTCTATGAATATCTATGTTATTTATCAGGAAGACAGGCCAAGGTATGAGATTAGAGGGCAGAGAGTGATCATGAATAAAGTTTTGCATTTGTAATTTATGTACAGGCAGATACTAAGTCAGACCGAAAGGTTATCTATCTCTGCAGTGCTAAATCTTGTTTTCCCAAAAGAACAGTCTCTAAAAATTTTTTTCCCCTGATTTCTGTTTTTGTGATGTATAAGGATGGCAGTACTATAATTAATCCCCTCTTGACTCTGCTCATGGATGCTGTAACTTCATACAGCAGCATAGTTACACACTGAACGAGCTGAGATTTTAGCTTCTTACTTACTTACCAGAATTAATGGGAGCAAACCATTCCTCTTGGGCTGTACAGGAGAGACAGGTTATATAGAGCAAGTGGAAAAGAAAATGTTAGCCAGCAATTCAGTCATAATTCTGGGAAGGAGTTTCTGCTCATTAAAAAAAAAAAGGTTGTGTGCCTGATCTTCCTGGGCACAGAATGCCCCCAACTTTCACCATGAAGTCATTGAAGAGTGAGTCTCCTCTGAACCAGGTAAAGCAAACACAGAACACAGTCCCTTTGAAGGTCTCTGCACGCTCCTCAGTGCTGTGCCTGCCCTCAGCTGGGCTCATTCTCTCTGAAACAAGCACTCCTAGTGTCTAATTTGTGGTGGGAAATGTGGTTTTGGGGAGGGGGGTGATGAACTTAGCTTTGATTTGACAAGATCACTTTTATCATCTTCATTCCATCGTGTCATTGCACGCAGAACAGGTGCAGTCAGTGTTGTCCTGGAGAGCAGCTCACAGGGCACTGAAAGGGGGATAGAAGTGCAGGCTGGAAAAGAGGAGATCTGAGCTTGGGCTCAAGCTCTCACTCAGAGTTTTGGTGGCTGCAGCTGCTCCTGGCAGCCCTGGGGCTGGAATCACAGGAACACCTGGGAAAGCAGGCACGAGTGCTTATGGCCCCTGTGAGTCAGAGCCATTCAAATGGCAGGCAGTGCATTGAGCAATTCCTCAGTGCAATCCCTGCCCTGTCCTCATCTCCCCAAAAGCAGCTGTAGATTGTCGTGGTGATTGTCAAGCTCTGGGGAAGCAAGTTGCTTGAACCAGGCGCCCCATCCAGCTGCTCATGCTTCAGGAAAACCACTCAGCAGGCTTCAAGAGAGGTTAATTAAATGGCCTGGCTTTAAAAACCTTACCCAGAGCAGGTGAGTCACTGCTGGGTCTTGCATGTCAGAGCAGAACCGTCCTTCCCCAGACCTGGGCTCCACAGCCTGTGCCTCTTTAAATCTGCGCTGCGTGCTGCAGTGCTCTGCATTGTTGCCATGGCAGAAATCTCCCCATAGTAATAACCTCTTTCAGAGAAGGTTAAAAAGAGACAGTGCACATGCTCAGAAATGCTGCACTTGTTCTCTTAGCAGTTTGCAGCGGCCATTTCAAAGAAACCATCACAAAGACAAGAGAAAGATCAGGTACTGATATTTTTTCCTTTGTTAAAGGGGGTGACTTTTCTCTTTCATAGAAGTCCATGCACAGATCTGTCTCAGTTCCCAGCTGCACTGCAGAGAGAGACCACCCTTGAAGCCTGTCGTGATTATTCCTTGCAAATTCCCATGCCATAACTAAGAGGCAGGAGTTAGCTGTGATTTATGATGATTGCTGCACTAGAGGAGTTATTTTGCAGTGGGGCTCGCATACGAAGCTGAGCTGACTCTGGGGTGGGTGATGGGTAAGGTACCCAAAAAAAGTTCAACAGTGTGTCTGTTTTGTTTTGTTTTGTTGAACCTTTATAATACTCATAGTCAGCTATGAGAATAGCCTCTGCTCCTGCTGACCAGGAGGCTGCTTCATCAGGTGCTTCCAAAAGAGGCTGGTGTTGTCCTGATTTACTATTACTTAGAGACACTCTGCTGCATCCTATTGCAAAGACTGGTATTTTTGATTGTACTTCTTTTTACTGCAGATCATCATTAATTAAACAGAAAATCCAAACCACTTGTAGTGATTTAATCCCTTTATTTTAGGGATTGTAGAGATTTAAAAAAAAAAGGATCACATCAGATCTAAATAGTGGGTGGGACAGGGAAACCAACATGAGGTTGTAGAAATTATATTCCCCTATCTTTTTGTTGCCATGGGCTCAAGTATATCTGTGACTCTACTTGTAAATGTTTGTCTCTTGCTTCTGAACCATTCCCTGCTCTTGTGTTTAGGTTGAGGTGCACAGGCAGGGGATGTGTATAATGCTGCTCCTTCCCTGGCTGAATTGCTGGTTTGCACATGCTGCAAGTGGTCGTGCAGAGTTTGCAGCTTCACTTCAGCTGTGTCTGAAAAGGTGGATTGCACATCGAAGAGCAGTCTTGTTCTGTTCTGTGTTTGTGGCAAAATGGGGAAAACCCTTCCCTTTCCTGCCTCCCTCTGCTGCCTTTCTAAATGTGAAATACAATCTGTTCTGGGGAGTGCTGTACTCTTGCATTCAGTACATGCAGATCTAATGATCTTATGCAACATCTTTTGCTCAATAAGCACCAACAGAAAGAGGCAGGATGTTGTCCTGCTTTCCCACAGTTAGCTGAACAGATTTTTTATGTGGGTTTTATTGTATTGCCATAACTTAGCCTTATTTTAGTCTTTCTTCCATTTTGATGTACAGGAATGAAAGGTAAATTTGGCTGAGCTAAGGACTCCCTAGCAGTGTGCCAGAGTCCTTGAGGCCTGGATTGGGATCTCTAACAAGCAGTTGCAACTTGAGCCAGTCCCTTTTGCTCTGAACAGTTTACCTGTTGGGTCAAGAATATACTTAATTTGAAACTTGCCTCTGTGTGAAGGAAAACTGTTGCTGGACCAGGTTGTAGCCAGGTCTGGGCATGGTGTGGCCTGGCTGTGGTGTTCAGAAACAAAGGGATGGCTGCAAATAGTGGCCTGAAGCCCAGATTAGGAGGGGAAGCAGAAGGTCAAAGAGTTTTGATGCATTTACCATTAGAAATTCTACCTGTGAATTTGTGGAGGTTTAACAAAAGTCTTTTCCTTCAAATACTTTCATAAAGGAGTTTCTATAATTAGCATGCTGTGTAATGCTAGTGGTTACCTTTAGCTATTTTACTTGTGAAAAGATGAGGCAGTAAAGCAAGCCAAAGGCCTCGTTTCCAGGTTCTGTTTCAGCCACCTCTGTAATCCCTGAAGTTTTGATCTCAAAGTATGTCAGTGAACCAGCTCTCCAGATTCATGTCTGTGCCCGTGTAGTTAGAAAGAAGTCACAGACCAGGCAGAGCTGCTGGCATCCTGGCCTTCAAGTGAAACCAAGGACACTCCAGGGACTTCTTATCTGGTGGAGGGACGTTCTCTCTCAGTTGAGTTTTATGTACGCTCTGGAAAGGTACAGAGAACTTCTCTCCATGCTCTAGATCTTCTGGTATTTTGTTTTCTTTCAGAGGAAGACTGACAATGCTTTAGCCATCAGGAACATTAAGTTCTTTGTAACAAAACCCTTGTGTATCTGTAGTGTGCCTCACTAACTTGTTTGTCTCTTGACAAGCAGAGGAGCACCCATTCCCAAGATGCTGGCAGTCTGCCTTCTGAGGAGAGCCATCCTTACAGCTCCTTTGGTATTTTTGGTGGCACTAATTGTCTCAGAGCCTGTCAGAGCTGACCAAGAAGCAGGAACAGCCATACCAGCTGAAAGTAAGTACCACCCTGCAGTCCTCTCCTCCAGCCCCTGCTGCAGTTCTCATGTTGCTGGACTCTGAAGTTCGCCCAAATAATTCAAACTATTTTGGATATGTCTTGCCTACATTGTTTTAAAACCACAGCCTGATAATCTACAAGTGCTCTTTTGCTCCTGCATCCAAAGCTCTTCACTCTCTTATCTTTGTCTCTTGCTTTTTGCTGATATCTGCTGCTGTTCTGCACCTTTTCTTTTGTCCATTGTGTTTGCCCTTTCTATGCCAGCAATCACCATGTTTGCTTTTCAGAGACATTACTGAGACTTGTTCTTTTTCAGCTGACATTGTCTGTTAATTATATTTTGTTCTTGAGAATGTTTGCTGTTTAAATCATGAATTTTTATTAAAAAAAATCCCAGTGAAGATGCCAAGAAAGCATTTTGTCAACACCTAGTCTTGGGGCCTTCAACCACCTAATTCTCCTTTGCTCTGTTGTGTTGAGTTTATTTTACTTTATAAACATAATGACAGATCCTTCCATCAAGTTGTTGATGTGAAAAACTGCTGTCCTCTCCTTTTGTCCAGTGTGAATATGGTAGCACTGAAGTTGGGTGATGGTACAACAATGATGGAGCAGGTCTTTAATATTGTTTAATGTGGGGGTTTTATATATTTTTCTTTTTTTTTCTTAGCCAGTCAAAGAATCTGGCAGGCTCCCTTTCTCCAGCAGGCAGAATTCCTGGTTGCTGGCTAGCACTCAGATCACCAGCTGGGAGCTCACTGTCCAGTGTGTCAGAGGCATGTACAGCCCAACATCAAGTGTTTGCAAAATGGGCTTGCAGACAGGACACAGGCACAGCAGCATTCCCCAGCATTAGCCTGGGTTTCATCCTCTCATTCACGCCAGACCCCAAAGAGCAAACCCCGTCTGGGCTCAGGATTTCTCTCCTGTGCAGTATTTCTGGTGAGGTTGTCAGCCAGGCACAGGCACGGAGAGGCCAGTGGGAGCGGATGAGCCTGATGAGTTCAAGATGTTTGTCTGTCTCTGCTCTGGCTCAGTGCTGCTGTCTGTTGGGGCTCAGGTCTGTGCTACGTGGTGAACAAGGCAAAGCAAGCCTTGTGGCCTTCAGTCTGAGTGCCTGGATCTGGGAATGTTCTCTTGAACACGCCAATAAATCCAGACTGCAGCAGTTCTGCTTACCAGCAATGCCTGCTGATAACAGGGCGTTTGTTTGGGCAAAGCTGTATCATATTCCAAGTTAGAGGCTGGAGTGGTCTGCCTTTATGATATTGTGGTCAGTTTTATCCCATTAGTTTTCTATTTAGAGCTCACATTTGTTAGATTAGGAGATAAGCTTTTTCTAGGGAACAGGTTCATGTTTTCAGACAGAATTTCTGAAAAATCTGAAGATAAGGTTGAAAATGTACCCAGGGCTAGTGGAGCAAAATGAAAGGCTCAAGTTGAGGGTTTAATGTTTCCATACAATGAGCAGTGGAAGGAAAAGTGGAACAGCAATATAGCAGGAAGAAAAATATTAATGTAAAATTGAAGTAATTATTTTATAATTGAGAGACTGGGCAAACCATCATAGTGAACCAATTAAAATTACCTGGGTTGTTCAGGAGCACCTACATCAGTACTCACTCTGTGGACTCTTCTGTAGCTCTTTCTGATACTCAAAATCACTGTTCACTCCTTCTGGTTAATTCTTCATGCCATATACTCATGATTCTCTCCTGAATGCTCTCCTAGGCCGCCCCTGTGTTGATTGCCATGCCTTTGAGTTCATGCAGAGAGCTCTGCAGGATTTAAAGAAGACAGCATATAATCTAGACACAAGGGTAAGGAAACATTAAATGCCTTCTTTTTATTTTTTTTTTTTTTCCAATATGAAAGAAAATTCTGTGGATAAAAGTAGATAAGGTGGATGGATTTTGCACACTCGGTGAGCTGCGCTGTCCTGTGTTCTGAGGTGAGGCTGGTTAATTACCTTTCACCTCTCTGTGCAATAATCTGTGGAGTTCTTCTGCTTTGGGGTATCAGGGACAATAGGAAGTATAGGAAAGTGTGAACTGCCTGTCCTTCTCTTGCCAAATTAGAGCCATTAGTGCTGCTTTTCTCACTCCAAATGCTGAGCACACACCTTTATGTCAGGGGCAGTAAGGTATAATTTATACATGTTACCCAAAAGGAAAGAGCCAGCTCAAACAAAAAGCCTACTAAAATAAAATACTCCCCTGCACATGCTTTTATCCCTGGGGAGAAGCTAAGGGAGGAAACATCATCCACAGTGAGTTTTTACATTTCTCCGATTTCATAATGGTGAAAGATGCCACAGAGTAGAACAGCATAGGGAATGAAAGTTGTTTGGCTTGCAGTCAGTGTGCAGAATCTGCCAGGGCTGGTCCCTCCCTTCTGTGGGGGATGTGGAATCTGTGTCTTGCTGCTGCAGCCTGCAATCTGTGCCTACCTGAGTCCCAGCTGCTGTCAGATGCTGGTGTCCCAGGAGGGTGGCTTTGTCCCCCCCTCCTGTGTACCCTTTAGCTGGAGTGCTGCAGACACACTCCTGCACAGATTGTTCAACAGAAGGCACTGAAACTTTTCTGATTTAATGTCAAGGCTGTTCACAGGTCACAGCCTGAGCTGTTGTCTTTGAGGAATGGTTTGAGGTTACTTCAAGCAGGGTCCTGGATGTTTAGGTGAAAATACAAGTGCATGAATGAAGATGCCTTGAATTGTGACATACTACAACAAAATAAGCAAACATTCCAGCACAACCAGATTGGTATGCAGCATATTTACTGCTAAACAAAATCTGTTTAATAATTACAGGTCAAATATATTTTGGGTTTCATGAAGAAATCTTGCTAATGAATCTGCTGAGGACTTTACAGCACAAACTGAACATCTTGTTTGGGCTGCATAAAGTGGTTCTAGCACACCCCTTCCTACTACAAACCTTTGAACTTTTCATCAGAATTTCTACATCTTGATGCAAAATCTCTTAAAATTTTCTCTGGGTGTCTGGCTATGGCAGTGATCTTTATGAAACCTTCAGCTTGCAGACCAAGAGAAAAAACTTATAAAACACAGATATCCAAAACAGAAGTAGCATTAGGAACCCCAAAGATAGCAACTGTGT
Source organism: Euphonia xanthogaster (assembly GCA_034509185.1). Lineage (NCBI taxonomy): Eukaryota > Metazoa > Chordata > Aves > Passeriformes > Fringillidae > Euphonia > Euphonia xanthogaster. The sequence continues at coordinate 7,436 of JAYDZK010001191.1, forward strand.
TTTAATAGTTTCTAAAAAATAAAAATTAAAGACAGCCAAAGAGATAACATGAGGATGGAAAAAAAGTCAGCTGAGATGAATGTCCTATTATTGGCTTTCACACTTGTAGATTTGACAGCAAGCCTGAAAATGTGATGTATTCCCATGAAAACAAACTTATCTCTTCCTTATCACTTTAAAATATAAAGAATTAAATTCATATTGAAATCCTTCTGTTCCCCATGACTGGAACAGGCATATTCCAGTCCTTCAGCTAGGAATTCTGCCTACATCCTCAAAATTCATGGAAATATTTAACAGTTGAGGACTTCTTGGAACTGTCTTCTAGGGTATTTTAATTCTTTTATTATTCAGCTGTGGCACTATTTAATGCACACTGAGGGCTTTAGGACCACTGCTTTCAGCCACATATATTTCATATTTGACTATTTCAGTCTGTTTTGCTGCTTTGTGGGATAAATATTCCCGTCCCTGAAAATACAATTCCCTTTGTTAATATTCCCACTGGAGACATTAATTCCCTTGAAAAACTCTCTTTTGTTTGCAGGCAAGATTGTTAGATGATGACTAAGCAGCTCCTAACTGTGTTGGAGGGGGAGGGATTCCCAAAAGCTGAGAGAGGAAATTCTCATTTAATTCCTCCTGCACATCTTACCCTGCAGTTCTGTGCAGGGGAAGCCTGTATATAATTTTATTGCACAAGAATATTGCCAAAGAGCTTTCACACTTCATTGGGCCCTGGGTTGACCTACATGGTGTCTCAAAGCAAACTGACTCTGGCATAGGTCACAAACCCTTTCATGAAGGCTGCAGACTGGATCTCCTTCCTTTTCCAATCCCAATAGGTTTTTCTAACCTACCCTGGTGTGATGGTCCCTCACTAATTGTCAGGCTGGCTGCATCAGAAGGGTCACAGATCACTTCTGGCAGGCTGATTTCTACACACATCAGATCTCTTTACCCCTCTCTGTCCTGTGTTTCTGTTGCTGCTGGTCCCTCAGAGAAGGCTTTAGTAGTTGTTTTGGCAGTGAGAATTAACACTGGGCAGTATTTTCTGGGAATGTCTGTGGTTCACCACTCAGCCAAAGTGCCACATGTGATCATGGACTGGGAGAGGAGTCTTGTGCTGCTGGGAGGGAGCTGCTCCCACCACAAGCTCTGCTCTTTATTGCTTTATAAGCTGTCTGTGGTTGTTTAGAATATTTGAAGGACAGTAAGCTAGATGTGCCCCTGAAAATAAAAAGAAAGGCTTGAAAATGTTATTAAAGATATATAAGATGGTAAGCAGCCTTGGGGCTCAGCTCCAGAGATGTTGGCATGCTGTCAACCTCCCTTATTCAAACCATGGCAAATGATGTCAGTGAGGTGATGAGAAGGTGGTGATTGAAGGTCTTTTCAATGATTAGCAAAGTCTGATCAGATCTTTTCAGTTTTGCAGGGCAGCTGAAACAATCAAAAGTGATACCTGGTTTAATATAAAACCACAGGGTTGTGGTTTTTTCCTGAGATTTATCATCTGGGAATTAAAAAAAAAACCAAAAACAAAAAAAAAAACAAACCTGAGCAGCAGATGGCTTTTGCTGCTCTGCACTAAGAAGGCAAGTGCAGAGCAGGATGCTTCAGCCCAGCTCTGCTTTAAGTGCCTTTAGCTGAGGGGGTCAATGGATAACACAGCTTTTAAAACACAGCCTTTCAGCCTTTAATCACATGGCAATTCCATCTCATACAGGAATTGCAAGTCAGGCAGGTTAAGGATGGCTTTGAGTGGCATTTAGAGCTGGTATTCTTCATAATGCCTTTTTCTGTGCCTAGCTATGGTAGCTGGTTACCCCAGTGGGGATTAATTTGGTGAGTGGGCTTCCCACAGCTACTGTGTCCCATGACAGTAAGGGGGGAATTCTCTCTTGGATCAGGCTGATTTTTAGGTACAGCTTCAGCTCATGGTAGACAAACTGAGGTGAAGATATGATGTTGGTGTCAAACATCTCTGCTGCATCATGCATCTACTGAAGCAGCAAGTGCTCCAGACAGCCAGGAAAACCCAAGTGTGTGTATGGGCTAGAGAGGAAGGATTCCCAGATTTCCTTTCCCTGCTGTCCCCTCTCTGGTCCCCAGCCCTCTCTCACACAGGGAGGCTGAGAGGATGCAGCCTTTCAGATCATACCCAGCTCCAGCTCTCAGAAGTTCCCAATCCACCCTCATCACTTCAGAACCAGGGATCTGTGGGCAAGAGAGATCTCTTGATATTCATGAACTCCTGTTCCACCCAGAGACTTCCAATTTCACCAGTTTGGGACTCCTTTCCTTAAAAAAGTCAGGAATTTAATTTTGTGTTTGAATTGCGATGGCTCCATGCCAGCTCAGAACCTCATCTGGTTTATTATCAGTAACTACTGGATTTTTGTACTATCAGGAGAAAGTTAAAGAGAAACAGGAGAAATTGGAGTAGTTAATTTCTTCACTGAGAGTGGGTCCAGGCTGTCACAGTCTAATTTTAGATTTGGACTCTGTTTATAAGTAAAATAAAATTTCTGACATGATTTGGGAGGGGTGGGGAGGGGGCTTAAGCCTCTAATGAACTTCTGAGCTGATGCTCCAGTTTGTGCTGTTTAAATAAGATTGTAAGAAAGAAAAATGACTTTCTCCATGTCACAGGAAATAGTGCTATGTTGGTGTGCCAATTAATCCCACAAAAGCAAAATCATTTTGTAGAGCAGTAAACAACAAATCTGATTTTTACCCCAAAATTCACCTCATACCACTTGTTCCAAATTGTAGAATAAAAATAAAATGGACTTTTCTTTGGGACCTCATTAGTTTTACAATGCTGACACTTGTTTTTTGATGATGTTGTTCCTCCCTCTTATAGACAGAAACTCTGCTTCTTCAGGTGGAAAAGAGAAATCTGTGTGACTGCATAGCTGCCAATCTGCTGAACTGAATCCTGGAGATCCTTGAGGAGAGTCACCTGCCCAGCAGTTTTTAAAATGCAGCTGTATAAAATACAGCTTGGTGGAGTTCATGTGGCAAGCATGTTGCCCCACTGTACTGATTAAACTGGGGCCTGTGTCTGATGTATTTGTCTGTTCTGTATCTTTTTTAAAAAGAACCCTCTTTTCACATCTGCTGGATTGCCAGTAAGGGCTCAATTCAGTAAATCTGTTACTTGATATTAGGGGTGGGGGGGAAATGTACCTGCTTTGATTTTTAAATCAGAATTTGCCAAGTGTAACCCCCCAAGATGATTTTGGAGAGCAATGCCCTAGAGACACGTGCAGCTGTTTTTTGTCTTTAATATGAACATATGTCTGTGGCAACTTACCCAGTTACATTGAGACATGCCACTCTAGTCTCTGTAGGCCTTGCCTGTGTATTAAAGATGATGAATTCCCTTCTGTTTGTTGTCTGTGCTGTGCCCACCTTCAGGCATGTTGTGGTTCTGTCAGCTGTAATGGGGTGTGTGTCATGAGGAGTTACACATCTACTGTTCTTGGACCAAAGCAGTTTTTATCTCAGTGCTGAGCCTCCTGTTATCCTGCAGAAGAGTATTATTTTCTTTAATTAAGATGTTTGGGTTCTTCCCCTCCTTTCCTGAACACCCCATTCTTAACCTAGTGAATTTCTGAGAAGCTTTATTTTAGCAGGTCAAATGGACAGAGTGGAAAGGAGAATCAGGGTATGACTAGGCAGCCTGGCCAGTTCCAGCTGTGCCAAATGCTGCCACCAGCAACTGCTCAGCATCACACTGAAGGACAGCTCTGTGCAGTGCCAAGCTTCTTTATAAGACTGTGCCTTATTTTGCTTCAAGTGAAACACAGGGATTAGGTCACACATATTTGGTCCGTCCTGTGATGGACTGAACTCCAAATGTTTTGGTTTTCTCCTGTAGCTGCCTTTGAAAACTGCTCCTTCTGTTTCAGGCATGAAGAAAGACCTTGTACCTGAAAGCTGAGGCTGTTTCATCCTCACCTGTTCTGCTTTATTCTAAGATACTGTGTTCACTCACAAGTCTGAAATAGCTGAGCACTGGGAGGAGGTGCTTGGAGTTTGCTGTGCTTTAGAGCCATCTCAAATGATCCCAACATTGAGACCTGGCTTGGGAAGGGGATGGGACTTCTGAAAGTAAAAATCTCTTCAGCTGAATTTGGGGGAAAGTTCGTGTCTGTGGCTGTGCTTCTGTAAATAAATTGGTGTGACTTTGCTGGAAGTGGATAAGAGAGGAAACACAACTACTGCTCTGCCCCTGCAGCTGTAGGAGTGGTAACAGCAGCTGGGGGGAGCAGGGGAGCACCACAGGGACCCGAGTGCCTTCCCAAACCTGTCCAGAGCTGGGAAAACCAATCCCCGTGCACTGAGAAGCACAGCGTGCCCTTCTGTGTGTGACCAGGACACAGGCCAGCACAGAAGCCCAGTGTGAATGGGAGAGAGGATTCTGATGTTATTTTTCCAAATCCCCTCAGGGAGCAGCTGTGCTGTGTTTTTCACTAAGTCCATTCCCACAGCTGGGAGCACTGGCACTGCTCATTTCGGGCTGCTTGGCAGAGCCAGTCAGTGCAAGCCTCACCTGCAGCTCCCCTCCCAGAGAGTGGGAAGGGGCAGCAGTCCTTATCCATGGCAGAGCACTCAGGAGTTTGGGAGCAAAGCCTCCTTTGGAGGGCTTCAGCTGCTCCTGGCTGCAGCACAATGGCCTCTCAGAGCTCCTTGGCTTGTGCTGCACTTGGCTTGTCCCCATCTTGTTCTAGCTTGGCTTTGTTCCCCTGCTTTGCTCTGAACCTGTGTTCTTGCTCCTCTCCCTTTCAACCTCCGTTCCCGCTTCCATTCTGGCACTGCCCTCCCTCTGATCCCAGGGATTTCTTAGGCACTCCAGGCCCCTCAATCTGGTGACTCTGTAGTCACTGCAGGTGTGGGTGGTGAGGCTGCTACTCCCCAGGTCAGCAGCCCCTTTAGTCCAGCTGGAAGCACTGCCAGAGCAATGAGTGACACCAATTTACCATGGAGCAACATCAGCATCTCATTCCCAGGGAAGAGGAACTCACCTGTTCAGGGAAGACATTGTGTGGAAGGAGCCCTTTTTACCTAAAAATGAATATTCCTATTGCAGAACTTGGAGGAAGTCCCAGAACAGCTCAGTTTCAGATTAATTATTCTGAATTATTCTGTGGTCTGTCCCCCAGGCTGGTGTAATCTCACTGGCTTGTTACAGGTGCGGACAAGAACACAGCCATGTTTGCCAGATGGAAACACCTATAGATCTTCATTAATTTTTCCCTTGGTGTTTGCACAGACACTGGCTTGAACAAAAGAAAACCTGACCATTTGGAATTCCTTCAGTTGCTTTGCTGCACCTCTGCTTCATGATTCACTTTGTTGGAAGTGGGGAAGGGAAACATGGGACAGAATTGGGCTGTTGACCCAGCCAGGAGGGGGATAGATGGGGAAAGGGGAATAACTTTGTCATTCTCTTTCTCAGAATATGAAAAATGTAAAATTCCTTTTAGTCTGCAGAAGCTCCAATACAAGTAGGATTTTCCGAGTGGAGATTTTTGCATGCTATTTTAAAGTTCACCTTACCTATTCTCTATTCATTCAATTGCTGTTCTGTATTAACTCTTGTTCAAAACCACCCAAGTGACAGAAAAACAGCTAATATGCCACCAGTTCTGAAAAATCATTGGCAGGGAGGTGTGGGAATTGCACCCAGCAACTAGAATATCTGTTCTGGGCAAGTGAAAAGAAACTTCTGAAGAATTTGAATATGCAAAATCAGGTTTAGTATGACAGAATGGCAAGACTCAAGACCATTTTTATAGAGAGCAAGAACACAGCAGAACCATATAAAGTGCTGACAAAGGAGTTAGGATAAACAGGAGCACTGTACAGACTGGGAACCTTCAGTCTAGTCAAGAGATGGCTGAAGAGGGTGACAGAAGTTTATGAAGCCATAAGTGACCGGAGAATGGCTGTTTGCTGTCCCTTTGCAAACAAGCAGTGGGATGCACTGGACAAAAACCTGCTGGAGGCAGGGTCAGAGCAATCATGAGGATGATGCTCTTGACCTGCTGTGTGTTCCAGGTGCTGGAAATCCGCTGCTGTTCCTCCTACAAGATGTGCATTTTTTCCTCCCAAAAATGCAAAAGGTTCCTGTTAAATCCAAACTGTTACACACAAATACAGTGGGGTCATCAGAACACTCATGCATCCTTCTCACTGTCCACCTTGTCCTGTTTTATTCCCTGTTCTACATTACGTGGTGCCTCTTGCTTTGTGACTGCACTGAAAGCTCTCTGGGGCAGAGAAATGATGTCAATTGCACTGCCAGCTGGCCATCACACCTTTAGGTGGTGTCAACTTATTAAATAAAAATCACAATGTAAAATATTTTGGCCTGTTGCTCCAGTTTCAAGCATGGTATTCATTTATATGGGTTTGCAGTTTAATCTCCATGTAGATATTCCTTGACTTTCCAACTCCATCTCACTGCTCCAGCTGTGACTTTGTAGAGTTGGGAAGTGGCAGAAATTATATTTTCAAGAACTCTAAACACTTGAAGTTTAAAAAGTGACTTAAAGCATAAGAAGAAGAGTTCCAGGCATGGATGCCATGAGAAAAGAAATGCAAATATCTGCAGATATTCTATTTTTACATTGATCTGCCTACACTTTTCCTTCCTCACAGTCAGGGCTGTCATCATTTGATTCCTGCTCTGAACCATGAACTTTCTGAAAACCTGCTAAGACATCAGCTTGTCTTCATTAGCCTTTAGCACCTTTTGCTGTTTAAATCAAAGTAAGTGACGCTGCACTTTTCTGCAAAATTTAAGTGACAAAACTATAGATTGTTCTCTTTGTCAAGAGAGTCTGAAAATGGGGCAGGACTGGCAACCCTCCCATTATTCTTCATATCTTCACTTTTATTTGAGAGACCAAATCAGCTGGAAAGACTGATGACTGGCGATGCAAGTTAGACCCTTCCACAGAGCAAGCAGGATGCAGATTTCAAGGGAGAACAATGTTTAATTTCTTGTTTAGATCTGGAGGGATCTGAATATTCTCTGTGTGTGTATTAATAGCTGCACTTAATGTTCATGCTCAGGCAAACAGAATGGTAGCTTCAGCCCCAAGCTACATCTAATTGTTAGATGTTTTCTAAGAATTTATGCTTTTCTTTTAATACTTTATTTTTACCCAATTCTTTTATTTTATTCCTAAAGTCCATAAAGTATTTAGCTATGCAAAAGCAATGCAGGCAGAAAATGTGGGCAACACAGAGAGACAAATGAAGGAGTCCCATCACTGGGATTTTTGTGCAGTTAGGGACCATGTGAATTGTTAGACAAAGAAAAAAAACCACAGCTTCTATCTAGCTTTAAGTGCTAAAAGTGTTAATAACATGACATTTTGATGTGTATAAGGATATTCATCTATGGGAGTTTTCTACAAAGTTGAAGGTGTAGGAACTTTTCTTTATAAGAGAGTTTCATCTTGTCCAAATTAATGGACAGATCTGCTAACAGAAAGTAGCTTTTAATACTAAATCTGCACTAACTTTTCTGAAGTTAATTTAGGCAACCAAGGCTAACAAAATCTGTTGTTTTGAGTGGCTTCTGCACTGAACCAGATGAAAGTTAGCATCTTCCTTTGCATTAATTCCAGCAGGCTTTAAAGTCCACAGGTTTAGTGAGGTTGTATCTATTAATCTTTTGACTGCAACCTAAAAAGATGACCATGCAGTTTCACCTTGTAACTTTTCAGTTTGATATGGGGTCTGGGGAGAGACACAAACTTCAGGACAAAGCCCAGAGTTATCAATGTTTGCGACTGCCTTAAGTCCAGGCTTTCATGGAGGCCGCCTGCAGTGCTAAAACTTGTCTCAAAGTTCTGGGCATTGTGGGCTATTTTTTTCCCTCGGTTAAAGAGCAGAACTTCATCCATGCACTGAATTTGTTACACAAGCCTTCTTGCCTAAGCAGCTCTTGCATTCACCCTGGACTATATATACCCTGTAACACAGCATCCAGCCCCTGAACTGTGTCCGGTTTCGGCCAGCAGCACTAAATATAACTAATGCACAATTCCTCAATTCGGGCTTGCACCGAAGCAGGGCCTGAGCAATGTTTAAATGCCTTTTGACAGCTGCAATGTTGCACATTTGTTTTATGCGCAATTTTACACATGGAAGGTTGAACCACGTCCTAGAAAGTCAGTAGCTTTGCTAAACTATAATGAGCTCTCCCCACCTGCCCTGTCTGTAAGCACAGGCTGTGCAGAGAGCTGCCACTCTTTAGTCACTCTGGTTTTGGTAGCCATGGAATAACCTGCCCAAATCCCAGCACTTAAAATATCAACCAACAGTTTCTTCCCAAAGTGCTCTAGATTGCAAGGCAATGTGTATTCTATTTGCTGTCTGTTAGAGGTGTGGCAATCATCTTCTGTTCATTGGGCAGTTTTCCTTATCTCTTCCACAAACCAATCCTCCCTGCAGGAGATATCTGCTGTTAATGGGTTATTGAGTATCACTGCATGACTGATAAAAATTA
>JAYDZK010001192.1:0-15868 GCA_034509185.1 Euphonia xanthogaster
GTCTTATTTGTAGGCCTTGTTAATATATATATCTGCTCTTGTTGTAAGACACAACTAAATACACAGATGAGAAAGGTTAATACACAGATTTTAGCAAATGAGAGAATTTTCTCTTTCTGCCTTGCAGCTAGAGCAAAGATTTCCTCTAAAAAACTAATTTAGCCTCTGAGGTTGTCGCTGTGGAGTTGCAATCTATTTTCAGTGACTTTAACACATACACTAAATTAAAAATAGCAAGGATTTTCATTCAAAAATGCCTAGTGAGGGTTATTTGCAAGCACTATTTTTGCCTTATCTTACTACTTAGTATTATTTTAGCAAACAGTGGTGCAAACAGCAGGGAAAATAGATGTGCTTTAATGGCCTGTCTGGCTGACTGACTGGTAAGTGCTGTTGAAACGTGCTGTGTTGACTTCATGAGTGAATTGAGCAAATGCAAATTGTCAAGTCAGTTAACATTTCCTGTTGCCGTAGCTCTGACTTCCAGCCATGGCAAACACTGTCACTGTGCTGCCTGAGCTTTACCTTCACCTTTCCAATGAGTAAGCATTACATATGCTATTGCTCAGCCGCTGTGCTCTGTGTCCCTGGTACGTGAGAGAAGTGTGGTTGGTGGCTCAATAACCCTTGTATCTCTGCGGTAGCATGTAAGTCTCAACTTTAACTAAACTCCTAACTAAAACTGGAAGTTGCTGCACAGTGACTGAGAGTGTGCAGACCCTGTGAATCTCCTGCTGCATTCAGGACAGCCTTGTCACGCTGGCAACTCATTGCTCTCAGAAAAAGGCCTTGTATAGAGCAAGGCTGGACACCAGGTGTTTCTTCTTTAGAATTAGCTTCACTTGTCCCTGAAGGGAGAGTTTAAGTTCCAGAGTGTTCAAAGTTATTGTACTGTACTACCAGTATTGAGCTCCAAGAAGAACATGAAATCAGACGTTGATCATCAGTATCTGAAAATATATTTGATCAGAAATATCTATGTCCTGAAAACGTACATGAAAAAGAGTCAAATCAGAAGGTAGAGAAAATTTTACTCTGCTTTATATTTACATTAGGATTTATATTACTGTTTTATGTCAATCTACTTTAATATTAAAAAGCTGTTTATTCTTTTCCATATAAGTAATTTAATTTTATCGAACATGTTTCCTTTCAGAGAGAAGCTTTGAAAGAGTTCCCTTGATGAAACTAATAATCAGCCTAGAGTGAAAACCAAGACTCATCTTTTAAAAAGAGAGCTTGAACAATAAATAGAGAAAAATAATAGAATATAGATTTCACAGTTAAAGGATTATCTCTTTAATTAGGAAGACTTAGCACTGTTAGATAATGGCTGGCAAAGAGAAAGTGAACAAACCACATATTACTCAGAAGTAGCCTATAAATCTGTACAGGCAAGCTGTTTGGCTGATTAATTTCTTCCCCAGCACTCTCTGTAACACTAAATAACACACAGACTTCCTGCAAGCTACAGGCTTTCTTGGAATGATGCCTTGAGAAACTATCTAGAACAGAGGCTAGGCAGTGTTAAAGGAATAAAGTAGGTGTTTATTAAAAGGCCTTCAAAGGATTGTCCTTGGAAAATACAAAAGCCTGGTCAAGGCTACACCCAAGATGGACCCTGGGTCACACCTTTTCATGCTTCTATAGGTTTTGGTCCATTTACTTATTGGGGTTAATTGTCCAATTACAGCTTCAGGTTATGCAGTCCCATCCTCCCAGATTGCTCTCCTCAATTCGCTGCTGTTTATACTTTTTGGGCCTGAAGCTGCAACAGTGTCCTTGGTTCCTGGGCTGGAAAAGGATTGCTTTGTCTGACTAAACTGTGAAGAGAACTTGCTAACACTTTATATGAAGTTCAGAGTTATGCACTAATGCAGTACAGAATCTGGAAAATATGAAAGCTAAAACTCAAGGCATCAGGAAACTAGTTTTACTACTATTCCATGTTTTTAATTTTGTATTACTTCTCAGATATCCTTTAAAAATGGACTGTGTAACCTAGTGTAACCTGTGCACTCTAGTTAACACCAGAAAGGTGAGGGTAATTAAATTAAATATTTTTCAGACTTTCAGTGTTGGAATACGGTTATGTCACCAAAACCCCACCTGTTGTGTCATTCACATGACTAAAATGGACAATATCTTATGAAATATGTGAGTGAACATACAATTTATAGCATGTATTTGAACATTTCAGTAAATGCAAATATACTGTCAAAGATGACATAATCTATGTCATCCAAATGCTCAGTGAAAATAAAAAAGTCTAAGGATAGTACCACATTTAAATTCATCATTTTGAATGAAGAATCTTGCTACATATCCTCTGTGCTTCAAAAATTAATCACATCAACACATGCAAGAGCTGTTCACATGGACACTGGTTCCAGTTACAGGTGATGCGTAGCTCCATTGTGCTCCTTTGTTTTTGCATGTTAACCCTTTTTGCCTGTAATAATCTTGCTTAAATAACCCAAATAATGCACAGCATTATGGTTTAATAATTGCCGTGGACACGTGGCTAACTCAGTCCTCCTCACTACTCTGGCACATTTTCTGTGTTAGACCTGCTCTTTGACAGTCATGGCTCAAGTGCAAGCTACTCTGACTGAATAAGTGTATGCTAATGCACAATTTACATGTTGTATCAGAAACAAATCTAGACATTTAAAAAAAATCTCTGAAACACAATGGTTTTTCTTTTCTTGTCATGTACTCTAGAGTCTTCACCAGATGATGTCATATCTAACTTATTTATTAAGGTCTTTTTTTAAAATTAAATATCTCTCTAAGAGGTTTTTAATATGATGTGCATAGATAATAACAATGGGATGTGGTAATAAAAAAGAAAATAGTTTCATTTTTGGGACAACATTGAGATTCATTCCTAAAGCTCCTCTGCATTGTTCTGGTGTAGATAAAAAGAGACTTAAAAACTGATAATATACACAAATCTGTATATGAAGAACTTTATTGCTCTTTATGTGTAATTCTACCCTTCTCTTTCCCACAAGTTCAAAAGGCTGATGGGAGGCTGCTCTTTTCCAGTTCTGAACAGAAATATAGATAGCAGATCTACAAGAGAAAGACAATATGTTTACTTAGGGTAGAGTGAACAAACTTCATCATCTCTGGTAGACTTAAAAAGTCTTCAGAAGAAATTATTCATTATGCATTTTAAAGTGCTCTGGTTAATATATATGAGTAAATAGAGCCTCTCACCTCTATGTTAAAAAAATGAAGCTTGAAAAAAACCTGAGCTAACCAAACAAAAAACTAGGTCAATGTAGTTTTGGGATGAAAAGGCAAAACTGTAAATGCACTCCAATTGCATGATTTTGCATTTAACTGCAATAGCAACAGAATGCTGACACCGGGAAGGAGAGGGCACATCTGTTTTGGGCGCTAGGTCTCTGGGTATTGTTAGGTGGCAGAATCCTTCTGAGACACTGTGTACATCAAACTGTACTACACATCATTTATTTATTACTAACTTTGGAGATAACCGACTTAGTAGCTGAACAACCTTGTACCTTAGGTCTCATAAAGGGAGATATAGTTACAGGGGCCACCAAGTTTAAAAGTACAGTACACTCAGTACACAGTGGGTGATGATCACAGAGGGGGGAAGCATGAAGAGGGTAGGTCATTTATGCTCTTTTGGCACCATTAATTTTAATTTGAAACTTGGCTTTGAAAGGCAAATTGAAAAGAGCACATAGGACTTTGCAAAAAGTTCTCTTGAAGTCTGAACAATGAACAGGGATGAAAGGTTGAATATTAAAAAACTTGGAGATTTGAGCTGATACAACCTTCTGTCATTCAGCTGTATCCTGGTCTGCCCCTTTCATTAAGCGCTTGGAAACACTATTGCTTGACATGGCACTTCAGGAGAAATGAAAGGCATTGCATGCCATGTGAGCGGGAAACTCTGGGGCCAGCAGTGTCACCACTCTTTTAGAAGCACTGCATGAGAGTATTTGAGCGCATTCGTGTGTGAATTCAATTACTGGACTTTACAGGTGTAGCCCCTGAAGATGATAAAGCACTGCCTATGTGTTCCTGACCAGTTGCTTCCTGCCTTCAACACCTACTTGTTGCACATTGCTGGCATGGTAGGAACAAAGTGTTTGTAGGAACAAAGGAATAGGACAGGGAAGAAGAATGTAGAGTAGCACCTAGATTCAAGTGAATGAAATAACTAGTTAATAGCTTATGTGGATAGTAAGGATCAAATAATTTATTCAGCCTTATAATAATCCATGTGGATAGTTTTGTGTATCTAGATATTACCAGATGAATTACCTCAAATGCTAACATATGACAATAAGGTAATTTATATTCCAGCATTTTTATAACAAGAACTTAGGACTTCTAGTAATTAATTTTCCTGCCCTGTGAAAAAAGAAAGACGGATCTTGACAGTTTTAACTGATGAGTCAAATAACTGTAATGAATCAAAGTATATTTCCAGCTGCCACATATAATGTGCTAACTATAATGTTACTGAACAAAGATATTTCGGTAAAATACCAGCAAAAGAAGGAACTGGAACCACTCTTTTTACCTCTTTGGGGGTCATCATCACTGTCCTGGTTTCAGCTAGGCTTGAGCTACTTGCTTCTCAGTAATTTACAGTGCTGTGTTTTGGATTAGGAATGAGAATGGTGTTGACAACATTTCTAAGTGGTCCTTATCTTAAGTAAATCACTTTTTTTTTTCTTGTCTCATGCTCTGCCAATGAGGTGGTATGCAAAAAAACAAACTGGGAGGGAACAGAACTGTGACAGGTGACCAGAACTGACCAGAGGGATATTCCACACCACAAAATATCATGCCCAGTATATAAACTAGGGGGAGTTACCCAGAAGGGGAGTCAGTCTGGTTTTGGGAAGCGGGATCTGGCAATGGTCAGCAGGTGGTGAAAACTTGTGTTAAGCATCACTTTTTTTTTTTCCCTTTTTATTATCATTATTATTATTATTTACAATTATTACTGTTTTTTACTTTGATTTCAATTATTAAACTGTTCTTATCTCAACATAAATATTTTACTTTGATTCTTCTCCTCATGCCATTGGTGAATGCATCTGAGTGTGTCTTCTAGGAGGCCTTTGGCTTGTCTGTCACACTGCAGCATGTTTTTCCTGTGTCAGACTATGAGTGTATCAAGACTGCTGTTTTCCTGTGCATGGAATCACAGCTTGGGAGAAAGGCTCTAGCTCTGCCTTAGTATGGTGAAAAGCCCCTATATAGATGACTGATTGCTGTTTTTCTGTTGCTGTTTGTTACTGTGGATTATACTTCAGCTCTGTATTTCTCTTTGCACTTAATGTGCAGAATTATTTCTTTTTAATTTTCAAAGGACTAGATCAAAATAACTGATGATCCTAGCCCTTTTTCATTTATCATGTCTGTTTACAATCTTTTTTTTTCTGAGAAAATGTGTGTACACACATCAGATGTTTTTTTGAAACAAAAAGCTTTTCTCAGTTCATATCTTGCATAGATTTAATACGCTCTCCAACAGCAGTTGTTGATTATTGCCCTGCATAATTACAACAGCCTCATTTGTTTCACGTAGATTACAGTAGTTTCATGCCAAACTAAAAGTACAGGTCAAAGGACTAATGCAAGATCAGCCTTTTCAAATTTGAAGCTCACCTGGATCCAGCAATTTATAAACATACAAAGCCACTTCATACACTATCCAAAAGCAAAAATTCACAATGGATATAATTAGGAGTGTTGTTCTGTCTTAGCAATTAGGCTATGGCTGATATGTACATTATTATGAAAAGGAGAAAGTTGCATTATATTATTTGCATGCTATTTAAATACTGAATGTTTATTACTGTGGCCATGGGAAATGTTAAACAATTGAAACAACTAACACTTTTAAAAATGTTACTTACTGGACAATAATCCTGTTTTTAAAGATACTGAAAACAAGGAGTTCCATTATGTGGAATATTTTATTGGCCATGTTCAGTGTCTAGTTTGGGGAGGATAATACAAACAGGCACTCTCACTGTGGTCATATTTTTATGAAATAAGATGGGTCCTTCCTATACCCAGAACATGTTAAGTATGGCATCAGGTGCTGATGAGTCTCTCTTCGGAGAATAAAGAGGGTGATGAGGAATGGGGACGTTCTTGTCTGAGCAGGTTGAAAGATCTTGGCCTGTTTAGCCTTGTGAAGTCTTCCAGAGGACACTATTCCTCTTTACAGGTAAAAAAAATATAAATCAAGTAGGTGGCCACTTGTGCTTCCTGTTGAGGTCTCCTTTCACACGAGTTGTGCCATGGGGAGGTGGAGGGAGAAGACATGAGCAAAAGTGATAAGCCCCATCTCCTCTCTCCTTTACATGAGAGCATACCCTGCACGTAAGAACCACAACTTCTTCCAGGCTTGTAAACCTGGTACATAGAATTAGGGAGATGAGAAGCAGCTTCCTGGAGGAGGAGAGAAAGATGAAGTTCCCAGAGTCTTCTCTCATAATTGATCACCTGGGTAAACATCGAGGAGACAGGACATCTGCCCATGAAAAAGAAAAATATTATCTTGAAAATATATGAGAACTGATGAGAAATAGAATAAGATTGCTAGTAAGATGAGAAATAAGTTTTCTGAACACTTTGTTGTTAATACAGTTTTATGTTGAACTGGTTTAAGGAGGGTACTCAAAGAAGCTATGAAAATGACTAAAGACTTGGCTACAGGGAACTGGTTTAAATTGCCCCGCTGTTCTTTCCAAGACGTCAAGCTGTTTCTAAATACATTTTCTTTTAATAATTGAAAACTTTGAGTTTTCAAAGTTATACATTAATTAATGTAACTACACAATATTTTTTTGCATAGATCTTTACAGAGTTCTTTTCAGGTTTATAAACCTTTGTCTTTATCTTATTTTCTCTGACTGAGTCTCTTTTCCTCTCTCATTTATATGAAGAGTTTTCTCTTGCATGCACATACCTACCATCAAAAGGCTTAAAAGAAGATGTTTTCCTAGAGTCTGCCTACTACTGGAGAACTCTCTATAGATGTGAAAGGCTTAAGGACATTCAAATTATTAAATAATTGAAATGAACTTATTTTATTTTATCAATACTTTATTACAATTTTTTTTTCTGTTTGCAGACAATAGCAGATTGTTAAGAGATTTACAAGTTCTCTGCATAGTTGAATGTCTCACAATGCATTCCCTTCCCTAAATTATTTTTTTTACCATTTGAAATCCACATATAAATAATCTGCTTCACCAAACAATTAAAATGGGAGAACATAAGTGAGTAATTTAATTTTTAATTTGGTCAGGTATATGCAGACAATACACCTACCTTACCATCAAATAGCATTAATGGAAACAAAGGCAAATTTGCATCAACCTCCTGATGAATATATTGTAAACAATAGTTGCAAAGTATTTAATTAGCAGGTTCATAATAAAAGGTTTTAATGGACACTACATTTCTGAAGCTATGTGAAATAGAAAGTACTTACCAGAGGTAATAACTAGTTTAATTTCCTTCCATAAGTATAGCAGCCATTCTTTCCAAATTATTGTGCTTATGAGCTGTGAAGTGAGACCATTGAGAGGAAGTCTTACTTCAGTTTGGAAAGCACATATATGAAAATGTAATTCTGTCCCAGTGTGACCCCAAATCACTGAGATTAACAAGGATTCCCCATTGACTTTGGTTGCATTGGTGCTCTCTGATAATATATGTAGAGTTTAAATATATTAAAGATATAGCACAGTCTTAAAAACTGGTAATAATGCTCATTACTATCACTGTAGAATAGTCAAGTACTGAAATAAAGCACATAAGAGTCCATAAAAAAATCTAAGGGTCCAACATTTCAATAATGTTATCATATTCATACACATAATCAGTCCTCTTCTACAGCAATGCATGATGAGTTTCCGCAGTGTAGTAAGACAGAAACGTATAAAGTTCCCTTGCCGGAGGGTATGATTCCATAGGTGCTAAGAGCTTTAACGGAGTTACACAATTTTACTTGAGGCTATTATTCATGGACTCATTAAGGTTGGAAAAGATTTCTAACATAATCAAGTCCAACCATTATTCCAACACTGCCAAGTCCACCATTAAACCATGCCTTATGTGTGTCTGAAGTGCCCCATCTGCATGTTATCTGAAAAATTCCAGGGATTGTTACTCTGCCACTTCACTTGGCAGCCTGTTCAAATGCTTGACCACCCTCTCACTGAAGAAACTTTTCTTCATATCTAATCCAAACCTCCACTGGCCCAGCTTGAGGCATTTCCTCTTATCCCGTCACTAGTTACCTGGGAGAAGAGGCGCTGCCTGGCTACAATCACCTTTCAAGTAATTGCAAAGAGCAAAAATGTTTCCCCTAAACCTCCTTTTCTCCAGGCTAAACAAACCCAGCTCCGTCAGCCACTCCTCATCAGACTCATGCTCCAACTCCTCCACCAGCGTCATTGCCCTTTTCTGTGTGTGGTCCAGCACATCAATGTCCTCATGTAGTGAGGGGCCCAAAACTGGGCACAGGATTTGAGGTGTGGCTCACCAGTGATGAAAACTGGAGGGCAATCACTACTCTAGTCCTGCTGGTCAGGCTATTTTTGATATACAGCAACCATCGGGCTTTAAAATTATAAGTAAAAAAGTAAATTAAAAGAAAAATGCATTGTAAAAAGCCTCTTCCTAAGAAATCCTGAAGTATCAAGATATTTGTGGTGTAATGAGAGGGCAAATAACACCTGGGAACAGATATGTGAGGTTTTGCTTTGATGGAGAGAGTTTAGCCAAAAAGAATTTGGACTTTAAATACCTCTAAATATGATATTGTAATGAGCAAAAGGTGTGATTCATATATTTGTATGCAAAATTTCCTTTCTCAAGTGTTAGATTACTAGTTTAACTGTCTAAGCATCTAGACTACATGAAATATCAGAGTAATGGATTTAACAGCTTTGATGATTTACTTCTATGTTCCAGGAAATGATAATTGTAATCAAAAGGATACAAGAACTGTCACTGGTAGGCTTCAGACAAAAATACCAATTTCAGGTAATATTAGAAAACCAAAAAATCTGTCAGGTGCTGAAAGAGTGGGGCAGCCCTTAATAGGAGGGAAAAGACTTAAGGAAGAAACCCTGCAGGTTCATTTCAGCTAAGCCATGCTGCTGCCACTCTGCCATGTGCTTAAAATGCCCACCACATCTCTCCTGTTTCGTTCTGCCCTCAGGACCTCCACTTTCTGGGCAAGGGTACAAGGCACAGATATCAATTTCTGTGACTGCAGGTGAGAATTGCCCAGATCAGGGCTTCTCTCATTTTTAATAATGCCCAGAGAAACAGAAACCCTGAGATACCATGGTAAGGAATTCAATATAAGGACATAGATAAGAGAAAGCTTCAGGAAATAATATGTCAATGTGGAGATGAACTAAAAATAGCAAATAGACCTCTAAACATCCTTCACTCATCACACTTTTCCATATCTCATTCAGCTGACTGCTAGAATATTTCCTTCACTGTAAATTATTGGAGAAGCTGAGCTGGTAAATTTGTTGTTGATAAGCAGCTTGAATATTCAGAAGCAAGAGGCCAGAGAGAGCTCAAAGTTCCTGTCCAACAGAAGAGACTAGTTGGGATGCAGCAGAAGGGCTAGTGCTAGTGAGAGATAGCTTCACAATGAATTTCTAATTCCTTTAGTGCTGTTAATGAACTGTTCACCAGTCTTGAGAACAGAATATTCCATTCCATCAGAGTATTAAAAAATTATGCAAATGAGATATGGAGACCTAATTAGAGTGCAGGAATTGCATGGTTCAAGGGAAAGTTCACTTATGTATCAGTAATTACACAACAGCCCTTTTTCCTAACAGGCTAAACCAACTCCATTTCATCATAATAAGTATTATAATTAAAACAGCTTTTCAAACTAATAATACATGAAAAAATATAATAAAAAATGTAAAGCCCAAACATCCACAGGATTTGTTTAAAGACCTGAGAAGCATGCAAAATAGGAAGAGAATTATTTTGATGCAGATAGTATATTATTTTTGGCAACAGAATGTTAATGGCAAGTCCAAAATATACAGTACCAAGAAAGATCCATACTGGCAAAGTTCCCATCAGGATTAGACCCTGAATTCATCACACATTTTCTTTCTTTTCTTTTCTTTTTTTTTGTTCTTTCAAAGTTTTTACTGTTGATTAGTACAGTATTACTGATAAGCTCAAAGGTGTTTGGTTGGACTGGTTTTTCAGAGAGAAGAATGCCCTCTGATAAAAAAAAAAAAATATTGAAGGAAAAAAACCCCAAAGAAAATGTATATAAATGCCCTTTTTTTCATGCTGGTACATGCTGCAGAAGAAAACTGAGAAAGCAGTTAAAAGTCCAAGATACCAGACATTTGGGAGAAATATTTTTTTATTTGTTTGGTTGTATTATTTTATTTTCAAGAAAACAAAAACTTTTTCCGGCTTCCTTGGAGATTGTACTGCAAATCTAACAAGTTTAGGCTGTCTGTATAACACAAAGAGAAGACCTTTAGGAAAACGTCATTAGGCTTCAAGATAAAGCATGGTGCTAATAACACCAAGGTTGTGGTTTCAATCCCTGTATGGGTAATTCACTGAAGAGTTGGATTCAACGATCCTTGTGGGTCCCTTCTAACTCAGAATATTCTGTGATTCTGTAAATAATGTGCCTAACACATCATCTTCTTGATACTTTACTACCTCTGAGATATCTTTAACTGTGCTGAGTAATTACTGAAATTGTAATTCTGCAATTATTTCTAGGTCTAGGATTATGTATGTGGTTTAAAAGAGGAAAATGGCCTATTTTCTTTTCCCCTAACACAAATTTAGTTGTGTTAATATTGAAGCTATGCACAACTGAATTATATTTGCTATGAGGAGATGAAAGAAACTTGTAACACAAACTACTTATGGACTGATGAGGCCAAATAATTCTATACCTAATTTAGGTTTTTTTCCTCTAAGCTGTTTATCATGGGAACTGAATCTTAGTGTTATATGTTGCATTCCTTTCCATTTTATTCCTCTTTTAAACAAATTTGAACTTCCAAGAAACTTCTAGCTTTGTAATGAGACACATCCATCTGCTGTAGTTGTGTGCCATCACATCCTCACAGCACGTAAATAAGAAAACCAAATCCATTTTTCCTTACAAAATTAGTGCTTTTTGGATACTCTACGATGATAATTTCTCCTCCTAAAATGACAGAGAACTGGAGGATTCGGATAGCAGATGACAGCATTTATTTCTGTAATTTACTGGTGCCATGAGTAATGTTTGAGACTGTGCCATTTCCCTAACACTTCAGAAATAAAAAAGTCATTTTTACTGCAAGAGTGTTATAAAATTTGGCAAAATGGAGTTTGTTTTTTTCCAAGAACTATTAACTCCCCATCTACCAGATTTGGAAGAAGGAGAAGAGAAGACTCTATTACACATTTTGCACAGAGCTTATTTATACCTCAGCTACCAAAATATAGCTTCAAAGTACCATTTGGAATATTTTCAAAGAAAATGTTTGACAATAAATATGGTTAATTTCAGTGGAAAACAAAAATAAATGCAAATGTTTCTAAGAAATCTGTATTTCTATACACACTAATGAACCAATACCCATTTAAAGAAGTGTTCATCCAGGGCTCTCCCTGAAAATTCAACAGAGATGTATGACTGGCTTTCAAGAATTTAATCTATGCTTTTGTTAGAACTCTCTGTAATTTTTATCTGTATATGTGAAAGTGTCAGGTGCAAGTAACTTAGACTGCTTCCTCAAAGTAAGTTATACTTTTGCAGAAAAAAAGTGGTTGATGTCATGGCTCTGTTTCTCAGATAGTGATTCTTGGTTACTACTCATGAACTTTTAATCCAGTTTGGCCTATTTGCATTAATGGAATTTCCTGTTATTTGACTGCATCAAATCCTTGAACTTCATAGTGGTTTGCATATTATTAATGACATTTATGTCTTTTCTTAACTTCCCACATTCTAACATTTTATATTTAGCAGATATTAGAGATGAAAATTTCTTAATTAGAAACAACTTTTATTTAAAAGTCCCATTCTAGAGTGCATCCTTTGACTTTTAAAGTTCTTACATGATTATTTCATTGTATCACATAGATTTGCTGTTTTTTAATCTTCTTCTTCACTCATGGTCATCAGTCTTCTCATACACAAACAGCACTGCCCATGTATTTCTCAGATGTACCTCCGTAAATAGACAGGGATTTTTTTCCTTGGATATCAAAGTACACTTCACTATTCTCTTCAATTATTTACATTTACAACTAATCTAGACCCATAGTCTGTGCAGAAAATAAAGGTAAATCACAGTTAATTGTAGCCCCACTGTAAAGATACTTGTCAAATACAGCAGAGGTTTTTCCTACTCTGTTCAACCATAGGAATATATTTTAAAATGGTACATAGAACAAAGGAAAAAAAATGAGTAAGAAGTTACTATTTCATTTGTATTCTTCTGAATCAATGTTCGCAGTGATTTTCTTCAAATCTTTCAGTGAGACTGTAACCTAAAGCCTGGCGTCAGGAAGGCATAATGCTTTGGACTATTTTGTTTTCATGCTTTTTGCATGGGCATGTGCGGTTATTTAGTAAGCAGCTTAGTCATATGAATGACATTCCAAAAATCTTTTCAGAAGAAATCCTTTAAAACCCTATGGCTGTCCCCTGGAGACAATTAGGAGTGTTTCCAGCATCACTCCAGTTTGGAAACCATCTAACTGTCCCCAGATGATTACATACCATTGGCACATTTAACCTCACAGTTCCTTGAAAGGAATGGAGTCCCTCATTCTGGAGGCCATCTCTATCCATATGGATGACAAGAAGGTGTTCAGGAGCAGTCAGCATGGATTTACTAAAGGTAAATCGTGCTTAACCAACCTGTTTGCCTTCTATGATGTAACAGCTACCTGGATGGAGGATGGGAACACAATGGAGATTGTCTACCTTGACTTCTTCAAGTCTTTCAACCCTGTCTCTCACTACATCCTCATAGACAAACTCAGTAACTGGGGACTGGATGAGTGGATAATGAGGTTCATTGAGAACTGGTTGAATGGGAGATCCCAGAAGGTCTTTATCAATGGCACAGGGTCTAGCTGGAGGCCTGTCGCAAGTGATGTCCCCAAGGTTCAATACTGGGCTCAGTATTGTTTAACTTATTCATCAATGACTTGCATGAAGGGGCAGATGCTTCCCAGCAAGTTCCAACAAGTTTTCCATGAGCCAGCAGTGCCCTTGTGGCTAAGAAGTCCAATGGTATCCTGGGGTGCATTAGGAAGAGCTAGCAGTTTGAGGAAGGTGATCCTGCCCCTCTACTTTGCCCTTTTTTGGCACGTCTGGAGTGCTGTGTCCAATTCTGAACTCAGTGCAAGAGAGACATGGAGCTCATGGGGTGGGTCTCGTGGAAGACAACAAAGGCAATGAGGGTACTGGATCATCTGCCTTACAAGAAAAGGCTGAGGGAGCTGGGCCTGTTCAACCTCAAGAAGAGACAAGTAAGAGGAAACCCCAATGTCTGAAGGAAGGGTGTCAAGAGGATGGAGGCAGGCTCTTCTTGGTGGGGCTAAGCAACAGGACAAGTGGGCAGAGGCTGTTGCACAGGAAATTCCACCTGAATATGAGCAGGAACTTCTTTACTGTTTGGGTGACTGACTACTGGAACAGGTTGCCCAACGCAATGTATATTCTCCCTCACCAGAGGTATTCAAGAACTTTGTGGACACAATCCTGTGCCATGAGCTCTAGGATGACCCTGCTAGAGGAGGAAGGTTGGAGGAAGATGACCTGCTGTGGCCCTTTTCCTTACACATTCTGTAATTTTTTGATTCTGTTTGTGTACACATGTGTGTTTCCAGTGGGACAAAGTGAGAAAGCATATGTGTGTATATGGATATGGGAGAAGTGACAGAGCAAGTAAGAAACTTTTCCTAAAATATTGCCTAATTCTTCTAGGGCTGTTTTCTGCTCTGGAAAGTGCCAGTAACCACTCAGCTTAATGTCAAATTTCTACTTCTGTCTCACTCTTATTGGTCACTGAGATGAAAAGAACTCTGTAGAAAGCAAAACAGAATAAATCTGTGCCGGGTATTTTAGCAGGCTGAGCAGCTGCTACTTAAAATACAGAGCAGAACTCCTTCTTTTGGGAAAGTACCCAGTGATGGTTTTCCAGAAGCACCAGCAATATGTTTACTAATCTCTCCTGGCTAGCAGCAGTATGTTTCGTTTCCATAAGCCTGGAGGCCAGTAGTCCTGTGAGAACCTACAGTTGCAGAAATTCAAGCATAATAATTTTGACTTCAAATGACACAGTAATTCCTCAGCTTTTATACAGTTCCAGCTGCACACATCAGCTCTACAAGGAATACAAAAGAAATTACATCATCAGTACCTACATAATATTTTTAACTTGTGCTAGAATCTAGTACTGTTAAAAGGCTAAAATAAGAAGCGAAGTTCTAAATTCTTCAGAGTTGCAGTCATGAAGCAATTATATCTGCAGTGTCCCACTAACTTATGCAGTATTTCCATGAAATTTCAGAGGGCATTTGTGTATCCGGCAGTTTTTTAACATCTACTGATTGTAAAGAGTACAAACAGTACCAGCAAAAAACTAAAAATGCATGAATGACAGGATTTTTCATCTCCTTTTCTCTTTTTCTGGTAATTTTTTACAAGTGTCATTTGACTTTATTTGATTTAGACTGCTTCATTTCTGTGAAAACAAACACAAAATGCATCAATATGTATCACATATATTCATAAATTCACAGACACACTTTCCCCAATGCACTAAGATATGACTATTATTTCTGAAATGGCACTGGGTGCCTGTGAGAATATAACAGTGGGGGCTGTAGGTTCTAGCTATGAGATTTGTGTTGAATTTTTTTGGTCTTTACTCCTACATGCCTCCTCTTGGATTTTTATTCTGTATTATTTTTTCCCCCTCACAGTCTAGTTACATTATCTTTTTCACCTTACATGCATCTACTTTTAAGTTCCTTCTCTCCTGAGAGATACAATGCAGAAGAGTTATTATGATGACTATCATGAGTGTTCATTAATATTTCTTGGATCTATTAGTTTCTTTTTGGTATCATTTAGTATCAAAAATGACAGGTTTTTTCATGGGCTCTTGTTGGTTAGGAAAATCATGATGTTTTTGTCTCACTAGGAGGTTATGGAATATTTTGCTGTTATACTCATTTTAGATACAGATGTTTCAGGTTGGATTTTTGGAGAGCTTCATCTTTTCTTCATGTTTTATAGGTAATCAAGAATTGTTGGAAAAAGCTGAGTTATAGTGAAATATGATGATAGTAACCACCTAGTGTCCAGCTGTTCAATCAAATGTCCTACTAAAGAATGGAACACCTCTTTAAAATTTGGTTTAACTTGGAAAGTATATATCTGAAACAACTGGACTGGGAAATGTGTTTGGAAGTCTTACTGTGTTGCCCTTCTAAACACAGTATGACATTTGACTTTCGGCCTAGAGTTTCAAGTAGTTCATTAGTGCTGGGTATTAAATGAATGTAAAATCAGTGAAGAGTGGATTTTAATGATGGGAAACTAGTAAAGTTTGCTGTAGGTGGGGACCTTGTTTTCATTAACTTGACTCTCAGGTCAGGGCTTGTGCGGACGTAAAGAATGCAGTTGCACATCTCAAAACACCATCCCCATAAGATAAGCAACCACAACAGAACTTCAGATGAGCACAAACAGCACAGCAGGAAGGACCTAATTCCAGACCTTTACCTCCAACAGAGGGAAAAGTTTGGAACTAGCACA
>JAYDZK010001193.1:0-15635 GCA_034509185.1 Euphonia xanthogaster
GGGTACATGTAACCGAACTTATACATAGAAGGTCACAAAATACAAAAAATAACGGAATAAGGAACACACCACAACACTTCTTCACTGAGGACCTGAATTATTTTTCAGCTTTCATCTTTTATTTCTTCCTAAGAATAATACTGTTAGGTTTAGCAGCAGAGTTCAGACATTATGCATGAGTTAAGGTAGTTCTTAATAATGTTTATAACACCTACTTATAATTAATTTATGGTCAAATACTTAGGTGACTTGCAGAAAGGCTAATGATCTAGCATCATGTATTTTTCAGAATTTTTATCAGACTAATTTAAATGCTATTCATCTATTCTTATGTTTTTCTTAAACTAACAGTCTGTTAAGAGTTCCCAGCTATTACTATTTTCTTAGATTTGTTTAATTGAATTAAGAATTAAGAAGAAATAGATCGTAGTTTCAGTAATTTCAAAAACTTTTAGTGAGCAGCTCACTTACGGCCCTGTATTAGAAGTGTTCTTTAGAATTACATAAAAAATTTTACAGTCTTGGAAAGAGAGGTTTGGACAGAACTGCAATGTCTTCTTTCAGCTACTGCTGTAGGTATTTCCCAATGTGATTCTTGGAAGTGCAAAAATAATCAAGGTATGCAATGTGTAAAGAGAAAACCGCGGACAGTTATTGTCATATAGGTGATAGTCCTGGTTTGATGTTTCACTGGTATGCTCATTTTTTCTTGGTTACCTGGAGAGCTTCACTTTTTAATGTGCTGGGAATAAGGAGTAAATGTGCATTACATGGGACACTGTTCTCTCAGTGCAGGGTATTTCTCTGCTGATTATATATTGAGTTAACCAATGGTGTATATTCTAAAACTGTGAAATTAAATGAATGCCAATTACAAATCTGGTCCTGCAGATGAAATAAATAACAATGTATAATTGAAGCAAATACTATGTTAACTATGCATTTTGCATATCTTGAAGCTGAATGTACTTAGAGAAGCAGTGACTGTGTACAGCACGTGCACTTCTCTAGCCACTGCAGCACTGATTGCCAGCACGTCTTCCTCAGTCATTTTTATAGCTGGAAGAGATACTCTGTCTTACCTGTAATTGCAAATAAGTCAGGCTGACAGAGATGTCACAAGACAGGGCTCTGCTGTGTGTCAGGGCCTTAGAAGCAAGAAAAGGTTTCAGCAGTAAGGATATGAAGAGGAGCAGCTGGATATGGCAGCTCTGATGTGAGCAGCAGGCTTTACTTTTGCAGAGAGCAAGCTATGTTTTCAGAAGTATAATAAACCTTAATGGATAATGGACCTTCAGCAGAGGGGAAATGTATGAAGGTGGCTGAGAAAAGCCCAAATTTTGAGTTGCTGCTCTCAAATGAGGATGAGAGGATAAGTAAAATGTTCTGCCTGTCTTGGAGGGACAGTGTCTTAACTCTTTGACACTGAAAGCTAAATTGCTGGCCTTGGTCTGAGGTTAGTTCTCTAGAGGGTTTTTTGGTCTCCTCAAGTTCATACAAGCAGAAAATGTGCAAATCCAAGTTATTAAGTTATTAAGGTTTGATGTAAATAGGCAGTGATGCATTATTGCAAGGACGAAGAGGCTGGGGCATGGGCTTTATGCAGTAGTTGTAACAGGTTTATGTTAGAACCCTGGTTACTGAGAATTTTAGACTTTCTGTGCTGACAGGCACTGATCCCCAAGAGAACACTGCATTTGACCTGAAGTTGTGGAGAAGTCTTCCAAAATTGAATGATAGAACTGGGATTATGGGTGTGCAGTTTGAATAGAAGTGTGTAATATCACATGGTGGAAAACTTAGTTTAAAGTTTTAGAATATAGTAATACATATCAAGCAAGATGGAAGTTTTAGGACGGGGGCTAGTCCTTCTTCTTCACCTTCTTCTTCATGGGTTTGAGTGGTATTGTGTAATTGGATAAAAAAGTCCACATTGTGGGGCATGGGTGGTTGGTTATTAGGTTAAAAGTAAAAATAATTTCTTAATTGGACAGTTCATCCTTAAAAGGCCTTGTAGAGAGAGAGAGATAGGGTTCCATTTTTAGTTTGAGTGAAGTGCTGTAGAACTCACAATTTGTGAGACTGTAATATAGATAAGAACTAATAAACATCTGAGTCCTTACAAGAAATACTAAATAAATATTAAATGCGTCTCACCCGTTTAATCCTGACCTTGGCAAAAAGGGAGCAAAGAATCCACAGGTTTATATGTGTTCCCCTCTGCCGTCTGCCACAATTAGGTATGAATAGCCTTGTGAAACCTAGGCTGAGGTTGTGTGTGATTCAGGATACAGAAAAACCAGATATGAAATTTTGTATGAATGTTGAAGAATATGGAGACATGAAAGTTGATGACAGAGGAAATGCTTGACTGAGATAGCAGGACTCCTAAACCTATACTGGAATCTCAGCACTCTGACCTGAAAACACTTCCTATTTGTGTTATATTTTAGGCTTTGCTGTGTCACTTGAGACTATGTGCTTGCAGCTTCAGGGCTTGTGATTTATTGAGGCTATCATTCCATATTTTAAAGTGATGTCAAGTGACATTACTCAATCACATGCTCTGATGCACACAGGCCTGGAGGCAGGGCAGGGTGTGTTTGCCCAGGGTGGTCCCAGCCTCGCCTGCGTGGTGCAGCTTCAGAGCTCTGCTGCTTGAGGATTGAAGACCATAATCTGCAGGCTGTCTGGGGTCAGAGAAACTACAGGCAGCTAGTTTTGGGGTATTGGGATAAATAAGCATGGCAGCTTTCCAGTCAAGGGAGAATCCCACCAGACTGGGAGTCATCCTTTTTTCCTGCATTTCTACTACACTGAGTTCACCCTGAAATAGAAGAAAACTGCCCTGAAAATAAATGCAGCATTGCTATGTGTAAGATAATACACTGTGCTTAAGCTTGGGAGTTTTAGGGTCTGTGAGACGCAGTAATTGTGCAAGAAGAAGAATTCAAGGTGGTTTAAGCTTTGAGGTTTTAACTAGATAACACTTATAGTGTTAGTACAGTGTACATTACATTAGTACAGTGGTCACTACTAATTATTTTATTCTTCTGCCCTAACTGAAGTTAAAAATGAGTGTAAATGAGAAGTTCTAGGAGCCATTTGAATTTTTTTGCCTAGCAGGCACTCAGAATAATTTTTTAGAGGTGGATGGTGTTTTATATGGCTGCTTGGACTTTATGGATTATCCTTCTCAGAAAGAACTTCTATTATTGCTACTGTATCCTTACAATTTCTTTTGAGTTAGGATAAAGTGCTGGAGTAACGTTTATAGTCAGGAGTAGTAATAAAGGGAGCAGCCAAAATCAGGGTTTTTTTTTTGTCATTGACTTCACTTTCAGTGCTGTAGCCATTAAAAACCCACAATGTGCTTGTTTTCAGTTCTTTTTAGTCAGTGTTGCATCTGGACAAGAAGGGAAGGAGATTTCTTTTCTATTATATTGTGCATTTTCATGTGTGCTGGCTAACAGTTCCCACAGAAATGCCTCACTTCCAAGGTGCCCTCACATGACAGGGATGAGGCTCTGTGAGGGCACTGAAATAACGAGGATGATAGTTCATCTAATATGGAGGTGTTGCCAAGGTGGAGTTGGCCTGTGCCATCTGTGGGGATACTATTTTGACATGTGCTCTGTGTCAAAATTGGTTTCATAAAGGAAAAGAGATGGGACAATTCTCGAAGTGGAGGAGCAGGCTGTCCTACTGTGCTGGAAGATGAGCAGGTGGGGAAGATCAAGTTGAACAGAAAAGCTGTAACTCAGGGAAAAGAGTTTATGACCTTTGGAAGAAGGAAAAAGCAATCTGGAGGACTGCAAGGATGCCATGATCTTATGTGGGGAGAAAATTGGAAGGGACACAGCCCAGCTATCACTTAATCTGGTTACTACCATAAAGATAAAGACAATAAAAAATGTTTTTATAAATACACTTGTGAGAAAAGGGGAGCTACAGAGACTCTCCATCCTTTAATGGATGCACAGGGAAACATGGTGTCAAAGGATGAGAAAAGACTGATGCCTTCTTTACCGCAGTCTTTAATAGTAAGACTAATCATTGCTCAAGTACTCCTGGAGCCCTAAGACCAGGATGGGGAGCAGAATGAAGCCCTCTAATCCAAGGAGAAATGGTCAGAGTTTTGTTACATTCCTTAGACATACACAACTGTGGCATCAGATGGGATCCAGGGGAGGCTTAAGGAAGACTCTGCCTGACAGGAGGTTGTAGCCAGGTGGGGGCTTGAGCTCATCTCCCAGGTAACAAGCATAGGACAAGAGGGAATGGCCTCAAGTTGCACCAGGGGATGTTTAGATTGGATGTAGGAAAAATTTCTTCACTGAAGGGGCTGCCAAGCACTGGAACAGACTGTCCAGGGCAGTGGTAGAGGCACCATCCCTGGAGGGATTTAAAAGATCTTTTGTTGTGCTTTAGGAATCATATTCCCCAATTTAGTGCTCCCATCAAGACTCTCCCAAAGCAGACACAGCTCACTGGCTTCCCACCTCCACCTTTGCCCTGCCCCTTCCTCCCCCCCTCCCCTGCCTTCCTGTTCTGGGGTGGAGTTGAGAGTTGGAGGCACAAAAAAGTGAAAAATCACAGGTTGAGATAAGAACAATTTACTGGAAAGAACAATAAGATAAGAAAAATAAACGGTAACAGTAGCAATATTAATTACAAAAGGTATAAGATAAATGATTTACATGGAAAGTAAAACAGTACTATTCCAGGATGTGAGATTATATCAAATAACAGTAGTCTGGCCATTGCCTCTTCCTGGCTACTGTAAAAAATAAACCCTGTCCTGACTGAAACTAGAACATGTGTAGGTAGATGTAGCACTTAGGGGCATCATTCAGTGGTAGACTTGGCAATTCTGGGGCCATGACTGGACTTCATGCTGTTGAGAGACTTTTCCAACCTAAATGAATTTGAGATTCTATAAGCACTTCCATCTTACACCAGCATGTTAAGGGATGGTGCTGCAGCCAGTTAGTTCTGTTACTGTCTGGAAGCCTGTCCTTGGATTAATTGGGTGGATTTAATTGATTTTCCACACATCCCCTTTTCTGTAGCAAAATAAGCTTAGAGTGTGCATATTAATCAGTGCATACTTTTTTGTTCTCTGTATTGTCCTCATTGCCAGTTGGTGGTAACTAGACCATGGCTGTATGTCATTGTTGCTGACAAACAGGTTTTGCACAGACTCCTGTAGTGTGTTGTTGTCCTGGGCTGTTCAATGTCATGTGCTGCCACCTTGGGTGCTTGTGAATTCCTCTGAATCCATTTGGCCTCCATGTGACCCAGATCAATTGTTGCACTCTGTGATCTTGTTACATTCACACCCTGCAGCTTACCTTGAGTGTTTTGATGCTTGCCTGACCATACACAAGTTTATTAATCTGATTTTTGTAATTTGTTTGTGATAAACTGAATAGCGAATTAGAAAAAGGGTTAACATTTCTGTTAAAAAATTAAACCCTATGTGATCCATATGCATGTGCACTTCAGTTATGTTTCATTTAGGTTTATGTGGTAGTTCAGATTTGGTTATCTTGGCCCTTCATTCTGCTGGTGGAAGGAAGGCCAGGCTGTGAGCCTGGGTTGGTGGCCCAGTTCTTCACTGTATTGACTTTCAGAAACTGACATTCTGTGGGATTCTCTAGTAATCTACATTGTTTTTCAAAACAAGAAATCAACAGAACATCCCCTTGATGTTGGTCTGCCTTACAAGTATTTTGGTTTATAAGTAGTGTTTGTAGCTTCAGTGGTAATGGGTTTCACAGGGAAGCATCATTCTACTTGGGGAAGTGAGGGATGTTCCCCACCAGTGCATTGATCTGGTTGGGTGAGGAGCATTTCATGTTTCACCTGTGGGTCTTTCTGGGACACTATCCTGAATTTACTGTGTGTTTTGTTTGTGAGAAAATAAATATGTATTTTACTATTTAAATTGTGTCCTTGGCAAACTGGCTTAGAGGTTTGTATTCCCCAGAGGGTTTAATTGGTATATGAGATGGAGTTGTCATTGCTGTACCAGTGTATACCAGATACACAGTATTGCAGTCTTTTTTGTGCAGGAAAAATAAAAGGTTCCTTTTGTTTACTTCTCATTTGCTCAGAATTCAGAGATAAATTTTGTAGACAGCCTTTGTATTGATTTTATTGGAGTAGTACTGCTTTGCGTTCTTTCGTTTGTTTTTGTGTTCCTTGAAACTTGGTAGGCATTTGCTTGCGGAACTATCTTTGCAAATGGTTTCCAAAACTGAATGTAATATTTTGCACTGACAAGAAGCAAATGTTTTCTGTGATGCTTTAATCTTACATTTCCACCTTTCAAGTGTCAGCAGAGCTGTCTGGGTAAGGTTTGCAGGTGGTGTGGGTTAATATAGGTGAAAGAAGTGGGAGTCCTTCCCCTCCTTTGGCATTCCCTTATTCCTGTCACCCTCTTCCTTACTGCATTTCCTCTCTGAGAAGAGCCAGAATTAGTTTCTTCTGAAGGGACCTATTGGTGTAGGGTGTATTTCAGTTACAGCTTGTCCCATTTTACTAATGTCAAGGAAAGAGATGTTCTGTTGTGTTAGAAGGCTCTGGTTTCCATCCCTTGTGAGCTGTCCTGGGCGAAGGAAGAGGAAGAATTTGTTACCTTGCCTTTGCACCTGTGCATTTTTTTGCGTTATAATGTAGTAAACAAATTGCCTGTACAGGCTCAGAATGAAAACATTATGCATGTAACACTGATCCCTTCCAAGAATAAATGCTTGAGTGTTTTTGTGTTGTGCTGGAGATCTGCAGTTCATGGAAGACTGAATGGCAGCTGGGACAGTGCAGGTTTTGTAGCCATGTGCTGTTTTCAGTAGAATAAAGAATGAGATAAGGAGTGCTCAAACGGTGGTCTGAAGAAGGTATTTGATAAACAGAGTTGGAGTGTTTGCTTTTCTAATAATTTGCTATTAACTTTCAAGTGAATTTCTCATCAAATTTAAGCAATAGTAAATTGCATCATAACTTTGATTTTTTTTCTTCTGACAGACTTTGTAAGCAGCTTAATATACAGATAGCACAATAATAATACCTCCATATCCCCAAATACAGATTTACAGAAGTTTGGGTTTTTTTCAGATTTTTCAGTCCTCAGTGGTGTGTTTTGAGTGAAGTGAAGCCAGTGCTGGGTAAAAGCTCTGATTATTTTTAACAAGCTTACTTTCCTCTCCGGACTTCAGTCACTTTTTTTTCTCTTTCTTAAGTACCCATAAGTACCCAGTAGTTAGTTTCCTAGCAACTTATGGGGAAAAATTCTATAAGTCAGAAGAAAGAAAAAAAACCAAACCAAAAAAACAAACTCAACCCCCAACATCAGGCTAATTGCATTTTACGGATTCTAATAAGATGTTTTGAATCACAGTGGGTAGATAACTAACATCTCAGAAGGTTCTCTGAGCCAGAGACAGAATGTAGCATCTGTGTGAGGAAGAGGGTTTTGCAAGTCCTGTGAGAACAGGCTGATATGTCTGATGACAGGATAACCATGAAACCTTGCAAGCACTAGAAAAAATACTTGTTTGAAAAGGCTGCTAACTGATGGCTTGACATTTAAAACAAATCTGCATTTAATTTACTCTTCTCTATAATGTTGTCAGAGATGTATGTTGTAGACTCTAAACTTGTCAGGCAAACAATTCTGAAGATTTACCGGCATGGTGAAAAGCATGGGTATGGATCTAATGCACTGTGAATGTGGAAGAAAAACAGAAACTGTGTTTTCCCTGTTAAAAGCTGAGGAATTCTTGCAGAAGTACTAAAATTCTCTCAGTACTTTGCATTTGTAAATCAATAAGGTGAACAGATGTTTTCCAAAGTAAGGGATAGTTAGATGAAGAAAAATGCCTTTGTGACAATTTGGGAGCTTGGGATGAGCTCATTGTAAGTATAGATTTGATACTTATTTTCTACCTTTATGTAGCAACAGAAAATTAAGGAATATCTGAAACTAAGTATGTGTGCTTGTGATGATCCTCTCTGTTACCTTGAAACAACTTCAGCTATTCTCATGGTTCTACAATGCTAGCAAAAACAGTGCTGGTGTTAATGGATGGTGTTCCCTATTATGGTAACAGAAGGAAGAACCACATAATGTACACTGGCCGACTGCAGAGAGTGAGGATGAAGTTCTTCCTTTTGATGATATGTGGCCCTGTCATCAAAAGGAAGAACTCTGTTACCAGTTGGAATGAGTTGAGGAACTCTTAATAATACTCAGTTTTCAAAATGTTGTGGTTGATTTGCTGATATGGAAGTACACCATATTGGTGTGTATGTACATGCTGTGAATTTAATGCTAAGAATTGCTTTATTTTGAATAAATCTCAGTTTGGGCTCCTGCATTGTGTGCAAGTGCCTCGCCACTGCAGACTGAGTGTGATGAAGAACACTTATCTTGGCTAAGCCTAGGCTAGGCACAAGTTAGGGAATTGCCATGTCTTCTCTTGCGGGTTTCCAGAGCCTCTGGAGCCCAACACTGTGCTGCTGCTGCTGCTGTGCTGTTTTAAGCTGAACCCTCTTGACATCTTGGCAAATGCTGGGAACTGTGGCCACGTTCATGAGCTTGTGGACGGGAAGGGAGGAGCTGCCTGCTTATAGCTCACTGAGAAGTCTGTCTCTTGCTGGAAGGTGGTTATTGCCAGCTCGAAGGAGAAGGACTGTAATCTCCAGTGCAGATCTTTGACCTTTTCACCTGTCTTGGGTTGAAAGCACTAAGTAATTTCTGGTCTCTTTCTGTTTTGAAGGTAGTGCTTGAGATGGTCTCAAGGCTCCTATGGAGTCATCCCTTCTTGGACTTTTCAGCTCTGTGGTATATTTTCAGGCCATCTTTTTACTATTTTTTTACTTTTGCTGTGCTTCGGGGAATCCTGTCAAAGTTACTGTGGCCGCTAAGCATGGCTGCTGCTGCTTTCGGCAGCAAAACAGGGTTGTAAATGGAAGTAGAACATGAAGGGAGTCGTATGAAGGTGGGGATAGAAGGAAGGTGTTGGTTGCCTTGGATTACCTTAGCAAGTACATGGAATAAGAGCAGATATTAAGGTAATTACTCATGTCACCTGTATTTG
The DNA here is from genome assembly GCA_034509185.1 of Euphonia xanthogaster. NCBI lineage: Eukaryota > Metazoa > Chordata > Aves > Passeriformes > Fringillidae > Euphonia > Euphonia xanthogaster. The sequence continues at coordinate 9,105 of JAYDZK010001193.1, forward strand.
GTACTATGTTTTCAGTGGTACTGTTTCTTTCAATCTCTCAGCACAACAGGTGAAATGAAGCCTAGCTGTGTAACACATCTTGGGTTTAAAGGTTCCTTGCCCTGAGTGTGAAAATGAATGTGTGCAACTTTCAGAGGGCATATTCTTTCAGCAGAGGAAAAAACATCCATAGAAGAGGCTTTGTTGCAGCTTGGGGCTACTTTTGCCAATGTGGTCTGTAAGTACTTCTTAATATCTTCAGATATATCTGTGTGGAGAATTGGAGGAGAGATAAATTGTTGTGTTGCTGCTCTGTGGTGTTTGGATTGTGGGCAGCTTGTGTAGAATTTGTGCTCTACATTTAGTACTCTGATCAAATCCCCTATCAGGGGTCAGCGTCCCTGCTTACAGTCCTTGGATGTCACATCAAGTGAAATAAAACTCGTGTTATTTCTGCTTTCACTGCACACTGTTACCTAGCTAGCCTTAAATAAAAGTTGACAGCCATTGTTTCTCTATTAGTGCGTGGAAATAGGGCTTCCTTGTACTCCCTGCACAAGGCATCATTAGTGTTCAGTGGGATTTTCTGTAGTAGAGCACCAGGCTCAATAGCCAAATAAAAATTTTTTTCCTTCCATTGTTGCAGCGTGTGTGACATCTTTCATGGTATAATTCATTCTTACTACAGCTCAATAAAGCAACAAGTGGGAGGTGGAAAAGCATAGTACTGTTTTCTCTTTTGTGATGATGGTTTAGCAGGATGCTCTAGCTGACAACTATCAAAAGAAAGATAATGTTTTAATCTTCCAAATTATTCATTTAAAAGACAAATGAAAAAAATCCCCAAAAGTAGCTCACTGAAGGATTTACATGTTCTAAATACAATGGAGCCATTTCAGACAAAAAGTGCTCACTTTTCAAGTATGTGGTTCCAACATGATTCAAAAACTTGGAGTTTTTTTTACCCTCCTTAGCAGAGAGATAATGTTTTGGCGTTTTTTATGCTTAATGATCTGTGTGTACTTACTGGTAAGGGAACAGCACTTCATCTCTATTATGTAATTTTATTTGGATGTGGCTGTAATAGTTAACAATGGATAATCTAATTTATCTTCATCATTTGAAGATCTGAAAGTTGCCTCCAAGCTCATCTTAGTCTCTTTCATGGAAATCTGTTAAATTCAATTAGTATGAATTGAAATATGGTCTTTAAGGGTGCTGCATTTGAATACAGTACTTCTCATGAGCCTTCAAATCAAATGTGTGTGAACATGTCTATTCTGCATCACTGTTGTCAAGACAGAGAGCAGCTGCTGTTCGTGGGTGGACCTGGAAGAGGACTCTGAGGCCTTGGTATAGTTGACAAAGCCAGAAACTCATACTCTGAATTTCTGGCTTCTGGTTCACCTCTTCAATCAATTGCTTTCTCTATCCTTGTCTGAATGAGAGATGTTTGTGTAAGCTTCTGGTGACCATAATAACAGCATGTCTTCCCATAGGTGAGCAAGAGTTTTCAAGCACAGTTTTGCTTGTGTTTCAATGTTATGCATAACTAAACTTGCGTGTGGTACCTATTTCTGTACTATTAGAAAATTACTGTAGGACTACCACAGTGGAAGAAAGTTTTTGGATTGACAGATTCTAGTTTCCCTGGCTTCCAGACCTAACCTACAGTTGGAGTATTCCATAGCATTCAATAAGATCAGAAATCCAGAACTCATGGTGGGGGTATACCATCTAAATAGGAAAGAGTGAGAACGTGTACAGGGTACTCTACTGTCTATTTGGTTAACATTCAAAATATTGAAATCAGTAAAGCTTTTGCTAAAGACCATTTGAAGAAGAATTCAGATGTAGGCTGTGTCTTTAAAGAGAGCAGTTGCTGTAAGTTACCAGAGGTAGGGTTTGAAAATTCAATTGTATGTCTCGGAAAAATTAGTGTACTTCTGTAGGGTGGCCTTCATGTATTGGCAAGAGGGGTTTGAACATGTTTTTTGTCTTATCCCATACTGCTTCCTGCATATTAGTTGCTTTTTTTCCCTGTTGTTTTCTTGAATCTCTTGAATAAAGGATTTTGGAAAGTCATAGGCTTAACATGACTTTCTGATTGTTGTGTCATTAGGGGTTTATTTTATTTGAGGCTGACTGAATTCCATCTCGTCCAGTTTTGAGTGGTTTTGCTTAGCTTTTTAAGGTGAAGAGTTGGGTTCTATAGAATAACTGGTATGTGTGGTCAAACCTGTACCTCTTTGGCTCATTATTTCCAGTAAAGTTGAGACTCCTGGCTTATAAAATATTTTTGTTTGTTGATCGTGATTGTGCAGGGGCTTTGTATGTAATGTACCTGGTATGTGATTACTACCGAAGGGAGAGTTGGTGCTGGGGCTCACCATGTGTTACTGTTGCTCAGTCTGCTGAATGAAGCTGCTAGATTGTTTCTGAGGGCTTCACTGTGTCTTCATTTTCTTGGGTTTTTTCCCTTATTCTTGTTTCTTGTTCATAGATCTTGAAAAGGAAAAGGTTCTTGGTTTTGAGCATTAGCACAATTGTATGAAGGTCATGTACAGTAGCATTTAATCAGTAAAGAACATGCAGAATTCAAACTGTAGAGCTGAAATCTGAAACATGCCCAATTGAAAGACCGAAGGAGTATTTTTATTCTTCCCGAAACTGAGGAATCTTCTGCCTTTTTCTGCTAAGCACTTCTGAAGATATTTTTCTTTATTAATTAAATTCTTATTGATATTTTATGTATGCAATAATGATGGTCTTGTCTTTGTTTTGGTGGATTAATTAAATAAGCTGTCTAAGAAAGCAGAGAGATGGAGGAATGGCTTTACGTCGGAGACCATGGGAGTGGAGTTCCTGATGGAGGGCATAGCATCAGAGGTTGAAGGCCAGACTTTCTTTTGAATGTGCTACATGGACATGGAGTAGCTGCTCAAAACCCAGCAACTGGGTGTACAGTGATATGAAAATAGCTTGTATCTAGTGGAACAGTGAAGTTTGGGTGAGGTGGTTTTTTTTGTTTGTTTTTTGTTTGGGTTTTTTTTAGTAACAGGTAATTTAAGTACCCTAGAAACAGATACAGTGCAGGATCTGTTTCAGCATGGGGTGTCTGGTAATGCTGTATTAATTCCCTCATCACAGTTCTGTTGTGGAGAGATAAAATTCATAGATTTTTATAGAGGAAGGATTGAAGAACTGTTCCTTCAACTCAAAATGAATGAAGTCTGTCAACCATCTATTTGACTCTGTCCAGCTTTTTTTATATGCCTTGAAAGTAATCCAGGTAATGTGTTATGTTATTTAATCCTGCTGTTGACAGATTAGTTCCTTCTGGCTTGCTTATAGTGGTGTTTTTGTGTGCCAAAAAAAGGTTGTCTAATTAGACATGTCTTGGCATCTTGAGTAGTGTAAATATTTCAGGAAGGATCTTGTGGGCACGTTCTTCCTTATAGCAGTCATCAAGTCCTCATCATGCCAAACACTTGGTGGTTAAAGTCAGCAAATGCCAGAAATATTTTCTTAATTCATCTTTACATTGTTTGTGGAATGAAATTGGGAAATTATTTTTTTCTAAATATAATATTAATTCTAGTAACCCAGCTAGTCAGACGGCTTGCAGAGCAGACTTGAGTCACAGACTTGCCACTTGAGCAAAGAATAGTTCTACATCAAAAGGAAGATGAAAGGGACCTTTGGCATACACGTGGAGTGCAGTCATAGTGCAAAATAGCTGAAACACCTCATGTTAAAACTGGTGAATTACATCAGACTTCTCACATGGCTTTGTTGGGATGTTTGTGGCTCAGACCAATGGCAGCAGAGAATGATTCTAGCCTGCATCATTTGGAGAATAACATAAGTGATGCAGTCTGTGGAGGAGTTGCTTTAGCAGTGTAGATGGTGCCTCTGTATCAAGGGCAGATAAAGAACTGCATGCAAGTAATACAGAGAATAAAACAGCCATCTAAGAGCTTCCTTTGAAATCCAGTTGATGCAGGGTGGAGGTTCTGTTTCACAAGGAAAATTACAGCTCTTTTGGCTGTGGTGAATTTTGCTCAGGTAGAGAAAGCTTTTTTTTCAGATTGGAACACAGGAAAAAATCCTCTAAGCAGGTTGGTTTCAGCTTCCATTCTTTCTTGGAGAAGCTTACAAATGTATTGTACAGTTGCTGCACTGCAGTAATAATTCTGTAGATTTAATTAGTTCAGTCATCTAGTGTCGTCTTTCTACGGTAGGAAAATTATTCTTCTCCATAGCTTTACAAGAGGATTTCAGCCCAAAACAAAAGCCATCTCCTTATCCCTCCCATCTGGGACTTGACTCTTTATTCTCTGACTTTGGTGTCTTCATGTTGTTCCTCTACATGACCTCACTCTGTCCTTTTCTCACCTGAGGGGGGATTGAAGGTCTACAGGTCTCATCTGTGCACTGAAAGAATTAGTTTCTCACCCGGGGCCTGCAGATGGTCATGTTACCCCAGCCAGGCTTGGTAGCTTGAGGCCAGAACTGTTTTACAATTCAGGTTTCTTCAGTGGCTATGCTGGGGGGGCAGCTGGGATCTCAGCAGCCAGGTGGGGCTCAGCTGCAGCACGCTGGGGGCTGGTGACCTCTCCTCCCCCTGCCTGGCAGCTGATGGGGCCGGGCTCCGTGGCAGAGCCTGCCCAGCCCAGGCTGGCCAAGACAGGGGGCTGGGCTGCCTGTGTTACCTGCTTCCAGGCCAGAAGGAAAAGATGCCCTCCTGGGGTTTTTTCGTCTTTAACATGTGTATGCCTGGAGGCACGTTCAGCTTTCTCAGTGATTTAACAGATTGTCAATTCTCAAAGCTAATTACGGATTGGTCTTTTTGTCAGACGCAAGGAAACTGCCAGCAACTTCTAGAACATCACTTCTGTGAATGGCTCCAATGCAAAACCAGCACAGGAGTGGAAATGTGATGAACGAGATGTGAAGCTATCACATAGTTATCAGCTACTTCAAATGAAAAACAAGTCAATAAATTACTGAGCATTGACATTTGAGGGATAAAGTTCATTTGAGAAGCTGACATTGCTCAAATGTTAAACTCTTTATCAAGTTAATTGAACTAGGATTGTTCTTCAATTTTTTACTGGACAGACAGAATTTAAATTTGTTCCATATTATCGAGTTTGGTTCTGCATTGTGGGAGATAAGAAAAGCCTTACAGAATATGGGCCCTTTTCACCATTGTTAAATCCTGTTCACTTCTGTTCGCTCTTGCTCAGCAGAAAGCACTCTGGGAAAGGTTCAGCTAACAGTGAGTTAAAAATCAGGTTATATTACCAGAGAACAAATTGTATAAGTAGTGTGTGGTCACCTCGTGCGTGAGACAGTGATTGGCTGGGGACACGCATGGACACTGGATGGTCAAAAAGGTGGCTGGGTAAAAGGTCGTGAACAGCAACTCCTGCAGTGGCTGGCAGCCAATGCATGCTTGCCTTGGTGAAGTTTAGAGCATTAAAAGGCCTGGTTTTTTGCATGAAACAATTTCTCTTTATGGCTGCTAAAAGGGAGCCTGTGTGGCTTTATTCCTCATTGCTACACTGCATATAGTAATTTTCCTTTTCACATCCTTCCCAGGTGCAATGAAATAGGCTTAAAATATAATTTACATCACCCCAAAAAAGTGCTTTAATGTAAATGCAAACTAGAATTTAGGTATTTTTGAAGTATTTGCTCTCACCTTGTAGTTTTCGTTTTACAGCAGCGAGTTTCATAGATATGATAGGACCCTAGAAGTTATTACCGAGCTTGGAGTACTTCTGTGGTCTATTGCATTGCTGTGAAATGCACTCTTATTTTTCTTTTACTTCCTATATTTATTTAAGTGATAGTGGCTTTGAGCATTGAAATAGAAAATACAATGCTGGAATTAGATGGTTTATAGTGATTTATTTCAGTGCAAAACTTGGATTTGCCCTGTAAAACAGAGTCTTATGTTTGTTTTGGAGTAGTGACAGGCCTGCAGATGATGCAATTTAAATGCAGTATTATTAGCCTTCCTGTATGTGTAGATCTACCAGAAGAAACCATAATACTTGTCATGTTTATTGGTATCATTAAACACTTCTTTTGTCAAACTTGCACACTTGCTGAATTTCATCTTTTTTTAGCTCCTATTTTTCTACATGAATAAAAGATGGTTAATTCTGACAGGATTTGTCCTTTTCTTGTTTACCATACTGCTATTAGTCAGCACATATAGCCGTGTAAATGACCAAAGACTGTTTCAAAATCTAAATTAATAGCTTGGGAGCAAGATTAGGTTGTTTGTTTTTTTGTTCTTAATGTGATTTTTATTCAGCTTGTAAAGTCTTGATGTTATTCCACTCCCTCTGCCTTCTCATCCCCTATGTTAATGTTTAGTTGGTGCTGCACCAGATTTAACGCTTCCTGAAATTCTTTCCAGTCTTGGGTAATTTTGGTCATTCTCCTTGTTGTTGAAGGTGGAGGTACAACTGACACCAAAGAAGGCTTCAAGCATCAGCACTTTATTGTTCTTCAGTACAACCTTTTACACCCTTC
>JAYDZK010001194.1:0-15601 GCA_034509185.1 Euphonia xanthogaster
ATACTTGACCTACAGGTTATGTTTTTCAGAAAAAGGACTAGCTTTAAAGTGGCTGCCAGCATCCTTCATCCACTACATGTCAAGCTCCTTGGTAACCTCCCTTTGTGTCCTGTCTTCATGGAATAATCTAGTCTAGTCTTACCAAATTTATATAAATAGCTGGGTCTCAAAGCCCAGAATATGAATCTTGGTAGCAAAACAAAATAGTTTTGTAACAATTTCCAGGATACATTCTCAATTAAGGAGCAACAGCTGGAAAGCTCAGCTGAACTGAAAAGAGTGGCAGAACTACCCTGGTAACCCTTGCTTCCCTCCACTGGTTCCCATGCTCAGGCCATGCCAGGGCATATGCTGGGCTTGTTGATTGGGAGACTCTGGTGAGGAGAGGCCATAAAGTTTCTGGAAGAGACAAAAACATACCTAAAACTAGGTAACAGTGGGCTCACTGAAAGTCACAACGGGTGCAACTAAACAACCAGGGGCTGTGTACTGTAGGCCCACAGCTGCTCAGCAGCAAGCAAGCCCTAAAGACTTTAACAAGGAAGGCTCACTAGATGTTGAAGGAAATAGCACCAAATCCCAAAAGAGCTGTTCTTCTCATTAGCAGAAAAGTGATAAGAATTAACATGAATCTAATCTAGTGAGGTACTATTACATATCAGATACTTCTTTTAAAGCACATGTCCAATTACTGCAGCATTTAGACAATAAGCATCAGCATCAGATAAGTAAGTTCTCTGTACAGTCATGCTTCATTTCTACAGATAATTTTTCATAAGATTGGTGAGCCCCAGATGTGCTCAGAAGGTTTATGTTTCTAATTTGCATGCAATGCACTCTTTTTTAATCCTTCAGATGCTTTCTTTGATAAAGTAATGATAATCTAATTGAAGTCAGACTAAGCTCCAAATGGGTTTTCAGACAGGGAACGGGCTTTGCTTAATGCCTAAGGACCTACAAATCCTGAGCTTTGATATGATGCCTCAGTAGAGCTAACCTATGTGGAGGGAGCCCAGTGGAGAAAATATACACATTAAGTAGGTGTTACTTTTTTATATTGAGGCTAATTTCACCAAACTATTTCAAACAGTATCTTAAGCTGTTCGTGATCCACTTAGCCTTCCCAAGAGACTTCTGGAAAATAATTTACAACGTAACTAATGAGCATTGCAAGAATTCTTAAAACAGCAACATTTATTTTAGATTTTCAAATGTTAGACTAGTAATTATGTACATATGGATATATAGTTGATGTGGACACAGAAGACTGTAACTGCATGTCAAATCTCCAGTCCTAAGAAATGTATTTTGATGATTTTGATTTTCACTACAGGAATAATAAAAATACAGTCAGCACCGTTTTATATAATCACTATTTTTTTCACTCAGTTCTGAGTCTGCAAAGAAGGTCCCTGACCTTCCAAGATAGATTAGCTTTTCTGTTTGTTCTGATACTTAGATTCTCTTAAAGAAAAAAGTTTTTTAAAAAGGAAGCCTTAAACCCTGTATAGGAGAAACAGAGAAGGAACAAAAGGTATATTAGACTGGCAAGTGAATGGCTAATAGAGGTGATCCCACTTATTTCCTCTGAACAACTTGGCATCTGAGACCCATCCAAAGGGATCACCCTCCTGCTTGAGGGCATCAGTCAATTGCTAGTTTGAGCTGGGAACAAAATTTCCTGATAGGAATGTCACTGCAGTTATTATTTTTGGGACTACAGCACTTGATACCAGCCACCACTTGCCCTAGAGGGAACCATCTGTCTTGAACCCAGCTGAATAATCATCTTTGTTATATTCAAATCAGTCTATCTAAAACACTGTTGGGTTTTTTCCATTTTAATTCAGCTTCTCCGCATTTCAGAGCTAGTTAAAGTAGAAGGAATGGGCTCTAATCTCTGCTGCTTTCCCTGTTCACAGCCAGACCTAGTGGGAGGGGTTTGTGCAAGTGTTGCTATATCAATCACAGCTCACATTAGAGGCCTGGGAAGGTAAAATGATAAAACAGAATCTCTGTTTTTAGTTAATTGCCACTGGATAAGACTCCAGCAACATAAGAGAAGAAAGTGTTCGACTGCTAGGGTGAATTCCTGAGCCAACACGTGTACCGTGCTGCCTGTGAGACCCAGGGCTCAAGATCCAAGGTGAGTGCCAGCAAACACCCAGACCTTGTGCCACTGAGTCAGAGACTTCTGGTATGACAGCAAATGGCCTCCAGCTGAGCCAGATTTCCAATGAACACTGGCAGAAAATATCATCTTCTTTGGGGAAATAAACAGTTTTGAATACCTTCTCAAATCAAACACATATGCCTGTTTCTAAAGTTATACATTCTCTTACCTTCCGTAGACCCTGATGTCTGAAATTGCATAAAAGTAGCGTGCCAGGTGTTGCTCATCTACATATATTTCACCAGTTGCTGGCCTAAGCAGTCTTATCCTTAGATCTGTGATGGTAAAGAAATCTCTTAACTTCTTGGTGGTGTCAAGCTGGCCATAGAGAGAAGCCATGTTATGAAGCCGAGGTCCAGCAAAAAAAGCAAATCTGTCTTTGATTTCGAAGTGGATTATTTTGCTATTTGTCATGTACCCAGTAGAGTATTCCTCTGTGCAAATGATTTCTAGGACTGTGTGCTGTGATAAATCCCTCACTGATTTTGGATCCATGTGAAAAGCATCTAAGCAGTCCGTGGCATAGTATTGGTAGGGCTGCCACGTTCGTCCATAGTCGAGTGACTTCTCCAGGATCATCTGGTCTGGACGGCCAGATTCAAAGGTGATGACTATGTTATCTGTAAGCTCAATTGTTTTGTTCCAGGAGAGTGTAATATTAACATGAAGAGGCTTTGGATAGTCCTTCCAAGTTGTGGACTGCCAAAATGTGGAGGGATGTCTTCCTTCCAGATCGAACATCAGTTCTGGAGGATGAGCCAGTTCTTGGGTACTTGCATCACATTCATTATTGCACATGTAGGGATTCCCCTGGAAAAGAGCAAAGCAGTGTTACAAGGGGGACCACAGAGGTGAGTGTGACATACAAGATGTTTCTTGACTAAGGACTGCTTTTCTCCAGGAGGGAAGCCAAGAAAGAAAAACAAATGCCTGCAAGTAATAACTTTATCTTAATGAGATTAATCCTGGCTGTTTTACCTGTTGAAGTACAAACACAACATAGAGAGCACCCTTGTGTCTGTACTGTAGATATTTTTCTTAATATATGTTAAAGAAACAAGCTTATTTACCCTGAACAACTTCGATCAGAGACTGAGTCACAAAAGACTAAGAACAGTATGCAAGTCTCTAATAGCTCAATAACTCCAACTCTTCTTAGAAAGATGCAGCAGCCAAAGAGGATATCTTTTTGAAACAAGCATGTTCCTCAGAGCTCTGCCCAAAAAAGTACTGATTTTTAGTGCAAGTGTATTTTGTTAGCAGTGCAGCCTGCTTGCACACAGTATGAGCCAGTATTCAGTACAGTTTCAAGTTTCCTTTCACCCAGGTGGGAAATTTATCATGCTTAACCAGCTCAACACTGCCTTGCCTTACAACATTTACACTTGCAACCAAAAGCCATTAGAAAAACAGTGCTCTGTCAGCTCTGGGACTTGATTCAGGTATCTGCCATCTTATTACGGGGTACCAAAGTACTTCAGAAAAGACTTTTCATGAGGCACCAGGTTCAATTTATCAGGACAAGATAATCCAGCACTTGATTAGGTGGGAGATGTCAGCGGCTCCAGCTGGAACACTGCCAAGGTGGCAGGAGCTCTGAACTGAGGGTTGAGTTAAAAACAGCAACAAAAAAAAGCTTGCCAACAGTGCACAGCTTTTACTGCTGCTTGTCCTCTGAAGCAAGGTGAAAGTGAATTATTCTCTTTCTGGCCTTTTGATGCATTAACTTTCACACTATAATCTTCTGCTTCTTCACAAAAGCTATTTTGTCTGCAGATTGGGGATATCTTGCAGCAGTTGCCAAGATATCAGACCCTGTAGGCTGCACTGAATCACGTATATCTAATTTCAGCTTCCAACAGTACGTTAGTATTTTGCTACTTGTTCATTCTGTGTTTGTTCCAGAAAGCAACTGCTGCTCTGTATCCTTCCTTCCACCTGACACTCAGATTGTGGAAGAAGCCTCTATTCACTGATAGTCAGCACTGCTGGGGGAAAATATGCACATGCCTGTACCTAGCAGAGCTCGATGAGGTCATTAATGTAGCTCTTATTGTCATTATTCAGAGTTCCCTGCACCTGCCCTGAAAAGAGAACAAGCCCTGGCATGATGATCAACCTTTTCTTTTCTTATAATTGCAGTTATACTTTTCTCCATCTCAAAGCCTGAGGGCAATGAAGTGACTCAATGCTATCCAGTGTGGAAAACAGGTTTCAAACATGAGTTTCCACCTTGGCCACTGCTCTGCTCCTTGATATACTCCCACAAAACACAAGCAAAAGAACTTCTGCACTCACTTTGACCTCCCCACTGGCAACCTCCTCTTACCTGGGTGGGAAAATGCTATTTTCTTTCTCTGTCTTTCTTGTTAATACAGCTGAGTGCTAAAACTGACAACTATTCACTGGGACTGGAAGATAGGGAAAAAAACTACACGACAACAAAAAGGGTTGTTTGAAAACCAGCTGTAACTGGAAATACTCTGCAAAATTTTGTCTATAATCTGTTACAGCTCTGATTTCAAGCTCATGGTTGCTATTTCTATGCCTTCCTTTTGAATAAAACAGTGAAAATTAAAAGTAAGCTTCAGGAAGAAGAGAGAAAACTCAGAATTTTTAAATATTTAAGCTCCATTGAATATATCAGATACAAACGGTAGAATCTGCTAACTTACACAAGCCTATTTTCCTCAGGGAAAATATACATATTGTGAAATCTGTAAGGTTCCAGATCCTTTGGCTATATGTAGATATTGTTTTATCAGAAGATGCTCAGACTGCATAAGTCACACCTGTCTGAGGTTGCCCAGAAAAATCTGGTCTCTTAGATCTGTGTCCCTCTAATCTATATGCTTTATGCTTCTGCTTTGGCAAAAGCAACTGCACTGGGCAGTCACAGGTATCAGAACCCAACAAATAAATGCTCCTGTGCAGCCAGACAGGTGCATTAAGCACTGCTGAGGGATGGCTTTAGTTTCCTGCTCCACAAGCAACCGCTGAGTCTGTTGTGAGTCTTTGTGCTAAAAACTAAAGCCACTCTGATCCCTTAGTCCCTGGATGCTGGAGGAAGCATGTTTTAGGACTTCCAGCAGCTAACCCAGGTTGTATGGGATGTAGTGTTTCTTTCTCTATATTAGTTGATTTATTTTACTCCCTTTGCCTTTTATATTTTACGTTTTAGTAGAAGCTGATGTGCCAACACAATCAGAGAATAACTGGGAGAGGGGCTCTAAAAACACCCCACAAGCTGATGTGAATACAGTATAACACTGAGAGCTGGCAGCACTAGCTTGCAACTGAAATGCAGTCTACAACTCTGAGCACAGAGCTTTTTAGGGAAAGATGAGATTATTCCAATTAATGGCAGAGTATTGTGAGAAATAGATCAGAATCACAGTGCTGTCCTGTCCTGCACCTGGAAGCTGTTATCAGTGGTAACAACAGTGCCACAACCTGCCACTGAAACACCAGGGTAAGGACATCACTGCAAATGAGAATCCTAATAAAAGCTTCAGGTATATCCTCACCAATAAACTTTATGATTCTTTTAATTTTGTGGCACAGAATTCTCTTTTAAGAGGTGAATGATTTGATGACACCAAGATAGCCTGTGTGGAGTTCAAGTGCTTGAAAAAGAAAATTAGGAGAAAAAAAATCTAAGCTGATTATAAGCCAATAAGTGTTCTGAATTTTAACAGAAGGAGAGAAATTATGAGTTTATGTAAATTCCTCTCTGTCTACTGACATGGCAATTGCTGATGTAATTTTGAAATATTTAACATAATTATTGCTTCAGAGGCTGGGAATCAGGTTCCCATTTTCTCTGCTTGCAACTTGGCTTTCAACTGCTTCTAATTAATCTTAAATGTAATTTGCATGGTAAGTCATACTTACATTACCAAAACAGTCTAAAAGGGTCTTACTCTACACAAATGTCCCTCAGTACATGTTATTATGAAAACAATTAATTTAACTGGGATTAGTTACATATTTTAATGCCTTGATCTCTACGATAATCCTCTTTAAGACTTTTGTCTCAGTAAAATGAATACAACAAAGACAAACTTTGTCCAATTTGTGAAAACCAAGCTCAGTCTGTGTTGGGGCCATCTGAAGGACCAGAGCATTAGCATCTCTAAGTAATTTTGTGCCTAGCAGGCAGCTGTAAACAGATCTTCATTTAAGCCTTCCAAGAAGCAGCTCTTCAGTAGGACAAGGTGGAAAATATTTACAACTTTTCAAAATGATATTTAAGCCATTGGGGGAGTTCTAAATAATTAAATACTGATAAATACTTCTAAACACATGAGTGCCAATTAGCATAAAAGGTAGCTGAGTCTTTCCCAGCACCACAACCATGACCACCTAAAAGAAACCCAGTATTTTCCTGTATAGCAACGGGAGATTGATTGGATAGCTCCTTGCAGGCAAGCAAATTAAGCTGCTATTTATTTTGGTTTTGGCTGCTCATGGAATTGAAAATACTGCTGAAACTACTGCCATGGTCTAAGTGTTGGCTTTAGGAGGAGGTACCTGATTTGCAGGCACAGTGAGGACATGTGGCTGTATCACATGACTTGATGGCACTCAGGCCAGGCTGGAAAAATCAGAGTCACCTGAGAAGCTCCTGAGTAGGGCTGGCTGGGCCCAGTAGGTTTCCCCTCAACTAGCTGGATTTAGTTTGTTCTAGCACACAGCAATGTCTCTTTGTGCCAGCCAGCTTGAACTTTTGTAGTGGTGTTGGAGGTGCCCTGCAAGTGTCCCTGGCTGGGATGGGGTGCCAGGGCTGGCCTTGCTCCCCCTGGGCAGCAATGTGTCCTACCAAAAGCCTCTCAGGAACAGCACAGTGACCCTAGGGTGAGGATTTAGGTCAAAAAAACAGATATCCAGCAGCAGTGTGACCTCTGAATGTCAGCAGGGGAGCAGCAGCAGTGCTGCAGCTGCTGTTCAAGGGCTGCAGTTTGAGTGCTGCTGCTCAGGTGAAGCCTCTGGTCTCTCACCCGTGCAGCTGCTCAGTGGCACCCACACAGGCTCAGGGTTCGACTGAAGATGTTGCTCCTTTCAGTGTGTTCCCTGTCCACATTAAGACCTCATGGACTTTCTCACTCAGGAACAAAGACAGAGGAGCTTAAATCTTCTGTAGCGTGAAGACTGGAGGCTGTATCACAGATTACATGCTGTAATGGACACCTAGCTAAATCCCTACAGAGGATTATAACTTGCATTTTCAGACTGGTGAAGGCTGCTGAGGTCAAGCTGTCCAAGACTTTAGGAAGAACCAAAATAAATTTTCAAGAAGTGAGTCCCTCTAACTGATTTTTATACCACTGCCACAAGGTAATTAGATCAGATGCAGGAGACAAGAAATAAATACAGCCTCACTTATGTCTGGAGTGTGGCTGTGTGGTAAATTACCACATTCAAGTCACACTTTTAGAGATAATAGAGTATTTCTGTTTTCCTTTTCAAAAGATCATTGCAATTAATTCACTTGGTGACGCTGTACATTGTAGGTGATTAATTAGACAGTAATAGCTAACAGCAGCAATTGCCCTAATGCTTACGTTTTGCATGTGGTTTCTAACCAGGAATTACTTGTTTACTGTGACAGAGCCAGATTATGAAACATTAATTGTGAGACACTACTACACCTAATAAGGTGTTGTTCTGCTAAAGGCAAACAGTGAGGTGGAGGATTGGCAAGGTCCAGGATCTGGTGCATGATAATTGATGTTATCAAAGCCACTACATCCATTAGCTGGTTTGAGAGCATCTTGGTCAATGTCTGCAGAATTATTGCTGTGATGATGACAGGAATGGCTGTAGACAAGAACATTTTACCATCAACAGCCTTTCATCACTGTAGTGACAGCATTTTAAGTTAAAGTGATTTAAGTTAAGAAAGAAAAAGTGCTAAAATCTGAGTGGAAGATTTGATGCTCTTTCAAGAGCTCCCAAGCGAGGGCATCTGGATGCCCAGACTAGCACTTTGAACTCTGAGCTGCAGGCTGAACAATGTACATTCTTCAAAATGAGCAAAAAAGAGAATAAAAGCATGTTTAAATCAATACCTTCTGGGGAGACTTAAAAAGATTAAACCAGGGAGGATGTGACTGGCCAAAAATAGACAATAATGCTTAACAACTTCATGCACTTTTAAGCTTGAAAGTACATTGTAGATTATGGTCCTGATCCTGAAACTAACTTGGTGTAAGAAGGCCCTTGTAACTCAGATTTAAAAAAGGTATTTAAGCCTCTAAAAATCTGGCACTTTGCTGTGTGGCACACAAACCTAGCTAATTATTCTTCGTGACAACACCTCCACAAGGTATGGAATCCTATA
Organism: Euphonia xanthogaster; assembly: GCA_034509185.1. Classification (NCBI taxonomy): domain Eukaryota; kingdom Metazoa; phylum Chordata; class Aves; order Passeriformes; family Fringillidae; genus Euphonia; species Euphonia xanthogaster. Next base: position 8,517 of record JAYDZK010001194.1, read on the forward strand.
CCAAATTTACATATAGATGCAGAATTAGAGAGAAAAGCTTTTGCATGATGAACTCAGTAATCCCTGATTATATTGTACTGTTGCTTGCAAAGCCTTTTGGTAGATCATGTGAAGGTATTCCTGGCATACAGAGCAGTTCTCAGATTACTGCCTCTTTTCAATACTATGGATTGAAAATGCTGCATAGGAAAACATTTAATATTTGCAGCACCAAATGCATTGGTGCATTTGCCAAAGGCATTTACTTCCTAGCAGAACATTCTCTATTTTTAGTAACTTTAGTTACTTTTTGAAAATTATTTTCAATTTATGAGTCAAAAGGAGTTTTGTTTCCACTGAAATAATTCTACCCACTTCTGGGGAGTGAAAATCCTTCATTTCCTCACTGGTAGCTTTCTGCTGCTGAAACTGTCTCTGACTTGGCAACCTTGCTGATGTAACTTTGGCCACTTGATCCTTCTGGCATAACCTTATGGCAGATGTTACTGGCACCAACCCCAGTGTGGTTTTGTTATTTCAGAAACTCAATATTGGTGTTTTCCTCTTGCATCAGCAGGTATCTGGCAACATAATCACTTTCCTATTTATAGCTTTTGCAGTGTCATGCCATGCCTGATGCTGGGACCCCACTGTGCTGAGCTCTGGCTGAACAATACAGCAAATGTTCCAAGAAAAACAGTTTCTTTTATACCAGATGCATACCTGGATTGAAGAAACTGAAATCCCAGGGGGTGTAATACCCCCTTCTCTCAGAACAGTGGCACTTGTCCTGGCTAAAGCAGCCCATCCATGAGAGCACGCCTTGGACAAGCCAGCAGAGGGTATCCATCTCCAGCATCCTGCTCAGCTCAGCATTTTTGTCTGAGCCAGTTTTCCAGCCATCCTGCTGCCCTGCAGGAGGCTCTGGCAAGGAAATAGTGCAGGAGATACAGGGGGTGTCCTCAGCTGGGAATAGCTTATGCTGCCAGTAACAACAGCTTGGGGTGTCTCTGCCTTAGCTTTTGTGTTCTGATACAGCTCTCATCTTGCTCACTTTCTGATTATTTTGGACTACCCATGGATTAGAATGGGAGCCATTGAGAAGGTAGAAAGAAGAAGAAGTCTAAAACATTACAGCTGAAAGGTGCCATTCCTGAGCAAGGAAAAGCCAGCGCACAGGGAAGTTGGTCCATTATTACGAACAGATGTTATCAGTGATCACAATGATCATGGAGGGAATGTGAGCATCAAAATCTGACAAATGAAATCATCCTGGTGGGGACAGGAGAAATCAGGGTGCTGGGAACACTAATTTTTTTTTTTGTTTGGGTTTTTTTTTGTTCTTTTGTTGTTATAAATGATTGTGTTCAGAGTTTTGGTCCAAAAAAGAAAACTGTACATACTAAAAAGTCTGAGAAAGAGGTTTTGATAGCATGAAAGACCCCTGCAGGCCTTAATGTCTCCCCTCTCCCAACCTGGGAGCAGGGTTTGATGTCCCTGACCAGCCCCACCTGGGCCCCAGGCCAGACCCTATTTAAGCTCAGGTCTGTTCTGCTGCACTGCTTGGCTAGAAGATTACTGGTACTACCAGAAGGGATGTAACAGCTGGGAATGAAGTGAAGCAGTGCAGATAAATTGACTGGCTTAAGGGCAACATGAAAATGCACCCTAAATAGTGAACAAAGAGCTAAATGATGCCTGTGCTGTTGTACTCATGCTTAAGTGACTAAAAGGTCACTTACATACAAAAATAGCTACTTGCATGTGTAAGTGTTATTTATGTTGTAGAAGACTACTCAGGGAATGTATGTGTCTGTTGGACTTAGACACAACCATTTCTGTCCCAACAAAATGAATTTCACGGCACATGTCCCCCCAAGGCATCATTACAATTTTATTCTTACAGAGAGCAGCAGGATTGAGGACAACAAATTCAGATTATTTCCTTTCTGACAGATGTAAACATAGCACCTGCAAAAGCTTACCCTGGTCTGCACTGCAGGTATTGCTGCTGCAAACTCAACAATCTAAATTCAGGTATGAAGAATTCTGGTTTTTCTACTGGCAATATTTTATTTCCTCTGTATTTACACATCTGTGTGAGCATGCTTTTATTTTTAATTTGTTTTGCCTGATAATTTAATTATTTCCTGAAAGTGGAACTGTAGAATATGCTACAACTGGGAAGTACAGCAGTGTGATGGAAGGCATACCTTGTTATGTCATTGTGATTGCATGTTCTATGTTTTACTTGGAATACTGGCTGACTGTATTAGTGCAGATAGCCAAAGGCACTGTACCAAGCAATTCTGATTGACAAGGAGTTCATACAAAACTATTTTAATGCATAGAAAAGCACAACTCCTTTACTAGGAACTAGTTAAAAGGGAAACTAACAAAACCAAATCCCAAACCTTTCCTAGCTTTGTGGAGACAGAGTTCTTGTTTAAGTATTCACGCTCAGAAACAAGATCTTATAATTTATTTCTCACTTGTGATTTTCACCAACTTAAAAGATGCTATTTGGTTGCCTGGATGTGCAGCTACACAGTCATTCTGCAAAATCTGTGGGATATTGACTATGAATTATGGCAAGACAATGAGCAGAAGAAAACCAAATCCTCCACGGTATTCATTAATGGTTGCCTGTGACAAACCACTGTCAGCTTTAATAGTGTTCCTGGGGTGATTCTTGCTTCCTCTGTGGGAGACTTTTGAGATTGCTAAAGAGGATTCCTAAGTAGTAGCAATAGTTAAATAACTTTCATCAAATGTAAGGCCAAACATAGTTAGAAAAAAGTTCTCTTCGATTTCATTTTATTTCTTCATAAAGAAGTAATCTTAGAACAGATGGTCTAATCAAATACCTGCACAACCTACACTAAGTAATGCCTATATTCACTAGAGCATTACCAAAACAACGAGCTGATGTTTTACCAATCACCCCAATGGGAGAAATGCTGAGTGCCATTCAATAAACAGTTCATTTCCCAACACTGGACTAACTTTTCCTTTGTTATCACTGAAGTTAGACAGCCTTTCCAAGCCAAGGCAGGCTGTCTCCCCCAGCTCTGCCAGTCCTTTATTTTGCATATTATCACACCAGTTTGAATAGGATGCAGTGTAGTAGCTGTGAATGAGGATAGCAAAACCAGGTCACTTAAAACTGTAAAAAAACTTTCAATCCACATTTCTGTAATATTGCATGTTTATGTAATGTTTTGCATACTACTTTTTAGCTCTAAATCCCCAAACGACTTACAACCATGTTCAGCTGCCCACAAAGTTACAGGTGCAGGAGATCAGACAAAGAGGTGAAGTAATTAGTGCTCAGACGAGTGGTGCCTAAGCCAGACCCTCTTCCTTTGCCTCAAGGGCCTTTTTTTCAAAAAGAAATTTTTTTATTAATTTTTTTTTTCAAAGACAAATCTTTAATTAATTCTATGGCTAATGCCATAGAGAAAAGACAGTGCAAAGCCAGACAAGAAATGAAAAGGACTAAGGAGACAGAAGAAATTATTTACTTGCTAGGGATGTCTCAGCTGTGTTTCTGGGACTGTCTGCATCTGTAGACACTGTTCATCCTACTCCAGAGTGTTATTAGTTCTGTGCTCGTGGACCTCATGCAAATTTGTATTTCTACAATAACTGTAATTTTATTTCTGATTCTTAACGTCAGTATTATTATTTTTTACAATTTTGGACCTACTAATACATCTATTGCCATTTTTAATAAGTTTTAGAGCTGATGGATTGACACTGAATGTTAAACACCCCAATTAGAATTGCTGATGTTTTGCAGAAACATTGTTCCTAATATCTAAACCCCCCCCCCCCTCGCCCTCCCATGTTATTATTGCTACCAAATCTGCACTCTTTTCTGTTGAATTTGGTAAGTTTTTTGTTGCAGGATTCCCAGGCTTAGAGGACCTTTGCATGTATGTGAACCACTTAAAGGAAGAATGAAAAAGAACATAAAAAATAATGACAGTGAAATCCAATTTCACCTCATGTCTCTTAAAAGGTGGACCACATTGTTTTCCCTTAATTTGTGTTTGTCAGGATGATAAAATAAATATTTTTAATGAGTCACAGTGTGTACTGACATAATGTGGAATTGTTATAGAGACAAATTTGTTGAATTTCATTATACAGTGAAGGAATGTCTTATTAGTATTCACAATGAATTGTGTGATGTCTCTCTACATTCAAATTCGAGTACGTAGTGCTTTGAAAAAGAATAAAGTCACTCATCAAATCCACATTAGGATACTGCACCAATATAAGTAATTCAATTTAAAAAAATCCCTACATATTATCTTTTGAGGAAGGGTTGCAAACTTTGTGATAAACTGGGAATTTGTTCAGTTCTGTGCTGGAGAATGTCATGTAATTTCCTTTATGACATATGTCCATAATAAAAAATAACCACACAGCTCTGAAAAATATACAATGACTTCCTAAAATCATTACTACTGTTACCTGCAAATTTATACTTCAGGTATGGTATGTGCTTCCACTGCCTCCTAACAACCTGTCACTTAAAAAACTTCTTTCATCACAGCACACTGGAATATGGAAAAGCCCAACTGGTTGTGTGGTAGTGCTGCTGAAAGGGGAAGGAAAGCAGCTGCTCCTATCCCATGCAGAGGGCAGGGTGTAATGTCTGCATGATCCCTGCTGCTGCCTCAGGTGGGCACCTCAGAGCAATGGGGATAAAACCAGTCCCAACAAGATTTCATAGCCTCAGGTACTGTCCCAAATGGCACAGAGTACCTCCCAAGTCTAAATGAGAATATTTTACCTAAAGTAAAACAAGAGCATCTCCAAGTGCAAGAAAGGCTTATGATAACGTATGTAACACTTTGGATTAACTCATCAGATGTGTAGCATGCAACCAGCTCCCCTGAACTGAGGCAATCCTGCTTCCTGGGTTGTTTATATAAAGTAATTCAAATCTGAAGAGGCTTCTTTCCCTACAGAGCTGTGGCATGACTTCTGCAAGCTGGGGTCCCCCTCTGAACCTCTGCATGCCTCCAGGGTAACCAGGAACAGTCCTGAATTCATGGCACGTGAACTGGGCTAACTCAGGTAACTTGGTTAGTAAGGCCGGGGCAGCCTGGGCCATGCAGTGCTCTGGGCATTTCAATGCTGCTTGCCTACAGGCGTGTTGGGCTGCCAATTCTGGTTCTGGGCTATTAACCCCCCACAGAGATGAAATCCACATGTTTATGCTAGGACAAGACAACTGTAACTCACAAACACTGTCGAATGAATATAACCTAAAAAGTATTTGACTTTTGGTAAGCAGTAGGTAGAGGAGTGTCTCAAAAGAAGAGACTGAATGTGATTTTTCTGTAATGGTAAAAATAGACTTTCTACAGTCACCTGCTGGGATGCCTGAAGGCAAAGTTTATGGACAGGGTTTCCTTTTATCCTAATACATTTCAATCTATTACAAAGCAAGTTGATAAGAGAAGCTCTAACTATGCTTCTTTCCACTGTACCACCCTGGGAAGTAATAAATTACAACATATTATGTTCCCTATCAGTCCTACCCATCACACATCTTACAGAAGATGTGATAAAGAGAAACACCTTGGCTAGAGTACTGCAATTAACTGCTGCCATTTGAAATGTGAAAAATTACATTCTCTTATTCCAGCCTGTCTAATTTTGAGCAAAAATGCTGTTTAATGACTTAATGGTTGACTGTGTGACTACTTTCCAACAGACTCTGTTTCTTGCAGTAGGTGCAAGCAAGGTCAAAACCTTTCACCAGCCTGCAGTGTCCTGGCTGTGCAGCCCAGAGGTCGGGGTGCTAAGGGACAGGAGCATACTGGGACAGCCCAGCTCCACCTTAGCTGCTGCCTCTGTCAGGGGCACAACAGGGACAGCCCCTCCCCAACACTTGGATGTGCTTCTGATGTCAGGTGGCAGCTGGGCAAGGCAGCATCTGAAGCCAGAAAGGGATGAATATGAGAGATATGCCTCCATGTGTTCCTGCAGGGACTCAGTAATTTAAACATGCTAGCACTGCTCAGCATTTATCTTTAAATGGAATTTTAGGTTCCAGTTAGTATGAAAGGAGCTGTATGAAGTGCACTTACTAGAATGAAAAGTATCTGTTTACAAAACGAGTCAGTACTTGTAAGGGTGCAAAAATAAAAGACCTCAGAGCGGGTGAGGTATTCTCTCACCTGACAGAAAATTTAAGGCTGTACTGTGCTACAAACCAGAGCCATATGCCCCTTTCTTTAAAGGTATGCAACATTTACATTTTTTCATATAAAAAAACCTTTGCATATAGCATCTGAGTATTTTCAGTCCCCAATAAAGTGTTTTATGGATAAGAAGTGGCATAGCTCTGCTTGTAACAATGTCTTTAGACAGCATACAAAATCACCCTGTTCCACATGGCCATCTGTGATATGTTAATGCAAAAGTAAAAAGAAAAAAGCAACTTCAAAAGATATGCCCTTGGATTTTTTTAATTTTCATTTCTTCTAATTTTTCACTGGGCATTTACTGAAAGTGCTGCAGTGAGATCAATGGAAAATAACTCCAAGTTTTAGCTTATAATGGAAGTGAACATAAGGCTGTAAATAATTTTAAATGGATTTGAGATTATTTTTGTGAATTCTCTTATACAGCACTTGAATGCACCAGTTAATAGTATTTTGTGGGCACATGCAAGTTCAAAAAGCTGGTCAATAATTAAAATATATATAAGAAAAAAGCAAGCTTCTTAAGGCATCTTTGATTTTAATAACTCACACTGACATAGCAAGGTTATGGAAATTATGCATTAATGTAATTTATTCAAGAAGCTGGAGAGATACTTGTCTTTGTATAGGAGCTATTAAAGGAAAAAAATCTACTGTTTACCTCTCATCTCCTTGCAAACATTTGTGACTCTGTATCTCTCTACTTATCTGTATATATTCTGCAACACAGTACTGACTGGCTTTAAATCATAAAATCAATTTTATGTGATATTATGCCTACTCAAGTTCCTTCATATTTCTCAGATGGCTTTTCTAGACTTCATTTCATAATTGTTATTTTGCAGATATAGGAGAAACTTAGAGTCACAACTATATATA
>JAYDZK010001195.1:0-15590 GCA_034509185.1 Euphonia xanthogaster
CCCTGCAGGAGGGCTGAGCCCCCCTGGGATGGGGCTGTGCCCCCACCCTGACACACAGGGGGGCAGGGCATGGTCTGACTCTGGCAGTGGTTTGTCTTCTTTTTTTGTACTATTGCTTTTTTTTTTCCTAATAAAGCACTTTTATTCCTGCTTCCATATCTTTGCCTGAGAACCCTCTTAATTTCAAAATTATAATAATGCAGAAGGGAGGGGTTTGCATTTTCCATTTCAGGGGAGGCTCCTGCCTTCCTTAGCAGACACCTGGCTGTTCAAACCCAGACACTGGCCAGCCCCAGCACTCCCAGGGCTTTGCAATGAACAGGAGGTTTGAGAGCCATGAGTTCAGGCCCACTGCGCTGGAATTTAGGAAGAAAATATGAGTTAGAAAGCTTTATGTGGCCTGGTTTTGATTCCCATCCTGAGTAGGAAGCACTGAAAGGGGAGCAGTCTCACCCAGGTGGGCTTTATCTCTGTCTGTACACACTTGCATCCATGATTTGCCAGATGTTTTCCAGGAATTCAAGGAGATTAAACCCGGCTCTAAGAAATTCACAGCTGAACAACATAAAGGGATATGTCAGACACAAGAGAAAGAAAAGGTGGCAGTATTTGCTTCACAGTCATCACCACTGTAAGTCTGCAAGAAAGTGTATCTGTTACAAGGAGGGGGAAGGTGTTGGAGCAGAGATACACATGGTATCCTTAATCTGGTTTGCTGGAATACTGGGAGCAGCGAAGCAGGAGCTGCCAAAATTAATCCTGCACAGGCACAAAGCCTCTCAGATCCACTCTGTGCACCTGGCACTGAAACCTGGACTGCCAAGGCACGGATTTATCAGCCCTTGAGCTGCCTGGACTAAAGACACTCTGTGTGTTTGATTCCAGAGCTGAGTCCCTTTCACCACAGGTGGAAAAGAGGACTTGCAGGAACTGTGCTGAATATATTTTGCCAACTCAGTTTAGTTAACCTTCCATTCACTCATTTTTATGTCCATATTTCTCTATTCCAAACTCAGACTGCTTTTTACTAACCATCCTAACACACAGGGAGCCTCCAACAGCAAATACCTGCCCAGCAGCTGGGTTGGACACCTAAAAGAGAAAGAAAGGGTTTTCCCTCTGGTGCTGGATGTGATTGAGGCCTCTGCCCAATGGCAGGTGCAGAAGCAGCTCTTCTTGGACCCTCAATTTACCCTTGTCCCAGAGGAGAAGGGCTGCTGAGAGGAGCTGTGCTGGCCCTTTCTGACAATTGATGCCACAGGAAAACTTTTGGCCTGGCTCCTGGGGAAGGCCCTGCACTGCATGCAGGTGCCATGGGATTCTTCAGGTGTTCATGCTCTTTGGATCCTCCCTGGCATCTTTTATGGGGGCTCTACAGACAGGCACACATCTTCCCCAGAGATTTAAGGCAGTGCCTTCACTAATATTATTTCTTCAACCTCTTACACAGCAGACAGATTTAAAGGAGCCACATGTGATGCAAGTGACCCTCTGCAGACATCCTCTCCCGTGTTGCTGACTCTTCTCAAACAGTTCCAACTTCCCTGGATCTCCAGTGTGGACTCTGTCACCATTCCCAGTGGGAGAGCATTCACTGCTGTGTCTTTATTCAGGCAAATCAGGAGGAGCAGCCCCAAAACCAGGTTACAGAGCTGTACATGCTGTTTATGTTTGTTTTACTGCAGAGAGCAGTTTCCTGATTACCCTTTTCCCTCACAAAACCTTTTCCTGTGTGTTGGGGTTGGCTCAGAAAAGCTGCTCTGCAATGTCCAGGCATTCCATGCAGGTGTGTGCAATGGAAGGTACCTCTATCACTCATGAAAGGAATCACTGCTGTGCCAGGGTCATGCCAGGCAGGTGAAGAGGTTAAATACACCCTGCTCACCCCATCCCCTCACAGCTCCCTCAAGATCAGACAGAAAAGGAGTAAATTTTCCTCACTGAATTTTTTTCTGTCCTGAGAAAGATGAAGGCACAATCCTGATTTTTTTTTTTTTCTCCAAACATCCAAATCATAAACACCCTCTCTAGGAGACAGAACATTTCCCTACAAGAACAACTGACAAATCTACATCCACAGATGCCATCAGGACAGGAGCTGACCACCCTTGAGCAGAGGAAGGGCAGAGTGAAGGGACAGGACACTGCCAGGTTCTCCAAGAATTCAATCTGTGCCATAGCTTGGTAGAAGCCAAATGTGAAAGACTTTATAACCTGGTTCAAATTTAGGGAAATCTGAGCAAGGAGCTGACTAAAATTTTGGTCCAAACAAGTTTTGATGCCTCAGTTTTAGAAGAAGGGATCTTTGCAATCTGCTTATGGATTTTATAAGTCAAGCTGGGGCATGAATCATTTCAACTGTGTTTTGTAATGCAGTAATACTTAAAGCTGAAAGGAAGAGCCTGCATTTCAAAAACTGCACTTCAATGAAAGCCCCCCATATTTTCTCTTTTAAGTCTTCTTACTTTCCATTTCCAAAATCCAATAAATGAATAGACACTAAATGGGGCTGATAGTGGGGAGCTATTGATTCTAAACAAGATCTGCCTGTGAAAGAGAGCTAAAATGGGCTAGAAAAGAAGAGAAAATTGATGTCTGAGGCTTCAGTCAGGCATGTTTCCAGAGAAATGTAAGCCAGGCAGGTAATGCTGGGCCAGCAAGAGAAGAACACGTGTATTTTTCTGTCTATCTGACTTCCCTTAACACAAGGTGAACAACATTTAGCTCTGCCTCACACTCCAGCTGCAGGGTCAGCTTTTTCAGCCCAGCCTTGCTCACATCAATTTCAGCCCTGCTCCCACGTGCCAGGACCAGCAGGATGAATCCATGGGGTAATCACAGTCAGGGCTCTCACAATGCCTGGCTTTCACTCTGAGCAAGCCTGTCAGGGGGTGTAAATTAGCAAAGCTTCCCCAAAACTGGGGCTGGGGTTTTATCCCAGCAGCAGTTTGAGCCCTTTGGTCCAACACAGGTAACGGAACCCATTCTGGCCACAGGCCCTTTTAAGGGCTTGGTTTAGGTCCCACTGGCTCATAGTGAGGCAGAACTCCTTTAAAACTCATTGCACAAATGTTCAGCTCATATTCAAAAGCCACCTCCTTTTAACTACAGGAGCTGTGCCCATGGAGCAGCACAAGCGTGTCAAGACAAGCATTTGAGTTCCTGCCTCAAAAAAAAGTCAGTGTATCCCTCTGTCATTGTGTTTGTGGATTTGAAGGCTGGGGAAGAACATCTGCACTGCCTCAATGCCTACTCTTCAAAAACTTCTCTGACAAAACCATCAGGTAGCCAAGAAAACTTTCGAGCTCCCTAAATTGCTTTCAGCCCTGGGTTTGATACTTGTTGTTACAGAGGTCTCAGCGCAGAGAGCTGTTCCCACTTTGTTTCTCAGTGCACAGAGTTGTTCCAGTTGTTTTTAATCAAACTGCTTAATTACAAAACACTGGGGAACTCACTGCTTGCTTTTCAAGTTTGCTCATTAATCTGTGTTAGATTCTACTCAAATGACTGTGGCACCAAGCCAGCCTCTGCCTCACAATCCCAACATTTAAGGAAGTAAATAACTGAAAATGGCTAAAAGGCATAATTATTTTTGTAATGCAACATCTAATTAATCTGTGAAGCTCACTGAAACAAGTGCTAATTGACGAGAATACCTTAACAAGCTTTTCAAAAAGAATGATTAGGCATGGTTAGGCGTACCAGAAATCAAGCTGCAAAGTCACTTTCCCATTTTTAGATTTAAGCTGAGTGCAGGCAGGGCTGGGGAAGGCTCCTGTCTCCTTGCATGAGCAGCCTGATGCAGCACTTGGCTCTTTGCATCCGTCTGAGGCGTGACACGCTCACCATTATCAGAGACAAGGTCCATCTCATCTGCTATCATTCATCTGCCCCTGCTCGTGGCAGCTCCAATATTGCTGTGTAACATCCCAGGAATGTGATAATGAAGAACTGACTCATGATGAAGCCATCATCTCCCAAAACCTCCTATGCAGCTAAATGAATCAGGGCTTGCTCTGAGCAGTATCTTGATGTGACTAAGCTCCCACAATAACTCAACCATTCAGCCATTAGGAAGCAAAGTGGAACAGCCCAGAATGAGATTTCTGGCAGAGCACCCTTCAAGGCAATTTCCCCATGGCAGGCGTGACAAGCATGCCCTCAAGAGATGTGATGCTGTAGGAGAAACATCACAGAGAGGACAGGAGTTACTGAAAATACAGCTGAAATGCCTGATCTGCCAAAGCCCCAGGAGCTCTGCCATTTCACAGGGATCCTAAAATCCTGCTCTGCAGCTTGGGAAGATCCAACAGAGGCTTTTAGGAAGTTTATGTGCAGAAAAAGACCACCTCCCCAGCACAAGCACCAAGCTTGGACAGGGTTTCTTTGTCTGGTGCTGGGGATATGCCCTTTCAGGGTGTCACAGCTCTGAGTGGCACCGCAGGGACAGGGATGTCACCAGCCTGTGCCCACCTGCTGCTCCCATGACTCCACAAAACCAGGGCCAGCTCACACTTTCCTGGGAGAAATCTTTGAAAAACCCTGATCATTTGAAAGCAAAATAACTGCTACTGCCTGCAAGTATTCCTTTATATTTTTTTCCTCAGGAGATTTTCCTCTTATCTTCTAATTCAACCAGTCTTTTTTTTTTTCTTTTCTTTTTTTTGTAGTAACAACTGACGTACAAGATCAAACCAGCCTCTGGTACATGGTTCTGATTTCAGCCACAACCCACTGATTACTCTGCTTTGCTGCTACAAGCCAACTATTATGACACAGGAAAAAATATTGAAGTGAGTTCAAAAAAATCTTAGAATACACACCCAAAGTATTAGCTGTTTTCCAAATGAGTAAACATAATAAAACAGATTTTGTTTATACAGTGCTGGAAATAAAGAGCCCATGGAATCTATGCTTAATTGTCCCAAAGTGAAGAAAAGCTGTGACAGATCCACTGGTGTTTGACATGCACACAAATGGATGGGTATCACTTGAGATGCTGCAGAATTATTTGGGTTTTTTTTAAGAAGCCTAAAGTACAATACGGCATCTGAATGTCTCATTGTTTTATTGGATTTTTAAGGTGTTCTTTTGTCCACATTTCTAAGAAATGCTTTCCTCAGGATTGCCCTCCCTCAACTAATTCTGTCCAATAGCGAGGATTAAAATAAATGTTTTTGCAGATACAGCTGCTCCCTTCCAATCTCTCTTATCACAGAATTATTGGCCATGAGGGCCCTCTCCCTGTCCTGCTCAGCGTGGGCCCGTGGCCAAGGCTGGCTCAGGTTTAGCCAAGGCTCCACATCCTCCAAGGATGGCGCTTCCACAGCCTGTCTAGACAGCCCATCCCAGGCCTGGCCTTCCTTTCTAGGGAAAATTTTCTTCCTAATATTCAACTCTGAGTTTCCAAGCAGCTCTTTTACAGCCCCTGCAGTCTTGTTTTACTGTCTGGCACTGCAGCATCTCCCCCAGCTGGCTAACACCCCTCCAAGGAGCTCTGGGTGCTCGTAGGGATCTGCTCCATCCCCTCCCTGCCCAGCCTGATGCCTTAGGATTTAGCTTTTATATTTTTCACATCCTGTACTGCTTTAGTGTATAACTCTAAAACTCCATAGCCTGTCAGCCTCTGTTCTCCCGTTTTATTCAGACAAAAGAATTTCTCTCTAGCCCTGAAACTCAAGGATGCCTCAAGGGCTCAGGCCCTGAAAAACATAAACAGTGAATTGGGGGGGGGTGACTTGCAGTAAATTGCTTCAATACCTGAAGCTGTAATCGGAGGATTAACTCCTGATATGTAAATGAACCAAATTTATAATTGTGTGGAAAACTCATGACCATTGTCCAGCCTGGGTGCAGTCTCTGGGAGCCTTTGACTGCCCAAGGTGTATCTATTGAAGGCCTTTAATAAATACCTACTTTTATTGTCTTAATCTTGTCTGTCCTCTGTTCTAGGCAGCCATCCTGAGGCATCAAGCCCAGTCCTTTTGTCTCTGATAACCTCAATGGCTTTGTCCTGGATCCTCTCCCTTACACCTGGAGAAGAGCAGCTCCCTGTTTTCAGGGGCAGGAAAAACTTGAAGAGGAAGGAAACAGCACTCTCACTTCCACAGTCCTCCTCCCTCCCTGAAACTGGGTCTCACTTACAAATTTCCCACTTTTTAATTTGGGCAAAGGCAGGATGCCAGCAGCCAGTGCTGCAGCTGGCTGTACCTGACAGTTTGCTAATTGTGCATTATCATTTTACAATTGGAATCATGTTGCCATTGGATCACCATGTACCCAGTCCATTCAGGAATAAAACAATGCAATACTGCTGAAGTGGAATAAATGAGTCTTTATCCCAGTTTGCTCATATGGGTCTTTTACAGCTGTTACAGTAACATCCATCTGTCTGTTGTATTTTTGATGCCATTCTCTGCTGTGATTTTTGCAGCCACAGTCTCCTTTCATCCAAATGAAGGATTTGTGCAGGAACAGCTGGACTGCTGCTCACAGCTCCCAGTCCATCACTCCCTTATTACTGTGGAGCAAGGAGAAGGGAGTACAACTTTGTGTGCTGCTTCACAGGACTTCAAAGAGAAACCTGGCCTTCCTTCAAAAAGAGTTTATTGTGGTTTTACCAAACCAAAAAGCTAAAAAAACCCTCACAAATAAAGCCAGCCCCAAACCATGTGATTGATTTATTTCAATGTTTCATTCAGCAGCTTTAAAATAGGAAAAAGATGCTGGAATTCTTCAAGGGTCTGGATGCATGTACCTCACAAATGATACTGAAATCACTCTCTGCCAGTATTTAGGGATGTTTTTTTAGTCTCACTTTATGGATTAAGGGTTGAGTGAGAAATGTCAACAAGGTCTGACAACACTGGCAAAGCCAAACCTTTGCTCCCCTCGATCTCTGTGCATCAGTTCAGATCCACACTTGCCACGTGACCCTTCCTCCTCTCACTGCTCCATCAGCTGAAGCCCTGTGCCAGGAGACACTCCAGGGGCACCAAACAGCAGGAGAAATGCCCAGGCTCCAAACACCTTTGTGTTCTCAGAGATGATGTCATTTGAGGAGGATGCTGTGCACAGAAGCTGGAGAGGCACTCACCTTGACCCACCTACACCTACCAACCCAGAGCCCCACTGGTTCTGTCCCAGCAAAGAGTCTCTGTCCAAAATAATGACATTATCCCACAAAACCTGTGTGCCACTGCCTGATTCAGTGGGGTAACCTCAGGTAGACCTGAACTCCCCTTTGGATTCCTTGCCATCCTCCTCACCCTGCTATAAACCCAACACCTACAGCAAGACCAGCTAAAGAACAATTGTTTTCTATTGAATAGTTACTTTAATGTATGTTATATATATTTTTTGTAGACTAACTGCTTTTAAGGAATGTTATTAAAGAACTAGGACAGATATAGCTCAGCTTCATGCTGAGGGGAAACCACTAAAGACCAGTTCAGCACTGGTTTGAGTGGTCCCACACACAGCAACTAATGCTGCTTTCACCAGTCAACACACAGGATGTTTCCCTGGAAAGTTCTCAGCATTTAAAAATTGGCTTGCAGTTATCAGCTCAGTCTTGTGGCCCAAGGAGGGAGCAGAGAGGAATCAAGCATTTTCTATTATTATTTTAAAAGGAATCCTCAACTTTGGGGCCGTCTCCAATACTTCCTTTGAGTTCCTTATTTCCCTTTGAGTGGAGCTAAAATTATGTACTGCTCTTGGACCAGGATTCGTGAGATGTTAGGGAAACAAATTCCTGCACAAAGCCAGGCCAGAGGTCTGATATGGGATCCTGAAAGACTGAGAAAGTCAACAACCATTCCAAGAAAAAAAACCACAAGGTGTCCAAACTCTTACCCACAAAAAGAGCAGGCAGCTGGGGAGACAAACATCCCTTTACCTCCTACTTCCACAATTTATAGTTCAGCCCAAGGATCCAGGCACACCTCTGGCCCTTGCAGCTCCAGCAGAGCCCACAGCAGCAGGAGCAGTGCTAACACACAGCTTTTCCAAGAGCACTGGGCACAACTAATGCCGCATTAATGACTGTGTGAGAGCCCTCGTTAAATCAATAAAGATTAGAGCACAAATCTGAAAACTGCAGTAACCAAAAACCTGCTCAATGTGCACTAAGTGATGCATTTACCCAGCGTGGCTCAGTCTCTCTTACCCTCCCCTGACCTCTCCTACACTCTCTCCATACATATCGTTCTGTAAAACACAAATTAAAATTCAGTTAACATTCCTGGAGACTTCAATCACAGGGCTCCAAACCCCTACATCTCTCAGCAAATGCACTCATCTCCCAGTTCTGAGATGAGCACAATTTTTATTTTTATTATTTTAAATGTTCTTGCCAGTTTCCATTGCAAATCGTGCAGTGTCTGGTGAGCAAAATGAAAGGGTAGAATGTTCTCATGCTTTGGGGAGGATATTCAGTGTGGGAGAAAAAGTTTCTTAGAAGAAGTTGAACTCTTTTTAAAAAGAAAAATACAGTACATGCTTGGAATGGAATGAATAGAACAGAAAAGATGACATTAAGACAGGGGTGCAGGGAATATTTTGATGGTGGCCATAAGAGCTGAAGATGTTTCTATGTTACACTGGTAACTGAGAAACATCTGGATGGGGAAGGAATCAGAGAAAGGAGCCTTTATTACAAACCCTGGCATGAAATGAGAGTGTTTACTTGCTGAAGAGAATACAGCGAGTTTTTATGCCCTGTTCATACAGAAAATCATGACTGCCACCCTCACACTATGGCTGCCCCAGGCAGATACACTCAGGCTCCAAACTAAACTGAGCTGACAGAAGTAAATTTCACTTTTCATGTGTGCCTCTGCACAGGGCTCCAGCTGTTGCCTCAGCACTTTGTGCTTCAGGATCTGGGAACAGCAGCAGCTGGCACTGGGCAGCAGGAGGATGGGGAGGCTAGGGGTTAAAAAACCTCCTGTGTTCATAGGATTATAGAATGGTTTGGATGAGAAGGACCTTAAAGCTCATCCCATCCCACCCCTGCCATGGCAGGGACACCTTCCACTGTCCCAGGCTGCTCCAGCCCTGTCCAGCCTGGCCTTGGGCACTGCCAGGGATGGGGAATCCACAGCACACGGAGAGCCCGTGGTGCTCTGGTGGCTGCTGCTCTCTCTGGTTGCTGTTCCTCACTGTGGAGGGTGGCAGTGGAGCCTCCTCCAGCCCTAGAGGAGATGCTCTGTGCAGGATGTTTCTGGAGGGATCGGGAAGCATCTCTGTGCCTCGAAGGGATCCCTCTCCTGAATTAACCCTGGATGTCTCCCTAACCAGCCCCAGGGCAGCAGGGGAAGAAGCCAGGCAGTTTGTGCAGGTTTAGAGTGTTCAAGATGGGTGAAAATCTGAACTGAAATAAAACAAGAGCTTCTTGCTCTCCCATCTTTTCCCTGCTGCTCTCCTCCTGGAGAGGAGCTGGTTTATAGAGCAGCTCTTATACAAACCATGCTGTGGTCACAGCTGCCTTGGTTTCAGCCAGTTTAGCAATGCCAAAGGGACAAGATGAACTGTTTCCAGCAAGCTTGGCCCTGCTGAAGGATGGGCACGGAACAAGTGGCTGTGCATGGAGACTGTTCTGTGCCCTGCATCCCTGGTGAGCCACCGAGGGGCTGTGCCAGCTCCTTCTCACGTGGGGTTTGTCACAGAGCCTCTGCCTGCCCTAGAAATACTCTGTGCTTCCATCCTGAGCTCTTACAGCCACGCCTCAGAGCCCAGGGAAGGCTGTGGGCTGCTCCCATTGCATGTTCAGACTCTGCATTTCATGGGGAAGAGGCAGGGAGGGAGGTTTAGAAAAGAGATCAGCCAAAGAATTTGTGACCCAAAACGATGGGTGCAAAAGGCCAAACACATGAAGTCCCGTGGAGAGGCAGAGACACAGCTCTTGTCAGACTCTGGATGTTGCCAAGACTGATATTTTGCAGCAGCAGTGCTGAGCTGAGTGCTGTGCTGGGATCATGTGCTGGCTGTGGGGACACTGTGGAAGGGGAAGGATGGTTTTGTGCAGTGAGCAGGAGCAGCCCATGAAGCTGGGTCAGTGCTGGTTTGACACCCAGTGCCCTGTCCTCTCCCAGCTGGGAGGGGCCATTTTCCAGGAGTGTGGAGTCCTGAGTGCATCTGCCTGGAAAGGTGGAAACAAGGGAGCTGCAGGGTGGCAGAGGCAGCAGCAAAGACCACGCTGGGGACGTTGCTGCTGCTCTGGCTCAGATTTGGACTCCAACAGGATGCTCACACTCTGGGATGTGAGCAGAGAAGGGGTGGTGTACCTAAAATACCCTGGGAAGGAGAAGAAACCTTTCTTGGGCCTCAGATTGAAAAAGGATTTGGTCATGTGCCAGTCTGCCTCTTTGTTGGGTTCCTAATTGAAGTATTCCAGGGAGAAGCTCAGCTGTGCCTGCTGCAGAGATGGTGTCAGGGACAGCAGCACCTCAGCTGGGCCCTGGGGAAGAGGGGCTGCAGTGTTCCCACTTCTGGAAAGTGCTGTGGATTGTGTGTCTGCCCTATATGCCAGGCTGTGCTAATCCCAGAAATCTGCCCTCAGGATTGCCCTGAAATAGCCCAAACCCTCCTTCTTGCAATCCTCTTACCATCTGGGAAGCCAGATAATTTTTCCCAGCCTGATTTAGTTTCTTTAGTTCCAAAGGCAGCCCCAGCCTTGTGGGTTTTCTGTGTGCATACGTTACCCTTTAGCCTGAAATAACTGTCTAAGCACGTGTTTGGATTTGAATATCCAGCCAAGGCAGACCCTAGTGCTGGCAGACTGAAATCTGTGATGGAGAACGGTGTTAAATTTTAAAAGAAAGTCATTAACTCCCAGGCCAACCAGCTGAATGGGCAGTTTGCTGGAGGCTCCAACAGATCTGCAGGTTAAGGTCAGTCCCAGGGTTGGAATGTGAGGAGGAAAGTCAGGAGTTGATTTCTTGCTGTTGGGAACCAGGAGAGAGCAGAGCTGTTGCAGGACCACCATCTCCTCACAGCCTACAATTTTATTTGTACCTCCCCGGACTGGAACTCTGCTCCCTTGGGACATTTCTGTCCTGGTTTGGATTGGGGTTTAGCCCTCCCCTTGCAGTGGTAGCACAACCAAAGGCTCGTGGCAGCTGAATCTCACCCGGGCCTCTGCTGGAGAGGATCTGAGCCTGCGAGGGAGCCATGGAGCAGCCGGGGCTCAGCCGTGAGTGCTGGGGATTCCCCCTGCCTTTGCAGCACTGCTCCTTCCCCGGGGGGAAGGGGGGGATGGATGGGTGATGGCTCTGTGGGTGGCTGGTCATGGCAGCCACATCCTGGCTGGTTTGTATCTCCCCTGTGCCTGTTGTGGGGGGCTGGAGATGTCCAGCTCCATGTGGGATCATGTTTGATCTCAGGGCTCTCTGTGCCACAGGGTAGAGTGGATTTGAATCTCCTGGCTTTGTGTGTTAGGAGTGATTTCTGCAGCCAGCGAGCCTCAAACCCTGTGGGAGATGGGCAGGGAGAGTTCTGTGGCCTGGGAGTCCTACAGAGACTCTTTACTATAATTTATTTATTATTGTTTTGAAAGCCCTGTCCCCTGGGACTCTTTCACCCAAACTGTGAGACTGCCTGCTTTGGCTGGAGAGACAGAGCATTTATTACTGTCCTGTTTGCCTCTTAAAAGCCTTGTGCAATGAGAGAGAGAGAGAGAGGAGGCTTTGTGTGAGCCTGGGGAGCTCCTGGGAGACAGGGGGAGTGTAAACACCTCTGAGTGCTGGGAGAGCTGCGGGTGCTGCTGAGAGGAGCCACACAAACCATGGGGCTGCCAGGCTGCTGTGCTGCGACAGGGACCAGGACATGGCAAGGCTGGGAATGCTCCCATTCCGGAGGTTCAGGATGCCTGGGATTGTGGAGGGAATGGTTTGCTGCTTGCTCAGGAAGCTGCTTGCCTGTCTTGCCTGTCCTGTGGGCTGAGCTGTGCAGTGAAAAATCCCAGACTGGTTTGGTTTTTTCCATGTGCAATCTCAGATTGGTTTGGTTTTTCCCAGGTGCAAATTAATTTGCTGGGAAAAAGCTTTAATTTTGGTGGGTGCCAGATGGAGATCACTGGCAATGTCAGCAAATGGATTCAGCTGAGCAAATAAAGAGTTTTTGATTGTCCTGAAAGGAGGAACATTCAGAAGTGCCTTAGGAATGAGCCTGGATCCCTGAGCAGGGCCACCCCACCTGTGTGCTGGTTCCTGCCTGTCCAGGACAGAGCTTTGGTGCCATTTGCCTGTGTCTGTGGAGCTCTGGCATCAGCAGAGCTCCTGGGGCACGTGGCAGGGACAGAGGGGGACTGTGGCAGGGTTGTTCTTCAGCCCTCCTGTCCAGGAGGTGACAGCAGCACTGACTGTGACCCCAGGCAGTCCAGGGCCTCTCCCTCTGCATTATAAACACACTCATGAGAGAGGGAGTTTGAGCCTTTGTGAGGTTTCTCTGCAGGCCCCAGGGCTGGGATGATGAGGGGTCCCCAGACCCTCCCTGTGGGCAGGACAGGAGAGCTCTTGGAATATTCTGACACATAAATACACTTCAGTTCCACTCCCAGCACTGCCTGTTGAGGATGGGATGAAAATGAGGGTGGGATTAAAGGGTCCATCCCCACCCAGCTCTATTATCCTGGGCTCTTTTGCCTTTCAGCAAGATGTGGTAGAGGATGTGATGTCTCCAGTGTCGTATTTTGGAGGAGCTCTGATGATGTTGAGCTGTGCTGGAGCTCAGGGCTTTGCTCCTGGGAGGAGCCAGAGCTGCTCCCCTGGCTCTGCCCATCTGCAGGGAGAGTGTGGAGCAGGCCATGGGGATGTGTTTTGGAATGCCAGAGTGCAAATATCAACTTGGGCAGCTGGGACAGGCCCCTGTGGGATGCTGTGGCATTGGCTGTGTGCCTGGCCGTGTTGGCTCCTGGCTGGAGAGCCTGCCTGGGATGCAGGGATTGCTCCTGCCCACTGGCAAAGGACCCCCTCCCTTTCTGTGTTCCCCTCCTTGCTTCTGGGTTTTGATAACTGCATTCATTCCTTCCTCAGGACCTGCAAAGCAGGCCCTTCCCTTCCTGTGGGAAGCAGGTTCTTGTTCTGGGTAGAGCTGCTGGAGCAGCCTTTCCCCTCCTGTGGCCACCACATTCCACCAGACCTCGCCCTGTGCTTGCTGCTTCAAGTCCCTGGTGGGGAGGCAGGAGCCAGCAGCTGTGGCTTCCCTGGGGGTTCCTGGGTCCTGAAGGATTCCAGAGGCTGCAGAGCAACTCTGGGGGTTTTGGGGCCACCAGGCAGACAGGAGAATTTAGGTGGTGGCCCAGACTTGCAGTGATCAGCGTGACGAGGCTGCATCTTCTGCTGGCCTCCCACACCTCTGGCACTGCCAGCTGGGAACGGGGATCCAGCTTCCCCTGGGCTCCAGCCAGCAGTGCTGGGATGGGGGCAGATGTGCTGTGAGGGGAGGCAGATGTGCTGTGAGGGCAGCCAGATGTGCTGTGAGGGTGGGCAGATGTGCTGTGAGGGCGGGCAGATGTGCTGGGAGAACAGCCAGATGTGCTGGGAGGGCGGGCAGGTGTGCTGGGAGGGCAGCCAGATGTGCTGTGAGGGGAGGCAGATGTGCTGGGAGGGCAGGCAGATGTGCTGGGAGGGCAGCCAGATGTGCTGGGAGGGTGGGCAGATGTGCTGGGAGGGCAGGCAGATGTGCTGGGAGGGCAGCCAGATGTGCTGGGAGGGCAGGCAGATGTGCTGGGAGGGCAGCCAGATGTGCTGGGAGGGCAGCCAGATGTGCTGGGAGGGCGGGCAGATGTGCTGGGAGGGCGGGCAGATGTGCTGGGAGGGCGGGCAGATGTGCTGGGGGTGCTGAGGAGCTCCTGGTGCTGTCTTGCTGGGGCTGTCTCTCGCTGCCTGCGCGTCCCCTGCTCTGTGATGAGGGCAGCAAAGGCCTCTGCTGTGCTGCACAAACTCACAGCAGATTCAGAATAAATCACATCTCTGCTCCTCACCTCACCCTGAGCCCTGGACCCCGAGGCTGAGGGCACAGGAGGGGAGGGGGAGCTGCAGGAGTGCTGAGCAGCCCAGCTGTGCCCACGGATGTGCCTCTGCCCGTGGGCTGTGGGTGCAGGGGGCTCCAGCAGCACAGCATCCATGGGCATGGTTCTGGGTGCTTCCCAGAGCTGGAAAGGGACTCTCACAGCCCGAGGGGACTCAGCTCTGGGCCCTTTCCACCCCACTGGTGCCTGAGCTGCACGTTGCCCTGCTCCCATCCTGGCTGGTGCCTCGCTGCTGTGCTGTGGGAAGGACGGAGAAGGAGGCACCTGGCCCCTTTCCACCAGGAAAGCAGGAGCTTGGTGTGGGAGCTGGCAGCAGAATCCCTGCCAGGCCTTCCCCAGCTCTGAACGCCCCCGAGGCCCCAGGCCCTGGACAGTGCCAGCTGGCTCTGGGCTGGGAGCCTCCTGCAGGGTGCCAGGGTCAGGCTGACACTGCAGGCACAGGCAGCCCCAGCAGAGCTGTGCTCTTTGTCCAGAGGCTTTGGAGGCTGCAGGGCGGGGTTTGTCTCCACCAGTGCCCAAAGGGGCCTGGATTTATGGCAGTGGTACAATAGGTGTCTGTGGCAGTGATGGATTGGGCTGTGCAGAGCATTCCTCCCTCCTTCCCTCCCTTGTTTGCTCTGTGTCCCTCCTATTGCTTTTCCTTCAGTTTCAGGCAGTTTTGCTGGTGGAAGTTCAGCTGAATCAAACCAGTGCCCCTGGCAGCCTTTGGGGGGAAAAGCAGCTTTTCCAGTGAGCAAACAGCCTTTCCAAGCTGCTGCCTCTGCCTAGGGGCTGTGAAGATGGAGCTGGAGATATTTTGGGGAACCTGGAGGCACTGGGCAAGGTGTGGTGGGTGCTGTCCATCTGTCCATCCTGGTACACACTGACATGGGGCTGAGAGGCACCAAAATCCCACCTGAGGCTCTTTTGCCTTTACAGCTGCTGTGGGTGTGGCTCTGTCAGGGCTGGGGGACGCTGCTCTGCCCCACTGCCCTTCCAGGGAGTTCATCTTGGGCTCCAGAACTGGGGACCACAGCTGGCCCTGTGTTAAGGGAAGTGTAAAACAGCTCTGCCTCACCAGTCCTCCCCTGCTCATCCCTGTGGAAGAAGCCTGGGCAGATGTTCCTGGTCCTGCAGAGTTCCTGGGCTGTGCTGGCTCCTCCATTCTGTGCTGGGCTGGGAGACCTCTCCTCCAAGGCTCCCAGTTCTGGGTCTGAGCACTTTTGTCTGTCTCAGCATCAGATCCTGTGGCAGGTTTGGATGGCTGTGAGTGAGGAGGGCCAGGCTGGGGCTGCTGGGGCTTTGTCAGGGTGCTGGACATGAAGAAAGCAGCCAATTCCCCCTTTTGTGGAGCCTCCTCGGAGCCCCAGCACATCAGCAGGGGTGGGCTGGAGCTGGGCCTGAGCCAGAGTCCTGCAAGAGGGTCCAGCTCTGAGGCCACCCACAGAAGGACCTGGAGCTGCTGGAGAGAGTCCAGAGGAGGCCACAGAGCTGCTCCAGGGCTGGAGCCAGGCTGGGAGAGCTGGGGGTGCTCACCTGGAGAGGAGAAGCTCCAGGGAGAGCTCAGAGCCCCTGCCAG
>JAYDZK010001196.1:0-15338 GCA_034509185.1 Euphonia xanthogaster
CCCAAAATTCCTGATTTTTGTTCACCAGGAAGGCACAAATCCCAAATTTTGCCTTAAAATTCGATACAGGAGCCAAAAAATGGCTTGAGAAGGTCCTGAAAGGCCAAAAAAATCTCCTAAAATTAAAAAAAGAAATCGGAAAATTTTGAAAAAGAAAAAAAAATCCAAAAAATTCTCAAAAAATCCCCAAATTTAAATTTGCCTTTGGTCCCAAAATTGCTCAAATTCTCCCCCAAATTCCCCTCAGGATCTTCCAAATAGCCTAAAAAAGGTCCTGAAAGGTCACAAAACACCCTAAACTTCCACAAAAAAAACCCCTGAAAATTAAAAAAAAATTAAAATAATTCAAAAAAATCCCAATTTTACCAAAATTCCCAGTTTTTTCCACAAAAATCCCAAATTTCCACCAAATTCCCCTCAGGAACTTCTGAATTCCCACCAAAAAAGGTCCAGAAAGAGCACACACCCCCCCCCCTCCACATTCCCCCAAAAAACCCACTCAAAAATAAATTTTTAAAACCTCAAAAAATCCAATTTAAAAAAAATTCCCAATTTTTACCAAAGTTTTTGACATTTTTTTCCAAAATCCCAAATTTGTCCCAAATTTCTGCTCAAGATTTCTCACATTCCTGCCGTGGAAGGTCCTGAAAGGGCATAAAAAAACCCAAAAATTCCTCCAAAAAAGCCCAAAAATTCCTTTAAAAATTCCTCAAAAATTTCCCAGAAATCCCAACTATATCAAATATTCCCAATTTTTACTAAAAATCCCTTAAATTCTTCCCAAAATTCTTCTCAGGAGCTCTTAAGTTCCCGCCAAAAAAGGTCATGGAAGGTCACAAAAAAACCCCCAAACCTCCTCAAAAAAGTCTCAAAAATTCTAAAAAAATTCCACACAAATTCCAGAAAACCCTAAAATCTCAAAATTTCCCCAAATTTACTAAAATCTCCCAAAATTTCCCTAAAATTCCCCTCAGGATTTCCCAAATTTCTGCCATGAAAGGTCCTGAAAGGGCACAAAAATCTCTTATAAATCCTGAAAAAAACGCCCAAAAAATTCCAAAAAAATTTTTTAAAATCCCCAAAATTCAAACATTTTGCAAATTTTAAAAATTTTCCCTAAATTCTTGAGTTTTCCACCAAAACTCACCAATTCCTTGAGCAGCTTTTCTGGGGGCAGCCCCTGGGCCAGAGCATCCAAAACCTGAGGGGAGAAAATTTGGGTCAAAAATCTCCCAAATTTGGGCAAAATTCCTAAAAAAAAATTAGAATTTTTGCTCAATTTTGGGAAAAAATTAAAGAAAGGGAAAAAAGGGGAAAAATCAGGCAAAAAATTGGGGGATTTTGGTAAAAATTGGGATTTTCTGGGGAAAATTTGAATGTTTGGGAGGAAATTTGGGGGGAAAATTGGGAAAAATTAAAAAACATTTAAAAATTCAAACCAAATGGGGAAAATAAAATAAAATGGGGATTTTTAACATTTTCTGAAGGTGTTTTTGGGAATTTTTAGGGATTTTTTGGTAGTTTTTTGGGATTTTTGAGTAAATTTGGGTGAAATTTTTTTTGACCTTTGGGGATTTTGTGAATTTTGGGGAAAAGCCCTAAAAAATCAGCAAAAATTCTAAAAAACATTTTTAAAAATAATCCAAAATACCAAAAAAAAAATCAGAAAAAAATGAAGTAAAATGGGGAAAAAAAGTCCAAAAAAGGGGAAAAATTGGGAAAAAATCCAAATAAATGGAAAAAAAATCCTAAAAAATTCCAAATAAAATGGGGAAAAAATCCTAAAATATGGGAGAAAAATGGGAGAAAACCCATGAAAAAATTAGGGGAAAAAAATAGAAAAAATCCAAATAAAATGGAAAAAATGAGGGGAAAAAATTAGAGAAAAATGGGAAAAAAATCCTGAAAAAATCCAAATAAAAATGGGAAAAAAATCCTAAAAAAATCAAAATTAAATAGGGAAAAAGTCCCAAAAAATTGGGAAAAATCCCAAAAAATGGGGAAAAATCGAGGGAAAAATGGGAAAAAATCAGGAAAAATTAAGGGAAAACATTGGAAAAAATCCAAATAAAATGGAAAAAAATGAGGGGAAAAAATTAGAGAAAATTAGGAAAAAATCCTGAAAAAATCCAAATAAAATGGGCAAAAATTGGGAAAAAAGTTCAAATAAAAATGGGAAAAAAATCCAAAAAAATGGGGAAAAATTGAGAGAAAAATGGGAAAAAATCAGGAAAAATGAGGGGAAAAAAATGGAAAAAATCCAAATAAAATGGGAAAAATTGGGAAAAAAATCCAAATAAAATGGGGAAAAAGTCCAAAAAAATGGGGAAAAAAATCTGAAAAAAACTCAAATAAAATTGGAAAAAAATCCCCCAAAAATCCAAATAAAATGGGAAAAAAGCCCCAAAAATTGAGGAAAAAAGCCCCCAAACTGGGGGTTTTGGGAACTTGAGGAATTTCTGGGGGCGTTTGGGAATTTTTGGTACCTGAGCAGCTGCGTGGCGGGGGCAGGGCCGCCCCTCCTCCCCCCAGCTCTCCTCGGGGTCGGGGCTTTGGGGCCTCAGGGGGGCACAAAGAGGCTCCAGGAGCCCCCGGAGCAGCAAGGGCAGGAGACCCCCCCTGAGCAGAGCCTGGAACCAGGAAGAACCAGTTTAAACCAGTATAAACCAGTGACCCCACCACCCCATCCCAGTATAAACCAGTACCCAAAATCACATTTCACCCCCACTTTTTACCCTTTTAGAGCCCCAAAATCCCCTCAAATCCCTTCCCAGCCCACCCCAGTTTGGCCCAGTCCCCTCCCAGTATGAACCAGTACAAACCAGTCTCACCCTGGGTCTCTTCTGGGCCAGGAACGTCAGCATGGCCAAAGCCCGAACCCTCACGGTGTCGCCCCTGCACTCATCCCCGGCCACCTGAGGGGTCAAATCCCACCTGAACATTCCCAGAAATCCTCCAGGGGAGGGTCAGGAACTCCCCAAATTCTGGGAATTCCCACAAAGTTCAGAGAATTCCCAAAAATCTGGAAATTGCTCCAAAAATCCTTACTGGCTTTAATAAGGGTAGACCTGTTGTCCCTAAATCCCCATTGGTTTCAATGGGGTAGACCTGGTGTCTAAAAGTCCCCATTGACCTGGATGGGGGTAGACCTGGTGTCCCTAAATCCCCACTAGCTTTAGAGGGGTAGACCTGGTGTCTGGAAATCCTCCTTGCCTTTGTTGGGTAGACCTGGTGTTCCTAAAAATCAGCATTGGTTTTAATGGGGGTCGACCTGGTGCCTGAAAATCCACATTTATTTCAATGGATAGAATTTGATGTCCTGTCTATCCCTATTTACCCCCAGTAACCTTTCCCAGACCTTCCAGCAACGCCCCAGTGCTTCCCATACCTCCCTCCCAGTGCTCCCAGTTTAACCAGTAGCCCATCCCAACCAAGCCCTATGAAAGGTTAGACCTAGTGTCCTAAAATCCCCATTGACTTCAATGGCAATAGACCTGATGTTCCTAAATCCCCTTTGAGTTTAGTGGGTAGACCTGGTGACCCTAAATCCCTATTGCCTTTAATGGGGTATACCTCGTGTCCCTAAGTCCTACTGATTTTAATGCGATGGACCTATTGTCAAAAATTCCCCATTGAGTTCAATGGGGTAGACCTGGTGTCCTGAAATCCCCATTGAGTTCAATGGGGTAGACCTGGTGTCCTGAACTCCCCATTGACTTTTACGGGGTAGACCTGCTGTCCTGTATTTTTGGGCTTAAAAGTCCCAATTTTTGCCTCAGAACTTCCAATTTTTAGGCTGAAAATGCAAATTTTTGGGTTTACCTGGAGGCAGAGCTCCAGCATGGGCTTCAGGTGTGGGATCAGGGCTTCAGGACTGGCTTCCAGGAATTCATCCAGGACTTCCAGAGCGTCGGCGCCGCGGTCCTACAAGGAAATTCCCCAAATTCAGCCCAAAATTTCCCCAGTTTTTCCCATTTTAACCCCAAATTCCCCCCCAAAATTCCCCTGGATCTTTCCAATTTCAGCCCCAAATTTTCCTAAAATTTCCCCCCAAATGTTCCCAAAATTGCCCAAATTCCCCCCAAAATTTCCTGCTTTTAGCCCCAAATTTCCCTCCAAATTTTTCCTCATTTTAGCCAAAATTTTCCCCAAATTTCTCTCTAAACTTTTCCCATTTCAGCTCCCAAATTTCCCAAAACTTTCCGACAAATTTTCCCATATTTTTTCTGATTTAGCTCCAAATTTCCCCCAATTTTTCCCTTCAATTTTCCAAAACTTCCCCAAAATTTCCATTTCAGCCCAAATTTTCCCCCAAATTTCCCCAATTTCAGCCCAAATTTGCCCAAATTTCCCCATTTTTACCTCATCCAGGCTCAGCAGCTCCTCCAGCGCCCCCAGGACCTCCGGGACCAGAGAACGAAGCAAATTCTGGGGGGAAAAAGGGAAAAAATGGGAAAAATGGTTCAAATTTAGGGAATTTGAGGAAATTGGGGAAAATTGGGAAAAAAATGGGAGATTTGGGGTAAAAAAATGGGGGAAAATGGAGAAAAAATGAAAGAAATTGGGAAAAAAATTGAGGGAAATCGGAAAAAATCCTGAATTTTGCCAGAAACCCCAAAATTTTGGGGTGAAATCCTCAAATTTTGCCCCAAAATTCCCAAATTTTGGGAGAAATTCCCGGAATTTTAGTGTCTCATCGCTTCCTTGGGGGCCAGAAGTGTCACAAATTTTGGGTTCAAACCTCCAAATTTTGGGTCCAAACCCTGAATTTGGGGTGCAAATCCCGAAATTTGGTTGGAAAACCCCAAATTTGGGTAAAATCCCTCAAATTTGGGTAAAGTCCCCCAAATTTTGGGTCAAAACCCCCAAATCTTGTGATAAACATCCTAAATTTTTAAAATACCAAATATTACCTCAAAACCCCCTGCATGTTGCCCCAAAATCCTGGAATTTTGGGTTCAAAAGTCCCCAATACCTCAATTTTTGATCTAAACCCAGCAAATTTGGCTAAAAATCCCCAACTTTGGGTAAAAAATCCTAAATTTCCCCACAAATTTTGCCTTAAAACCTCCAATTTTTACCCCCAAATCCCCACTTCGGGTTCAAAAACTTCAAATTTTGACCTAAACCCACCAAATTTCGCCAACACCCCCTGAAATTTTTGCCTAAAATCGTCAAAATTTGCCTCAAAAATCCCAAATCTCACCTCAAAACGACCAAACCCTGCGGGAAAACCACAAGATTTCGCCCCAAAATGTTTAAATTTTACCCCGAACACGGCGAATTTTTGGTGAAAAATTCAGAGTTTGGCCCCCAAAGGGTGAAATTTTGGGGGAAATTCAGGGGATTTTGGGGTCTCACCGTTTTTTTGGGGGCCAGGAGAGCCAGGAGCTCCCCCAGGGATCCCAGGGCGGCTCCGAGAATTCCGGGATGGCCCCGAGCTCGGAGCCCCGCCCGGCAGAGCCCCAGGAGGGCGGAGCCTCGGGCGGAGAGGGCGGGGCCGGCCACGCCCACGGCCACGCCCACCAAGCGCAGCGCCCCCTGCAGGAATCAAACACAAAAAATGAAATGGTTATGAATTTTAAACGGGAATTTCTCAATTTTGGGGCTTTTTGGGGGGTGAATTTTTAAAAAGGGGGTTTGGGAAATTTTAAAGAGTTTTTGGTTGATTTTTTTGGGTGGTTTTTTATGGATATTTTGAGGAATTTTAGGATTTTTTTGAGATTTTTTTGGACATTTTTTCCATAATTTTTTTGATTTTTTTTTATATTCTGAAGATTTTTAGGAAGTTTTGTAAAGAATTTTTTTGGGAATCTTTGGATGATTTTTAGGATTTATTGGCGAAATTTTTGGGAATTTTTTAGGAATTTTGACTATTTTTTAGGAAGTTTTAGGAAAGATTTTGAGAATTTTTAAGAAATGTTTGGGGTTTTTTTATTTTATTTTTAGGGATTTTTTGGGGAAATTTTTTAGAATTTTGGGGGGATTTTTTGTAGAAAAATTTGGATTTTTTAAAATTTCTGATCAACTCCAATGATTTTTTTGGGAGGGAATTTTCGGGATTTCTTTCCCCCAAAGTTTTATTTGGAATTTTCAGATTTTTTCAAAAGATTTTTTGAAATTTTTTAGTATTTTCGGGGGAATTTTTTTGAAATTTTTTGGGGAATTTTTAAATTATTTTTCTGGATTTTCTGGTATTTTATTGGGATTTTTTGGTAATTTTTAAAGGATTTTTTGGCAATTTTTTGGGGAATGTGGGAGGAGTTTTAGAGGAATTTCTGGAATTTCCTGGTTTTGAATTTTTTTCAGATTTTTTAGGAATTTTTGGGTGATTTCTTGGTGATTTTTGAGGCAATTTGAAGGAATTTTTCAAGATTTTTTTTTATGAACTTTTTCGGTGACTTCGTTTTTTTTGAGAATTTTTGGCAATTTTTGATGAATTTCTGGGGAATTTTTCAAGATTTTTTGGGGAATTTTTCAAGAATTCTCGGAATATTTATTTGATATTTTTAGGGGGATTTTTTTTGTATTTTTTGAGATTTTTTAAGACTTGGTTTTTTTACAGAACTTTTTGGGATTTAAAATTTGGATTTTGTAAAGACTTTTTTTGAGAATTACTTTTTTATATTTTTTCTTAATGATTTTTAGTAAATTTTGGAAGAATTCTGGGATTTTTTTGGGATTTTTCAACGATTTTTAAAGGATTTTTGGGGCTTTTTTTTTGCGTTTTATCCCAAATTTTTTAGGATTTCTTTTCTTTTTTGGATATTTTCCCAAACTCCGGAATTTTTGGGGTTCTCACCTCCATCTTTTGGGGCTCCCTCGCCGCCTCCTGGATCCATTTTTCCAACGGTTCCCAGAATTTGAGGCCCCCCAGGAGCAGCAGCCGCGCCCCGAGCTGCCCCAGGGCCCCTCTGCTGCAAGAACTGGCCAAAAACAAAACCCCAAAATTCCCAAATTCCCAAAAATTCCCAAAATTTGAGGTTAAAAAACCCCATTTTTATAAAATAATCCAAATTTTTCACTAAAATCAGCGTTTTTAAGTGAGAAATTCTGATTTTTTTGGGGGTCACACTTTTCATTTTCCACCGAAAATACCCAAAAGTTTTGGGTTGAACCCAAAATTTCAGAATTTTCACCCACAAATTTCCCGTTTCCCCAAATTCCCCCTTTCTTCCCCAAAATTCCAATTTTTGTCTCAAAACCTCCAGTTTTTTCCCAAAATTCACTTTTTTGCCCAAAATCTCCTCTTTTTTAACCCCAAAATTCTGATTTTATTTCCAAAATCCCCAATTTTTTCCCCAAATTTTTAATTTTCCCCCCAAAATTCCAAATTTTCCCCTTAAAATTCCCTATTTTTTCCTATAAAAATTTAATTTTTTTGGCCAAAACCTCCCATTCTTATCCCCAAATCCCCATTTTTTTCCCAAAATCCCCAATTTTTCCCCCAATTTTTCCATTTCCCCCCCAGCCCCTCCCCGTCTCCCCGTTTCTCCTCCCAAATCCCCCAAAAATTCTCAAATTGGGGGAATTTTTGGGGGGAATTTTCTGGAATTTTCCGCTCACTCTGTCTCTCGCTCCAAGGCCTCGACCAAGACATGGGGGAGCCTGGAAGGGGCGGAGCCAGAGTTAGCCACGCCCCCTTTGCCATATATGGTCAAACCTCCCCAAATACCATTTATGGTCAGGCCACGCCCCTCCCAAGCCAAGCTTTGATTTTAAAGCCCTTTATTAATATATTAAGCCCCTCCCACTAGTTAATTATGTTAGACCACGCCCATGTAAGCCACACCCACTACTTAATCAACCCCTATCATTAAGCCCCGCCTTCTCCAATTATTTGGGCACAGGCCACGCCCCTTTTACAGTAGCCATGGCCCCTCCCATTGACTTCAATGCTACCTAAGCCACGCCCACATGTGCTTTTAATGAGGCTGAGGATCCGCCCCTTTAAGCCACACCCTTCCAATTAACTCCAATGGCCACTAAGCCACGCTCCCTCTTAAGGATTGTAATGAAAGGAAGCTCCACCCATTTCCCCTAAGCCACACCCCTCTAATAAATCCTTATTAAGTTTAAGCTCCACCCCATTTTACACAAGACACGCCCCCTGCCACTGATCTCAATGGGGCTCAGGCCCCGCCCCCTGCCTTTGAATTCAATAGGGCTAAAACTCCGCCCCTTTCTCCAAGCCACACCCCTTCCATTGACTCCAATGGCCACTAAGCCACACCCCCTCCCATTGATTCTAATGGGGCTGAAGCTCCGCCTTGTTTCCCCCAAGCCACGCCCCTCACATGGACCACAATGGGGCCCAGGCCCCGCCCACCTGTCAATCAATTCCTGGGGCAGTTTCCGCAGGCGCCTCCGGAGCAGAACGGCGGCCAAGTGTCGGATCTGGGAGCCCCAAAACGCCCCAAATTCACCCCAAAATTCACCCCCAAATCGCCAAATTCACCTGGGAACCCCCAAATCTGCCGAATTCAACCCAAAATCCACCAAAAATCCACCTTGACACCCCCAAATTCAACCCAAAATGCCCCAAAATTCACCCCAAAATCCGCCTGGGATCCCCCAAATCTGCCCCAAAACCCCCAAATTCCCAACAAAAATCCCCCAAAATCCCTCCAATTTTCAATCGAAACCTCAAAATTCCCCCCCCCAATCCCAAAATTCCCCCAAAACCCCAAAATCCTCCAAATTCCCCCCATTTGTCCTCCGAAAACTTTAAAATTCTCCAAAATTTCCCCAAGTTCCCGCCAAAATCTCTTCAGGGGAACTCCCGATTCCCTCAGGGACCCTCAAACCTCCCCCAAACCCCCAAAATTCCTAAAAAAACCCCAAATCTCCCCAAAATTTCCCCCAGGTTCCCGCCAAAACCCCTAAATTTCTCCCCAAAATTCCCGCCAAACCCCCCCAAAATTCCCGCCAAACATTCCCGCCAATTCCCCCCCCTCAGACCTGCGGCCTCCCCGCCCCCCTGAGCAGCTCCGCGAGGCCTTCGGGCCCCCCCGGCTCCTCCAGCGCCTCCCGCAGCCGCTCCGTGGCCTGGGAAAAACACCCAAAATTCAGAAAAAACACCAAAAAGCCACAAATTCACCCAAATTTGCTCGAATCTGGGGAAATTCGAGGCACCTGGCGGATCCCGGCGCTGTCGGGCTCCAGGAGATCTGTCAGAATCTGCTCCAATGCGGGCGCCGCCATTTTGAAATAGGTGGGGGTTTCCATTTTAAAAAAAAGCGAGTAAACCGGAAGTGAGGATGGAGCGCCGCCGGAAGTCCTCCTCTCTAGCCGTCCTGGAGGACTTCTCTATGGTTTTAAAGCGATGATAGGGGGTGGGGCCGCACTCAAAAGGGGGATGGGGGAAAGCGGCGATTTTGGGGTTAAAAGCGACGGATTTGGGCAAAAATTGGGCGGTTTGGGGATAAAAATGAAGAATTTGGGGTCAAAAAGGAAAGGTAGGAGTTTAAAGTGGTTTTTTTGAGTGGAAAGGAGGAGGTTTAGGGTGAAAAACGGGATTTTTGGGTTTAAGTTGGTTTTTTGGAAAAGAAAAGGACGATAAAGGGTTAAAAATTGAGGGAGTTCAGTTTAGAATTTAGATCTTGAGGCTAAAAGTGGGGATTTTGGGGCTTAAAAGTTTAAACTTGGGCTGAAATGGTTGCTGTTGAACCATAATGTTGATTTTGGGTCCAAAACCAGTGATTTTGGGTTATTTCATGCCCAAACAATTGGATTTTGAGGGTGAAACTTCGCATTTTGAGCTGGAAAATGAAGATTTGAGGGCTTAAAAGGCCCAAATTGTGAGGTTTTGGGGCGGAAATGGTGACTTTGAGGTTAAATAATGAGATTTTGGGGCTGAAAATTGAAATTTTTGGGAAAATTTGTGTGGTTTTATGAGGTCTTAAAAAAAGGGCAATGCAATCCATGGGTGGGGTGGGGACACATCGCCCTTAAAGTGGCAACGCCCTTAAAAGGGCAATGCCACCTTAAAAGGGCAATGCCAGCCACAAGTGGAGTTCGTGCCAAATTTGAAGCAGAAAATGACATCACGGACACACCTATGACGTCACAAACGCGCTGCTGACATCATCAGCGAACCTTTATTAAATAGTAACGGATCCACGAACGGGAAATGAACTCAGGGAAAAAAGGGGAAATGCGGGTGGGCGTGGCTTACAGGGGAGGGGGGTGTGGTTTGAGCATGACCACACCCCCTCAGAGCCGGGCCACGCCTCCCCGCAGGGCCAGTACAAGATGGAGGACGGAACCGCCCTGGATTTTGTAGTCGGCCGCCGTCTTCTCATCGTTCCTGGGGGAGGAGCCAGAAAGACCACCCACCTTTAGGCCACGCCCACTTTGTTGCACAAGACACACCCTGTTTTAGCCAGGCCCTACTGTGAGGTTACACCTACCTAGGCTCCGCCCCCAGTGCCACACCCACCCAATTAAACCCCAAATTTTTCCTTTTTTCACCTAAATCCTGATTTAAGCCCCTCCTATTTTAGCCCCGCCCATTTAAGCCCCACCTAAGCATACACTGCATTTTTATTTTCTGCAATTTTACCCAACTTGTCCCATTTTAACTCAAATTTAACCCAAATCTTTCCATTTTAACCTCTCTCCTTTACACCTTTCCCCAAGCCACGCCCACCCCATCACCACGCCCACCGATGCTCCCCCCCAGATGCCATTTTAACCTTATTTGGCACCATTTTAACCCAAATTTACCCATTTTAACCCAAATTTAAATAAAATTTTCCCATGTTTTACCCAAAGTCCAATAAAACCCTCCCCTCAAAGCCCCACCCACTTAAGCCCCGCCCCTTACCGCCATTTTAACCCAAATTTCACCCATTTTAACCCAAATTTCACCCATTTTCAACCTAAATCAACCCGTTTAAACCACGCCCCTTTTGCCTATGACCACGCCCCGCATATTAAGCCCCGCCCGGTTGTGGCCACGCCCCCCCCGCACAAGCCCCGCCTACATCTGCTTGCCGCTGTAGATCAGCCGCTGCTGCTGGGGGGGGATCCCCTCCTTCTCCTCTACCCGCTCCTTGATCCGCTCCACCTGCGCCACAAATAAAACACACCTGGGCACATCTGGGGCACAAAACCCACCTGGGCACATCTGGGACACATCTGGGCACACCTTGGGCACACCTGGGCACAGCCGGAGGCTCCGGAGGTTTAAAAAAATGCGGGCGCCTCCATTTTGAGTCATAGAGATGCGGAAGTGTGGCTGAGCGCCGCCGGAAGCGGGCGGGGCTAAAGGAAGGGCGGGCGGGCCTGGAGGACTCGTCTATGGTTTTAAAGGGGCGATGGAGGGTGGGGCCCCGCTCTTAAAAGGGGTGATGGCGGTGGGAGAGAGTGGGATCAAACTGGGAGAGACTGGGAGGGAACTGGGATGGACTGGGATCAAACTGAGAGGGACTGGGAGGGAACTGGGATGGACTGGGATCAAAATGGGAGGGACTGGGATAAAATTGGGAGGGACTGGGAGGGACTGGGATCAAACTGGGAGGGACTGGGAGAGACTTGGAGGGAACTGGGCCATAATTGTTTAGACTGGGAGGGCACTGGTTTGAACTGGGAGCAAACTGGGAGGTTCCTGAGGGTTACTGGGAGGGACTGGGACCGGTTTGGACCATACTGGAAGGGACTGGGAGGTAAGTGGACCATACTGGGATTACTGGGAGTGGATTTGGAGTTACTTGGATGAACTGGGAGGAACTGCGAGGGGATTTGGGGTTACTGCTTTAGACTGGAATGGAATTTGGGGGCACTGGGAGGTCACTGGACCATACTGGTTTATACTGGGAGGGCACTGGGATGGACTGGGAGGGACTGGGCCATACTGGGATGAACTGGGAGGTTCCTCGGAGTTACTGGGACACACTGGCAGGGCCTGGGACCAGTTTGGGCCATACTGGGAGTTACTGAGAGGAACTGGGAGTTACTGGGATGCAACTGGGCCATACTGGGATGAACTGGGAGTTACTGGGATGCCCCACCCCCTTACTGGGACCAAACTGGGATCCCTCGGGCTCTTCCCCCCACCCCAAACCTGCTCCTTACCGACCCTCAACTGGTCCATACTGGTTTATACTGGTCCGAACTGGGAGCTCACCTTGTCCGTGGGCTCGATGTCGATCTCGATCTCCTTCCCCGTCAGCGTCTGTAGGGGGCACCATCATCCCACAATGCACCGCGCGTTCCCCTCACGCTCCCTCTCCCGCCAAAAACCGCCCCAAAATCCGCGATTTTCACCCCAAATCCCCTCCGCACCTCCCCTCCCCCCTCGGGAAAGGCGGGAAATGCTACGATTTGCCCAAAATCCGCGGTTTTCACCCCAAAAAAACCTTGACTTTGATGAGCATCGTGGCGGCTGCGGCGCCTCCGGAGCCGCCGAGCGGAAGCGGAAGCGAAGCCCCGCCCGCTGAGCCCGCAGTGCCAAAATCTAAAATGGCGGCCGAGGTGTTTCTGGTCTCTCCACCAATCAGAGCGCTGTGCCCGCCCTTTGCCAGCAGACAACATGGCAGCAGTTGTAGTTTTAAGAGCTTTTCCGGTCTCTGAACGAGTCTCATTGGTTGATCGCGCTGTCAATCAACCCGCCTTCACCGGGCTGCTCCATTTTCCACGTTGTGGGGAGGGAAACCCCAAAAATGCCCTTTTTAACCCCAAATTCAGCTGTGCAAACGCTCAGTGACGTCACGCCAGGCGTCTTACGCCTCCCCAGCCATGTCTCGCTGTGATTGGCTCATAAAACCCTCCCCAATACCTCATTGGCTGCTCCAGCCTCCCACCCCATCAGAATGGTTCAACCCACTCACGGTAGGGGGAGAAGCGGAGGGGGCGGAGCCTGCGGCGGCGGGGGCGGGGCTTTGTCCTTAATTAATGAGTTTTGAAACATTAATTAGCAACCTAATGAGCAGGTAATTAGCATACGGGGGTTGTGGGCGTGGCTACTCACTCTGGCGTGGTTTTCTTTGGCAGAAGTGGGCGTGGCACAGGCGCTGTGGGCGGAGTTTAAAGCTATAGAGGCATCTCATTTGCATAGAGCTTGCTCCACCCCCTTCAAGCCGCACCTACCTGGGTGTGGGTGGCGAACTTCGGCAAAATAACGCTGCAGGCGAGGGAGGGGGCGTGGCTTGCAGCCAGGAAAGGCGTGGCTTCGACAGAGCTCATCCAGCTGCACCATGTAAGGAAAAAGAGGCGGGGCTTAAACAAAAGGGGCGTGGTTTGTGAAAGGGGTGGGGTCTGGCAGGATTTCAGTAAATTTTGGGGGGAATTTTGGGGGATTTGGGGAAAATTTGGAGGAAATTTCTGGAAATTTTTCAGAATTTCGAAGGAATTTTGGGGTCAGTTTGGGGAATTTGGGGAGTTTTGATCATTTTGGGTGAACTTTGGGTGATTTTCATTCATTTTGGCTGCATTTTGCCCCATTTTTGTGAATTTCAGCTGATTTTTAATCATTCTGGGTGAATTTTGGATGCTTTTTGTCAACTTTAAGGTAAATTTTAGATTTAAAAAAAAATTTCAATTAATTTGGGGTTATTTGGGTGAATTTTGGACAATTTTTGGATAATTTTGGATAAATTTTGGTTGAATTTTGTGTAATTTCTGTTCATTTTGGTTGATTTTGTAAAACTTTGGGTTATTTTGGGGTAATTTTTGTAAATTCGATGAATTTTGTGTGTTTTGGTCAAAGTTCTGTTGATTTTTACATAATTTTTCCTAATTTTGGTTAATTTCTCTTAATTTTGACAGAATTTTCTGCCAGTCCTGCCAATTTTGGTGGATTTTTGTTCATTTTGGGGGAATTTTGAATGATGATAATTAATTTTGGGTGATTTTTGTTCATTCTGTTAATTCTACTCAATTTTGGGGTGAATTTTGGGTGAATTTTCAGTAATTTTGGTGAATTTTGTGTAAATATTTAAAATTTCAGTTCATTTTTCTTCATTTTGGCTGAATTTTCTGCCACTTTTGTTCATTCCTGCTGCTCTTTGTGAGTTTTGGGGGGGTTATTGTTACTTTTTGGTGAATTTTGGGTTGATTTCCCATTAATTTTTACTGAATTTCATGTAATCCTCAAAAATGTTGGATGAAATTTGGGCGATTTTGGTAAATTTTTGTCAACTCTTGATAATTTTAGATAAACTTTGGATAATTTTAAATAATCAGAGGGTGAATTTTGAGTGATTTTTACTAATTTTTGTTTATTTTTTTCAATTATTGGGTGAATTTTGGGTGATTTTCATTAATTCCGGGTGAATTTGGGGTGATTTTTATTAATTTTGGGTGCATTTTATGTCATTTTTGTCAAATTTAGTTGATTTTTATAAATGTTGGATGACTTTTAGGTGATTTTCATCAATTTTGGGATAAATTTTGTGTGATTTTCATTAATTTTGGGTGAATTTTGCCTCATTTTTTAATTTTACTTGATTTATGTTCATTTTGGCTGAATTTTCTGTGATTTTCGTACATTTTGGTCGATCATTTCTAACTTTTGATGAAATCAAGATAATATTCATTAATTTTAGGTAAATTTTGTCGTTTTTTTCTAAATTCTGGTTGATTTCTGTGAAATTTGAGCTGAATTTTCCACCATTCCTGTTAATTTCGGCTGATCTTTGCTAATTCTGGGTGATTTTCATTAATTTTTGCTGGATTTTCTCTCATTTCCGTTAATTTTCACTTCATTTTCCTTATTTTGGGCGATTATTTTTAGTTCTGGCTGCTCTTTATTAATTTTCAGTGAATATTTATTAATTTTTATCAATTTTTCAAATCAATTTCTATTAAATTTCAGTGATTTTTGCATGAATTTTTGGCGAATTTTGCTTCATATTACTTCATTTTTGCAAATTTTTTTAAATTTTCTCCAAATTTTGGTTGATTTGTCTGAATTTTGGCTGAATTTTGTGTCATTTTTGTCAATTTTGGGTCATTCCATGAAATTTTGGCCCTTCCCATTCATTCCCTTCAATTTCCCATATAAGGCAAAAGAGGCGTGGCCAAACCCACAAGGGGAGTGGTTTCTCACGGAGGGGGCGTGGCTGTGCGTAAGCCCCGCCCCCAGGACTCACCTGGGCCAGGTCGGGGGGGGGCAGGGCGCTCTCCAGGCGGGAAAGAAACTCCAGGAAAAGATTCCCGAGGGAGCGGCGGAAGCGGGAGCCGTACTCCTGGGGATACTGGTTTGTACTGGGAGGGACTGGGAGGGACTGGGGGGAACTGGGGGGGAACTGGGAGGGAACTGGGAGGAGCTGGGGGGAACTGGGAGGGAACTGGGAGGGACTGGGAGGGACTCGGGGGGAATGGGAGGGAACTGG
>JAYDZK010001197.1:0-15188 GCA_034509185.1 Euphonia xanthogaster
GTGTGTGCAGGAATTGTGTGTGCAGGAATTGTCTGAGCAGTGATTGTGTGTGCAGGAATTGTGTGTGCAGGAATTGTGTGTGCAGGAATTGTCTGAGCAGGAATTGTCTGAGCAGTGATTGTCTGTGCAGGACAGTGTCCCAGAGCCCGGGTGGGGTCTCTGAGCACCAGGTGAAGATGTGCCACCCAGCTGCAGGTTGTGCAGGCTGCAGCCCCCAGAGCTGGGTGTCCCTGCAGCCACACAGCTCCTGGGGAGGGCTCAGGGCTGGGGGGCTGCACTTGGCCAGGTCAAGGAGCAGCAGGAGCCAGGCTGAGCCTGCTCTGCCAGCAGGGAATGGGAACGGTGCCCTTGGCCCTGGGTGGGGCAGGGAGGGATCATCTCTGGGACAGTGCCACTTCTCTGGGACAGTGCCACTTCTCTGGGACAGTGCCACTTCTCTGGGACAGTGCCACTTCTCTGGGACAGTGCCACCTCCCTGTGCCCCCTCCCTGTGCCAGTGTCCCCTCCCTGTGCTGCTCCTGGGCTGGCTGAGCTGGCCTGGGAGGTGGCTCAGCCACGTTCAGCTCAGGGCTCTGAAGGACACTACACAGAGCAATATTTAATATTTCACATTTTGTGCACAACGTCTCCCGTGACAGAACGTCTGCCAACTCCAAGAAAACATAAGCTAAAAATAAGGGTAAATTTCAGAGCACTTGGAAAAAAAATGTGCAGCTTAAACATATGGTCTGATGAGAGTGTAAGTAGCTTATATTTTGGGAACTAAATATGGATAAGTGTATTCTAGTGTACTCTGTTTAATTTGAGAGTGGGCAGAAGTGCAGCTCTGTTCTCTATTGATGAAAATTGGTGTTACACTGCAAATCCTGTTGGCAGAAGGACAAATGTGCCCAAAGCCCTGCTGTGAGCAGGAGGTGAGGCTGCAGCTTGGTGCTCTGCCCCTCTCTGCCTTTGCCTTGGGGCTGTCCCTGCTGGGGAGGACCCCGAGGCTGGAGGCTGCCAAGGGAGCCCCGAGGGCTCTGCCAGAGCAGGGAGATGGCTCTGGCTGCTGTCCTGGCTGGCCCCTGGCTGACAGCACATCAGGAATTTACACCACAGTGATAACACGTTGTAGTGCCAGTGACTTTTTGTAACCCTCATAAAATTCCTTATTCCTGTGGGAAGCATTCCTGCAGGGCTGGCAGGCAAATGATCCCTTTCAGATGTCAGAGGGGACTGGGGCACTGGTGCCTTGCCTGCTCTGTGTGGAGGTGACCAGGTTTGCCAGGCTCCAGTCAGGGAGGAGCAGTTTGGAGAGCTGGGAGCAGGAGGAATGCAGTCCCCACCTGGGATATCCTTACCAGCCTCCTTGCCCTGTCCCACAGCTGCCTCCTGCTCCTCTGCCATACCTTGGAAGTCAGATCCTGAGCAGCCAAGTCAAACAGCCATCACAGCCTGCTGTGTTACTTCGTTTAGAGTCACTCTGGTCTATAATTCAGTCCTTGCCCTACATTCCTTTGCTATAGTGTGTGTAAGTATTTTCCAGGGTTCATTCTGTCCTGCTCGTGCCAGCCACGGAAACTGCAGACCTAGAGACAATGTGAGCAGTGAGGCAGTGCCTGCCAGCAGGGCTGGGGAGCACCAGGAGATGATTTCTGCTGTCACTGGAAAGGGGTGTTAAACAGACTAAACACAGCTCAGCTGTCACT
This sequence comes from Euphonia xanthogaster, assembly GCA_034509185.1. NCBI lineage: Eukaryota > Metazoa > Chordata > Aves > Passeriformes > Fringillidae > Euphonia > Euphonia xanthogaster. The sequence goes on from JAYDZK010001197.1 coordinate 1,689, forward strand.
GAACTGTGCCAGCTCTGGGTGGGCCAGGCAGTGAAAATCCCCCCCAGGAAAGTGCAGGGGCACAGCTGAGCTGCAGCACCTGCTCTGCTTTCTGCTGGCTTCGTGAGCAGGCAGTGAAAGGTGCTTCTGTCCCCTGTTGGCATGGGCTTGTATGGACTTCAGCAGTGCAGGGCTTGCATGGGAATCAGATATCTCCAACTTGTTCTGCAAGGAGGTTGCTTGGGGTGAGCCTGTAGAACAAAGCACTTTTCACTGTGACATAATCCTGCCTTTTTACGAGTTCCTCAGACCACCCGTGGTGGCCAGAGTCAGATTCTTCAGTGGTGTGCAGGAAATGCAGTCAGCCTGGCCTGAAACATCTGGGGAAAAAGGGCCCTTGGTAATGAAGGAATTTTAAATAATTACCCATTCCATATTGTTCTTTGTTTTCCAATGGTTTGAATTGTAACGAGAGATCATCTCAAGGTACAAAGAATTTCAGATTTCCAGTTTGTTTCCAGGATGTTCAGTCCCCAGGGGCTCTTGGTTGAATGTGGGATGGCAACAAAATCTGTAAGGTTTTTTTATTGGTTTAAGAAGGACAGGGGAGGTGAGCACTTAAATACAAAGCTGGGAAATAAGAGGGAGCACGAAGCCTGGGTTATGGTGTGCAAGATGAATCACAGTTCTGCAGCTCTCATTTGGTCTCAGGGTTTGTGAATGTCTTGACTTTCCAAGTGGGCACTGAAACATCTCTTGCTTCTTTGTTTGTCATCTTGTATTGTTCATCCTTCAGGCCAGGAAGAAAAACAATCAGGGCAACCCTTCTGGCCCCATTTTGTCTTTTCCAGCCCTTGTAATGAGAGAGGACTCTTCACTTTCCTTTCATGAGCAGGAAGTGCAGCTGGGCTGTCACACAAGGCAGCCCTGCACCTCCTCATGAGCTTCTCCCTGGCCCTGCTCCTGCCTCGTTTTTTATTGCTTGGGTTTCTTTACCCAGCTGCCAAAGAAGTGGCAGTTTGTGTAATATCCCAACATGATACCCACAGTGCTCTGCTCACCTGCAGACAGCAGGGCATCCATCATTTTCCCTTATTTCAGGCCAAGCCCTGAAATTTAACAGGCTGTGGCACACTCCCCAGACACCAGCCCTGGCTCCACGGGATAACAGGAGCTGCCCAGGCAAGGGAGACCTGGCTGCATCTCCTGCAGTGCTCCAGGGTGGGGGGACCAGCTCTGGTGGAGCCCCCAGCTCGGGGGGAGGGAGTGGGGCTGTGAGAATTAGGGCAGAGTTGGGAATATCTGCAGGTGAAGGAGTCAGATCTTCACTCAGCCACTGTGGCCCCGTGGCAGAGCAGGTGGCAGAGCAGGATGCAGGCTGCTCCCAGGCTGGTCCCTGCTGCTCCCAGGCTGCTACCTGCTCCTCCCAGGCTGGTCCCTGTTCCTCCCAGGCTGCTCCCAGGCTGCTCCCTGCTCCTCCCAGGCTGCTCCCTGCTCCTCCCAGGCTGCTCCCTGCTCCTCCCAGGCTGGTTTGTTCTGAAGGAGTTTAGCAAAGTGTTTTCCTAATATTTTTGTTCACCTGAGACAGCGTGCCCATGGAGTTTGGTGTGCAAGTTTGAAAAGTCAGAATCAGTTGGTTTGCCTTCTCCCTCTGGCTGCTCTCCATGCAAGGCAGGTTCCCTTTCTGTGCTGCATGCCAGGCTCTGGCTGGATCAGCCCTGGCACTGTGAGCCATAACGTGGCTCTGGCACTGCACAGAGCTCTGTCTGCAGGGGACATGGTGAGGAGATGGATTGGGTGCTGCTAACTCTGCCCAGGACACTGACCACCCTGCAGCCTGAGTTCATCCCTCTGAGTGCCTGCTCAGAACAGCACCAACACCTTTTTCTTCTGTTTGGCACCACACTTCACACCAGCCAGGAGATTCCCTGCACACCTGCAAAAGGAAGGAGCTGAGCATTTGTTGTCTGTGGTGCTTGGCAGCAGCAGCAGGAGGCACAGGGGTGGGCAGGCAGGTCTGGGGGGGACGGGTCTGGGGCAATACCTGGGCAAGCAGGATCATTTAGGAGAAATGGGATATTGTAAGCAATCCCTGCTGCTAGGGGAGCACTGCGTTGATAAACTGCAAGATGAATCAACCCATTCAATGGATCTGTATGAAATGATGAGATGGAGAGGACTGAAGGAATAATAGAATGCAAAATAAGACCCAGTAGGGTGCAGCAACTGTACAAGGCCAAAACTCTGTGAAAAGCTACATAATAAAGGGAAATCTATGCAGGGGCCACAGCTGAATGCATTTGCACTGATCAGTGCCCATATTTCTGTCTGGAGTTCCAGGTGTCAGCAGCTCCCAATGTACTCCCCTTTCTCAGCCTCTCCAGAGGCTGAGTCCTGCTTGCTTTCCTTCCTTCAGAGCAAACAGGGTATTTAATGTCCTCTCACCATGGCCAAGCAGGTCTAAGGTGTTCCTGTGTGAAAGTTCAAGGTTTGCTGTTTACCAGATGCATAAAGAAAAGGGTGAAGATGAAGTGGTTATTTGAGGAGTAAAATTATGCAGGACTTAGTGGAAAGGGCTGGAAGGTGGGATAAACCAGGCAGAGATGGGAATAAATCAGTCACTGTCAGGCACAGAGAACAGCAGGCTGTGGTGCAAGGTGACCCCCAGATGAGGGAAAGGTGTGTGAAGGCTATTTTAGAAATGAAGAGCTGGTAAGAAGCCTTGTGTAAAAGTTATTCTGGACCTGTTACTTCCTAGGGATAAATTCAGTTTCTTTTAAAATATTATCCTAAGGTTGGTTTTGTCTGATCCATATTGGAGATGGATTCATAAAGTGCTTTGAAGCAGGATTTAAAAGAACAAAGTACAGAGTACAGCTGCTGAGAATGTGCTGGGGCCCAACAACCTTTTCTGTCTGCATCCCTGGCCCTGAGGTGCCCTGCTCTTCCTCCAGCAGCATTGCTCTGTGTTTCCTCTCTGAAAGCCTCCATCAGTAGCAGCTTGGCTTCAGTGGCAGTGGTGTTACTGTAAAGCAGCATCTCCTTGCTGCCATCAGTGTTTGCTTCATCAGGCATTTGCTTTTCAGGCACTCAGTCAGAGGTTTTAACTTCAGTTCAGTTGCCTCTTTGAGGAGTTCATTCCTGGCTAGGAGCACTAAGTGCCTGGCCTGGGGTTGTTAACAGCCCCAGAAGTCACTGCTGTCCCCAACAATTCTGGTTGTTAACAGTTGTTCATTTAATTGAGTCTGGATGGTCAGTCTGTCTGGATGGTCATCAGCCTTATTTATCCACAAAAAAGAGATAACTGATCTCACCTTTTAAAGTATCCTTCTCTTTCATGCCTCTCCTCTTTTGCTGAGCCCTCAGAGTGGATGGTGCCCTGGCAGCTGTGTGATTGCAGTGTTCCTGTGCCTGGCAGCAGGGTTCAGCCTTTCTGTGCTCTAGCCCCTGAGCTCCCCAGGGGTCAGCTGCTCTTTCTTCCTGTGGCTCCTGTCTCCTAAACCCCCAAACATCTGGGGGGGTTTGGTGAACTGAACTATTTCAGACCTAAACACAACAAAAGCATTTAATGTTATATTTACAGTAGTCAAGTTTTCAGGGTCTTTTGCAACTTTTTTTCCAAAAAAAATCCCGCCCCCTGCAGTGTCTGGGCTGGAGGGTGTGTGAGGAGTCCTTGCCCTGCACAAGCACCCTCAGCCACACCAAACCACCCGTGTGTTTCCAGCTTTACTCCTGTCCTGAAGCCAGAACCCAGCCCTGAGCAGCTGCCAGGACAGACCCTGAGCCATGCCAGGCAAGGTGGCACAGCTGAGCAGCAGCTGAATGTGAGCTCACCTTGCACAGTGTCAGTGAATCAGGACTGTGAGGGACAATAAATCCCCCACACCCTGGTCTTAATTTATTTTAAACAGCAAAACAAATGAAACCGAATTAAACTCATAAGTCATTGTGTGAGCAGCGTCCAAAAAAATGTCAGTTCCAATAAAATATGAGAAATAAAAGTATTGGCATAAACTCCCAGGATTTATGTCACTGGCACCACAATAACGCCTTCTTTAGGTGATCCTGAGACATGACTCAAAATGTGCACAATGAGAATATAAATATAAATAAAGGGACTTTTTTCCTAAATGCTGAAAGGGTTATTTTTAACACAGTAAACATCTTCTTTTTAAGTTAACACTAGTCAGTGTGATTGGAAGAATTTTTTCAGTGGGTTTAGCACAGCCAGCTGAAGTATTGAAAATAATCTGTACAGAACTGTCATGGAGCTGGATTAAATAGATTATTATACTAATCTGATTATAATAACCCAGAGCATCAGTCACAGTCTCCATAATGAGCTCTTGCTAATGAGTTCTGCATTACTTTTCCTTAGATGTAGCATTTCTGGGAGGAGAGAATTTATTTCTCAAAATATAAACTCTGCACTTGTATTTTTTTATTCATAGCAATGAGTTTTTGTTCTGGAGCACCCAAGATATTTTTCATTCTTTAATTAAATAACATCAGTGTTCAAATAACAGAGACTGCCTGTCAAAGACTACAGTGCAGTCATTCAAGTGATCTCCACCAGAATAATTACCCTACAATCAAGCAGTAATTTGCCTTTTCAAGTAGACTGAATGATCCAGATTGGTTGAAAAAAAGGAGCTGCTTCTTTTTAATAGGAAATTAGAGATGTTCATTTCACATTCTACATTTTTAAAAAATAATTAATGGTGAGATGCCATTTGGCTAATCTGAAATGGCTTCAGACAGACCCCCAGGATGTGGCTGGTAGCTCAGCTGGCACTGGGGGAGTTAGACCTGGATGTGTGAATTAATGACAGCACTGTGGCCTTTTCACAGAGAGATTTGTCTTGTTCTCAGCCTGTATGGAATTATTGATTCCAGGAACCTGGCCACCCTCACAGGGTCCCCAGCAGGCCCCTTCTCCAGCTCCTGCCTGGCAGCACTCGAGGCTGGCCTTGCACACAGAAAAATGACCAGACAAGGGAATTGCTGCCTTTACCATAATTTGTTATTTTCAGTCCTGTAAATAGAATTCTTTTTCTGTCTTTCCTTTTCTTTATCCGGCCTTCACATTTCTGATTAATCCTGATTTTAATGAAACCTCAGTGCTGTACAGGACCTCTCTTCAATAGGTATCTGTTTAAATCAAAGTATTTAATCTGAGAAGATCACGTTGTATGATCAGAGCACTGAGAGCAGGAAGAGGCTGACAGACAAATGGCTGTTTTGTGGCAAGCTGGGAGAGGTACAGAGAAATGTATGTAGAGAAAACTCTAAAGCAAACAAAAGATTTGGCCAGCAAGTTAAATTGTAAGGGTAAAGTTTAAAGCAATTTCTTCCAGAAACCCCTGAAGGTTTTGTGGAATAAGGCAATTTCTTCAGTCCTGACACTGCAAGAGCATATGAAATTGGAATAAAATTAATAGAAATGAAAACAATGTAAACCTTTGCTCAAACTCTGAACCAAACAGTTGCTGTGTTCTATGAAATTCAGAGGATGTTGTTAGCCAGCAGTGCAGTGTGAGAGCTGGCTTTGTGTCTGGGCTGCAGTTAGGGCTGTGGGGAGAGCTTTTCCTGTGGCATTTCAGCTGGGGCTGGGCAGGCTTTGGGGTGACTCTGCACCCTCCCTGTCCCCCCGGAGCTGGAGAGGGACAGGATGCAGCTGGCGTGCCAGGAGCCAGAGTGCTGGGAGCAAACCATGCACTTTGGGAGGTGTGGCCCTGCTTTCTGACTGTCTGAAGCTAAAATAAGAAGAAAGACTGGAAATTATCTGGTTTTGGTAGAGTTCATCTTTCTGCCACTCTTCCTTTTTTTCCTTTCCTGTGACATGCTGCTCCAGTTTCAAACAGGGCCAAGCTGAGCCACCAGAGAATCTTTGTCCCAGGCAGCTCCCAGTGACACAAATCCTGGAGGTTCTGCTGCTCTGGGACTTCAGGGGCTTCATCCCTTTCCAGCTGAGCATGCAACTCCTCACAGGCTCTTTGCTTTTGCTCTAACTCTGGAACAAAAGTGTGGCTGCTCCTCTCTCAGAATTCTCATTTTCATTCGTTTAACTGCAGTTTTTAGGGGCGTTGCTGAATTAAAGTATAAATTGCTTTTGTTCATAATAGCAGTCCTGAATGTGTGACTCTGCTTTCTGTAAGGTGACTATCAAGATGGATCTGTTTGCATGAGAAGCTGATTTTCATGTATTTACCCCATGCTTTTACTGCCCTGTGGTCCCTCAGTTAGGGCTTTTGTGGTTCCCTTGATCACTGTGTTTGTGAACTGCAGCTGTGTAAAGTGAGTGCTTGTGATCACAAAGGCAAAGGGAAAAGATAATTTTGCACTGACCAAGCCTTTGCTATCTAAACCCCATTTCTGGACCTGGCAGAATCCACTTCTGTAACTGGGGGCAAGCTGTTGAAGTGCAGTTGGGTCACTTGGATCAGACACGCAGCAGTGTGGTGCATTATCTCAGAAAGGGAAATGCTCAATAATCATTCAGCTTGCCCATCTGTGTGATGGACACAGTGATCTTTCAGCTTTTCTTTTTTGTTCTCGAGCCACTCTCTCAACAGAAAGAGTCAGAGGCTGGAAAAGCCCCTGCACTCCGAGTTTCTATGGAGAAATTGCTCCTCCTTTTCTCTTTGCCCTCCCTTCCCTCCCCAGATGAAGAGCCTGGCTGTTTTCAGAGCAGTGCCTGGAGATTTGCCTGGCACTGCTCTGTGCCCGGCTCTGCCCAGACCCGGAGCCCCTGGGAATCTCTTCCCTTCCCCCTGATCCTGCCCGGAGCCCTCTGCCCCTCCTGGCACTCGGGGCAGCTCTCAGGAGAGGCTGCAGTGCCCAGGTGAGCAGGACAAAAATGCCTTTTTGGTTGAACTCAGTTTTCCTCAAAGTCCTGAGGAGCAACTGGACTGGGGTTTACAATGCAAGTTATTTTAGTCCTTTTTACTGCCACAGATGAGATTGTTTGACTTACAGTTTAAGACATGTTTTGGGAGAAAAATCACTGTATATAAATGAAAGAAATTATTAGTAGTGTTATGGGGTTCTCCATAACTTTAGTAGTTTATAGGCTGTCAGCATTTTCTTTAGAGGCCCTGTATTTTAGGTGTCTCAGTTTGGCCTTGAAGTTGTTCTCAAAGTTAAAAGCTGAAATACTAAAAACCATCTCAAAGCAAAGTTGTTTCCCTTCCCTCTCTTTTTCCCATAAAATGAAAACAAGATCTTTAGGAACCTTTACATCACTAGGACACAGATAAATAAATGGCATTGTTGGCTTCAGGCTCTGTCAGGTGCTAAAATGAAAAATCCAGACCCAGAGCCCCAAACACAGCAGACAGCAAAGCCACCCCAAAGCTCTGTTTGTGTTTTATCCTAATGCAAACCTGGGAGAGGCATCACCCGGGGGGCTGAGCTCTGGCTCAGGTGAATTTGGTGCACCTGATCCTCCTGCCACCCAAATCAGGGATCAAACTCCCTTCACTGGGGAGAGGGAAACCCGGGCAAAGCAGGAGAGGGGCTGCTTTATCCGGATCAGGAAACGTGCAGCAGACAAATGCCAGGTGTGTCCTTGAGCTGGGGGTGATGGATGCCCCTGCAGCGTTACCTGTGCATCCTTGGAGCCACCTGAGGCACCCTCTGGCACAGACCAGGCAGGACTCAATTTCCCATCCTTCATTAAATGAGAGCCTGAGAACCCAGAGGAGAAACATCAAAACGTTTTGAGCAGTTGCAGCACTTTTGTTCAAAATTAGGGGACAATTTTTTGATCACTCAGTGACTTCTCCAGGGAAATAAATACAGACACAGGGTTTATGTTACAGCCCAGTCTCAGGCCCTGCTGAACCCACCCTGGAGCTCCTGGTGGCTCCAGTGGGACACAAAGAGATTAGAGATGGTGACAGGAGCCATTCTGAGCTGCCCTCGGGAGCCAGTTGTCAGCAGCTGCTTTTCTAGCAGAGACATCAGAGGTGGAATAGCCCTGGAACAGCTGACCCACCTCGGCAGGTGTGGCCTCTGGGTTTTGTTGTTCTCCCTGCTCTGCTGGGGTTGAATGTGGGAAGAGCCAGGGGATTTTGGAGAGGCAAACCATGGGAAGAAAAGTAGGAACAAATCTCCAGAAAAAGCTGGGTTGGATCAATATTTTGCTGGTGGGAAATAAGCAAAAATGAAGCATTAGGGTGTAAAAAAGAAATAAGAGACCTGACTGTGCTTCTGAAGTCCTGGTGGAAGTGCTTGGAGGATTCCCTGAGCTGCTGTTTGCCATCCCCTGGATGCATCCTTCTGAAAATAAACCCAGCCTGGGCTGGGTACCACCAGAGGGGAGGACAGCACGGCTTGAAGAGGCATCAGGGATAATTCTCTTGGTAAACAACATTTCAGAGAGGATTTTGCTGCTTTTGAAAGTTCTGTTTTCTTTCATTCCTTACCATTCTCTCTGTAGTGCTCTGAGACAGGAGGGAGGCTCCTCATGAGCCCCAGAGCAAGGGAGGGCTGAGCTTCCCCTCTCTGTCCTCTCCTCAGGCTCTGCTGCTTTCTGAGCCCCTGCAGCACGAGCAGACCATCATGAGAGGCTGGCCATAAAGCAGAAGATTGCCTTTAAATGAGATTTCTTTTCTTTGTGTTGATGCTCAGGGCAGTTTCACTCCAGTGCTTTAGAGTGCTGATTGATGCCTGGGCTGTGGCCCACAGGGCTGTGATCCCTGCAGGTGAATTTGTGGGGCTGCCTGTGTGCTGTGCCTGCAGCAGAGCCCTCTGTGTGCAGGGCAGGCCAGGGCTCCAGGAAAAAGGAGGAAACTCCCAGGGACTGCCCTTGACCCTGTGCTTGGCTGTGCTGCCCAGAATCCACACACTTCTCTGGGCAAGGCTGCTTTGCCCCTTTCTTCAGTCTTAGAAATCCTTGAATTGGAATTATTTACCCCAAGAGCCTCTGATCTAGGCAAGAAAGGACCTGGCATTTTTAATGAAGCACTTTTGTGTCACTCAGGGTAAGCAGGGGATGACGTGAGCACGGGGTAGATATGCTCAGCATGTGCCATTTTTGGTTAGGAGGGCACTAAAAAGGTTCCTAAGTTGTAAGTCATGGTTGGAAGGAATCTCTTGACTTATTTGGATTGTGTATCACTCTGTGACAGGTTAGCCTTCATCTCTTTATTCAAATAATGCATTGATTTTCTGGGCTGTCAGCCACTTATTATTTATAAAGAGGTCTTAATTGGAAGTGTTGTCCCACTGGAAATATTCCCATGAGCACTAGCAAGAATGCTTCCAAAAATAGCATGTTTAGCAAAAGAAAGAAATCTTCAGCCTCTGTGGCATAAAACACCCCGAGCTCTGGCCCAGATGACCCTGGAGAGCTCTGCCATGCTGGGAGGCACTGTGCTCCTAAAGATGGAACACATTTTATGTTCCTAAGTCTGGGCTTCCTTGCTTTGGATACCCCTGATCACTGGGCCTTGTGCCCCCTGGAGCCAGGGGGAGCTCCCTGTGGGTCCAGGGTTCCCCTGAGCCCCTGGCAGGCAGCACTCTGCTGAAGGCTTTGGATTTCTGGTTTGTAACTTTTCTGGTGGCCTGTAGAATTTTCCCAGTCTATTAAATTGTGCACTTGGCCATTTCTGTTCACATACAGTTATGGTTCTGTTGGGTCTAAAAGCATTTCCACTGCTTGTGTAATACATTTTTCTTAAAGAAGAAGCAAGACAAGGAGATGGACCCACGGTTTACAGGGTGGTGTGTCCAGGAGCTCACAGGAATGGCACACTCAGGTACTTGATGTAACTCCTGCCCAGGAGCCTAAACCCCAGGTCACCAAGAGGAGACATTTCCCTGAAGTGCAGGAAGGGAGAGGAGCCCAGCAGTGAAATCATTTCTCATTGTTTGCCCATCTAAAGTTGTTGCACTCACGAACAGACCAGCGAGTTTGGAGGCTTTGCAAAGCTCTGCTGTGCACATTCCTCAGACCATTAGATCAGCTTCCAGAGGGACCCACGCTCATTTCAGGAATCCTGGAGAAACTGAGCCCGGGGCAGCAGGGCTGGGAGCTGAGAAACGAGGAGCTCTCATGGCAGGAGGTGCCTTTGTGTGGCACCTGAGACCTGGCTGATGAGCCAGCCCACGGCAGCCTCCCTGTGGGAGACGTTTGGGCTTTCCCCATCCCTGCCATCCCTCCTGGAGGGGTTTTGGGCTTTGCCCCATCCCTGCCATCCCTCCTGGATGGGTTTTGGGGTTTGCCCCATCCCTGCCATCCCTCCTGCAGGGGTTTTGGGGTTTGCCCATCCCTGCCATCCCCATGGAGAGGTTTTGGGGTTTGCCCCCATCCCTCCTGGATGGGTTTTGGGGTTTGCCCATCCCTGCCATCCCCATGGAGAGGTTTTGGGGTTTGCCCATCCCTGCCATCCCTCCTGGAGGGGTTTTGGGGTTTGCCCCATCCCTGCACCCCCTGTGGCATAGTGGGGCTGCTGTGCCCTCCTGCCCACTCCTTCAGTGGATGTTCATGCAGACCTTCAGCTGGGCACAGCCTGGTGTTACTGCAGCCTGACCAAAGTCTGAAAGGTTGAATTTGCTCCTCCTTAGACCCCCCCCCCCGGTTATCCCAGGGAGATCCCGGTGCTGCAGAGGGCAGTCCCAGCCTGCCAGAGCTCTCTCTGCTGTGCTGCTGGGAGCCCCCCCTGCCCTGCCCTGGCAGCTCTGCACCCTCGGGGCTGGCAGGGATGGGCACGGGGCTGGGCACTGCCGGGGGAGCAGCCTGGCTGCTTTCCTGCCCCTGCTGTACCAACCTTGCCATCTCTGTCCCTGCTCTGTCCGGGGATGGGCACACAGCTTCCCTGACTCCCCTTCCCTCATCTGGAAAATCAACTCCATGGCTTAGTCTCACACTGCTCAACTTCCTAGCTGGAGTTAATGCTCCAGGCCTAATTCCAGGCTGGTTCTCAATTTGTTGGATGTGGTTGATGCACACATCAAATAGTTCTGGCACCCTGATGCTTCCTGTGAATGACACCAAATAGTTGTCTGAATTTCAGCCCCATTCATGCAACAGACTAAAAGACAACTCATATTTGGCAAATGTGCAAGAATGGGAGAAAAGATTCAAATTGGAGGAAAAAAAATAAATGTTCCCAAGAGAGGTTTTTTTTTCCCACAATGGAAAGAAAAAAATAATTTAAAAAAAGCAGTAATGGAAACCATTGAAAGATCTGGTCAGGAGAGTGTAATACCTTAATGAGGTGCTAAGATCTAGGCAATGGTCTTGCAAGAGGGTGTGTTACATCTCACAGCTCTCGGGGCATTACAGAGGAGTTTTTATCTCTGTGTGAGGATGGAGTGCAGCCCTGGCTGGGCTGTGTCTGTGCAGCTCAGGAGGGGCATTCCAGAGGAGTTTTTATCTCTGGATGAGGATGGAGTGCAGCCCCGGCTGGGCTGTGTCTGTGCAGCTCAGCCCTGCTCCTGTCCCCCTTGCGTGGCCCCTCTTGATTTATTGGCTGTGCTCAGGACAGCAGCTGTAACTTCTTACATTGACGGAAAACTTGGGGTTTGTGGGGTAACTGGCTGCTTTCGGCTCATTTTCGCTGTTTGCTAGAACCGGTCAGGTGGAGCACTGGGGTGTGTGTATGTGTCTGTCTGTCTGTCTGTCCCCGGCCAGAGCCGGGCAGGGGGCTCGGGGACAGCCCTGGGGGCTCGGGGACAGCCCTGGGTCCGGGCAGGGGGCTCGGGGACAGCCCTGGGGGCTCGGGGACAGCCCCGGGTCCGGGCACTGCAGGAATGCCCTGGCTGCTCCCCGGGAAATGCCCGGCTCAGGTGAGGGCTCAGGTGGGAGCTCAGGTGGGAGCTCAGGTGAGGGCTCAAGTGAGGGCTCAGGTGGGAGCTCAGGTGAGGGCTGAGGTGGGAGCTCAGGTGAGGGCTCAGGTGGGGGCTCAGGTGAGGGCTCAGGTGGGAGCTCAGGTGGGAGCCGGGGCTGGGCTCCCCTGGCCCAGCAGGGCACACAGCCTGTGCCCATTACTTTGCTCCATTGCCCGCTCAATCCGTGGATAAGGATGGGAAGTGAGACGGAGAGACGGGAAAGAGCCTGTGCAAAGTCACGTGGGAAAAGCGAATTGGGGAATAAAACCAAATGTCCTGAATCCAAGTGGCTTTTGGTTGCACAAGATAAACATTCCCTTATCTCACCTAGCGGCCCCGAATATCTTGTCCTTAAGCAAGCATGAGATTTTGTAATATTTTCCAGGCTGGTTGCAGCAGCCTTGCCGTGGCGGGGCTGAGCGCCGGCCCTGCTGCGAGCCTCTGTCGCGGCTCTGGCAGCGCTCCGCAATGTTTATTGGGCTCTGTCATTATTGACGCTGCAGCGCTCCCACTGAGCGCCGGTCCCACCCGCTCCCGGGAGATGAGCCGGGGCAGGGGAGGGATGAATGCCGGCCGGCAGCCAGACAGGGGATGGAAGGGCTGAAAGGGTCAGTATAGAACAAAGGCTGCACGCAGAATTCACAAAGAATGCGAGGCACTGCCTTTCACCGGCAACATTCGCATGGCCGGGGCTTAATGAGAATGGAAAATGCTAACATGTAAATCCAGTCCTAAAAAAAATATACCCACAACAAACTACTGAGTGGTAAATGTTTTTGCCATTAAGCCTGGCCCCCCGTTTCTGATGTGAACTATTAAAACTCCTCCTAAAGCTTTCATTAAATCATGTCTTCAAAACTCCCTTTGAAACACGCTGCTCTGTAGGGAAGGGAATGAGTCTGCAGATGGATGAGAACAACCCAGCTGAGTATCCTACAAAACCTTGGGTGTTTCCAAGGAAATGCAGACCGGATCAAACTCTGACTGAAGTTGACCAAGGGGGTTCCAGCAGCCAAAGCAGCTGTTTTCCTTCTCCTCCTCCTTTGGCAGACTTTCCTCCTGCCAGAAGGTGCTTTCCCTCAGGAGCACAGCCCGGTTCTGTCAGTGTATTGGTGTCACACACCATGGTCCCTTTCTGCTGCTTCCCGTGCACACACACACCCCAAAAGGATTGAGCATCCTCGGAGCATCCCCACGTTAGGAAAATTAATCCACAAGCACCGGAGGTTTATGTCCAAACAGGAGACAGAGGAGCCCTTTTGGCTTTATTCCAATATAGGGAGAGGCCATGGGGCATCCCCTGGGGTCTCTCCAATTTCTGGAGGACGCAGCCTCCCTTTTTATCCCAATTTCCAGCCACATTTCCCTTCTCTCTTTCCCCATTGGCTGAGGGACTTCAGAGGCTCAGACTCCCCAGAACACCTGATCCCAAAGATTTCCCTCTAATGCATAACTTTCCCTTTTCATTTTTAATTCTTACGGAATTTAGGGGTCTTTCTTCTCCATTGTTTCTTTCAGCTCTCAATGCCTAATTTCATTTATCAGCAAACCTAAAGTTTATTTGTAAAAGCAAATCTCTTTTTCCGTTCATCCATCAGTGGAATCCTTCCCATTGTTTCTTTTATCTCCCAGTGCTGGTTTTATCTACCAGCAGCCCCACAGCTTGTTTGGAAAGACAAATCC
>JAYDZK010001198.1:0-15089 GCA_034509185.1 Euphonia xanthogaster
ATATAATATAATGTAATATAATATAATATAATATAATATAATATAATTAATATAATATAATATAATATAATAAATTTAATAAATTTAATATATTTAATATAATATAATTAATATAATATAATTAATATAATATCATAAAATAATAAATCAGCCTTCTGAGAACCTGGAGTCAGTTTCAATCATTCCTCCTCCATCTGGGGAACCCCAAAAATACCCCATCTGGCAGGGAACAGGGATGCCCCTCCCACGTTCCTGTCCCACACCTGTTGTGCCCCAGATGACACCAAAAAAAGGAGCAAATCCAGAGGAAACCATGAAGGGCTGGAGCAGCTCTGGAGCCGGGCTGGGAGAGCTGGAAAATCAACTTGGAATGCCCAGAGCCCGTTCAGTGATTTTATATTTCTTTAATGATGGCCTGGCTTTGGTTTGATGCGTGGAAATAGAAAGGCTGTGGTGCAAGTGGAGCATGGGATGCCTCTGTGTGCATCCATCAGCAGCAATTCCTCCTTGCTCCGCAGATTCCAGCCCTGCACCCACGGCAGGAGCTGAACACGCTGCCTTGATTAGAACCAATTAGGAACCCTTGTTTTAGCTAACCAGAAAATTCTTATTCACTGCAGGTTTCACTCATCTCCAAAGTCCTCATTTAAAAATCCAAACGGAGAAGGGTTGACCTGGGAGAACCTGGGATGGATTTTTAAAGAATCGAAAATGGCAAATATGGAAAAATGATTTAGAGCAGGTGGGGTGAGGGAGGGATTTCTCATCAGCCTTTGCTCTTTTCCGTGCAATTTCCAGCCTCGTGGAGGCTGCCCCTGGATCCCTGGGAGTGTCCAAGGCCAGGCTGGACAGGGCTTGGGATAGTGGGAGGTGTTTGGGTTGGAACTGGATGGGCTTTAAGGACCCTTCCAACCCAAACCATCCCAGGATTCCACAGTATTTAGTCCAGGGAATTCTCTGGGAATTCCATCCCAGCCCCACACCACCCTCACAGGAGACAAATCATATTTGTACCAATTCCAGGTTAAAAAATAAAGCTCAATTTTTGGTTCATAAGATCAATTCCAACTGGTCATTCCTCCACACCCAGGAATCAATCCCAATTTTTGGTTCATAAGATCAATTCCAACGGGTTCCTCCACACCCAGGAATCAATCCCAATTTTTGGTTCATAAGATCAATTCCAATGGGTTCCTCCACACCCAGGAATCAGGAGCAGTCTGCCCTGCTTTTGGAGAGGGAAAAGACAATGCTGGAGCCTCTGAAATAAAATTTAATTCAGCTTTCTGCTTCTTTAGGGCAGCCTGGAGTTTGTTCAGCCTCTCCTGGCATCTGAAAAAAAAATCATTATTAGGCCAATAATTTCTGATTAAGGTGTTCTAGGAAAAGGTGTCAATTGGAAGTGAGCAGGTCTCGGGTATTTCAGTCCATTACCTGGAAATGAGTTATTGGGAACAAGCAGCTCCATTGATAAAAGGGAAAAAATCAATAGGTGAGATTGTTGGGATTAATGCAGAGTTCACCACGGATTTCCCCCCCTCTGAGATTTCCAAACTTTTGCAGACTCCATCTCAGACCTAAACTGAAGTTTCTCAGAGCCAAATTTGCTGCTGAAGTCAAGTGAAACTTCGGCAAAATTTCATTTTGCTCGGAGTTTGTTCGTGATCCCAGAAGTGCAGCCCTTGGGGAGGAAGGAGGAGAGCCATAAAAACACGCTGGACCCTCCCGAGTGGAAACTGCTGGAAACTTTCTGGATGCAGCACATTAATGAGTGGGATGCTAATTAAATTTAATCTTTGTTTTATGGAGCGTGGCAAGGATCAGGGTGCTGCTGTGAGGCTGCTGCTCAAGGAGCCTCCTTCCATCAGAAAGATTTCATCTGAACACAGAGGAAAAAGAGGAAAAAGGGAAATTTTTTTTGCTGTGGCAGATTAAAAATTGGAGCCTCCAAAATCCCAGCCAGGTGCTGGGCAGGATTACTGGGATTGGCAGGGATTGGGGAACTGGGAATGTTTGGGAGAAAAGGAGGCTCAGAGGGACCTTCTGGCTCAGCACAACTCCCTGGCAGAAGGGGGAACGTTACTTTGAGCTTCATGTGGTGGTTTTGGTCGGACAATTTGAGATTTTAATAATTTTGAGGTTTCCTGGTTAAGGTACTAACGAGCGTGGTGGGTTTGGTGCTGCCACTTTCCAGTGGAACTCGCTTCATGTTGTGAGATAGGAGCAGGAGAAAGGTAAAGCAGGTTTAAAACTTTAAAAGGGCGTGAAGAAAACTTTATTAATAGCAACAAAAAGAAAAATAAAAAAGTAAGAATCAAAGCAAACACTTCAGAACACTTCTCCTCCCCCACAACCACTTCTTTCCCAAAGATAAAGAAAGAAAACCTAAAATTTCTAGTTTACCACTTCTAGAGAAGTTTCCCACTCCTGAAATAGCCTTTCTCTGATTTTCTTAGGAAGAGAAGTCTCTCGTTAATGTTGCGGAGACTTCTTCACAAAAGGGAAACAAAAAAAGTTCTTTTGTGGTTCTCAACTTTATCACAAGCAGCAGCCAATGGGGGAAATCTGCTGCCACATTTTTCATAACACCTAAACTAAGCCTAAGCCTAAACCTAAGCCTAAGCCTGACCCTGACCTCCTATTCCCAGGTGGCAAAAAGAGCCTGGTGGTCCTGGGTTGATGCAGAAAGGACCATGAAGAGTTGCTGGGGATATTTTGGGGTAGGTTAGGGCAGGCTAGGGGAAGGAAGGCAGGGAGGCAGTCCTGAGTGCCAGGATTGATTCCCTGGCTCGCCGGGTGTCGGAACTCAGGACATCCCTTTGGGAGTCTGGAATTACTGGGACCCCTGCCAGGGGGCTCAGGGACCCTGGCACAGAGCCCAGGATGCCTGTGGTTTTGATTATGGCCCTTGGAACAAGTTACCAACCTTAGATGAAAATCTGCAAGCCACGACAAATTAAGTAGAATGATGGTGAATTTATCACGGGGTGAAAAAGTCGATTTTGGGGTTTCTGGAATGGGGGTTCAGGGGGAAAGGTGGAGGGATCTGGGCATGTCCAGCCTTTCTCCTTCTTCTTCTTGGCCTCCCTCTTCTGCTGTGATGGTGGCACTTTGGGGTGGGTTTAGAGTAGAAGCTCACTGTCTGACACAGGTGAGGGGTGTTGGGAAGTTAATGTAAATATTGCAAACATAGTTTTTAGTGTAAAAAGATAACAACACTGCCCTGGGGGTGTCAGTGTGCCTCTGTCTGACCTGCTGAGCTGACCTCGGCTGGACAGGAGAAAGAATTTGATAGATAAGGAACAATAAACAACCTTGAGAGTGAGAAATGAAGAGCTCTGAGTCCTTCTTCGAGCTCCAGGCTGGAAAAGAGACTTTGTGACCCATCCTGGGGTCCCTGTGAGCAGCAGAGACCCCGACAGCCGGGGAGCCGGAGCCACCAGCTCAGTGGGCAGGATTTCTGTTTGAATCTGGTTCCTGCTCAAATCTGTGAAGGAAAGGAAGATTTCCATGCTCAGTGAAGCCATGCACTGACCCCGACACCCCGAGCTCTCCACTGCCCTCCCTGGCTCCTCAGCATTCCCTAAATCCTGGTGGCCTGGAGGGAGTTTGGCCTCCTGGATGGGTCTTGCTCAGCATTTCTGTGTGAGCAGAGCAGATCCCTCAGGGTGCTGCTGACTCCAGCCTTCTGCTGCTGTCTGATCCAGGTGACAGCCAAGTTTTCCATTTCCTTTTCCCCCTCTCCTGCTGAGGCAGCGTTTCCCAGCTCTCCATCCATCCCAGCTCCCAGCCATCATCTGCATCTCCCAGCCCATTCATTAATTGCTGTTTTAATCAGGGGATCGTGTCTTTCTCTTCAGGCCCATCCATCACGCCGGGCTCTTGGTGGAGCTGCAGACATCCATCCATCATTTCTGCCGCCCCATTCCTCAGGGAAAAGCTGGGAAGGGAGGTGCTGTGCCAGGAATCACAAAATCCTGGGATGGGTTGGGTTGGAAGGACCTCGAATGCCACCCAGTGCCACCCTTGCCATGGGCAGGGGCACCTCCCCCTGTGCCAGGGTGCTCCAGCCTGGCTTTGGAAGAGCCCACTCCAAACGGGATCATCCACCCGGTCTCCAATGGCTCATCTGGAATTAATTAAGCCCAGTGGAGCTAATTAAAGGGCTGAGTTGGTGATGTCACGTCTGCGCCGTGCTGGAGGGGCCACAGAGTGCTGCCATGGGGCTCCCAGGCATCAAAAATTATATAAAAATTATATCAATTTATTCTATATTATTATATGAATGAATATAACTGTAATTAATAATGTATAAAGTAATACATAGTAATAGTATATTTTATTACATTTAAATTTATATAAATACATTAAAAATTATAGAAATAAGTCAATGCTTTTCTAGGGTCAAGGAGAGATACTATTTAAAAAATAGAGAAATTATAATCTTAAAATTATATTACAAGCTATATAAATTATAGAATTTCATTATATATTATTATATTAATGAATATAATTATAAACAGTAATATATGAATTAATATATAGTGATAACATATATTATTATGTAAAAATTCTATATATTATATAAATTCATATAAAATTATAGAAATAAGTCCTTGATGCTTTTCAAGGGTCAAGAAGAGATTATAATAAAAAGTATAGAAATTATAATTTTTAAATTATATTAAAAATTATATAAATTATATATAAAATATATAATTTATATTATATATTATTGTATTAATAAATATAATTATTAACAGTAATATATAGATTAATATATAGTGATAATATATTATGTAAAAATTCTATAAATTCTATAAATTCATATAAAATTATAGAAATAAGTCCTTGATGCTTTTCCAGGGTCAAGGAGGGAGTTAAAACCTTGCTGGTCCAAAGAACCAGATAGGAAGGGAATCGCTCTTTGCATGGGATGGAAAAACTCCCAGATTTGAGGAAGCTGCACAAAAATCCATCTTTACCCACAGGGTGATTAATCACCAATCAGTTCTGCTGATAAGAAAGAGAAAAGGTGGGAATGGATCCAAAATAATCTCCCAGACCGGTGTCACCCTTTTTGCACCAGGTGGAAACCATTAAAAATGCCATAATTTGAATTGGAATGGCTCAAATTTGCCCTTTAGTCCCAGGTCAGACATCTGTAAATCCACATGAACAATTTTGCTGCATAAACCACTTCAGCATTTCTCTTGGAAAGGGAATGTGGGATTAGGCATGAAAAAAAATAAAAAATTTGCTGTTTTTTAATGAATCTCTGCAGCAAAAACTGAAGTTTGTTGGGAGCAGCTCCAAAAAAAGCTGGATTTCTCCCTTGGCTGGGCGATATTCAATGTCAAGACTCAAGTGGAGCTCAGATAATTTTAAAATATTGTGGGAATAAAACGTGCAGGCGGCTTTGTCTCCGAGCTGTCACCTTGCCAGTCTCTGCTGGAGACAAAGGCAACGATTTTCCCAGATTTTCTGCCTTTAGACTGGAACAAAAGACGTCACACGGAGGCTGAAGAAGGAATATTTTTCTTTTTTTTTTGTCTTCTCTTTTTTGCCCTTGAAGGTGAAAAATTAAGGATTGGGTCTGAGAGAGGAGGGGGAACATGGATGTCTAAAAGCACCTGAGATGCCCTTCCCCAAATCCACCATTTTCCCTGCAAAAAGTTGGGATTTTTGGCTTGTGCTGATGCGTTCAGGATGATTTCCAGCCCTTCTCCTCAGGGAGTTTCCTTGGAAAAATCAGCCCCTTTTATTTCCCAGCCTGTGGTGTGACCCCAGAGCTTCTCCCAACCTTCCTCCCGTGGCTGCAGGAAGCCCAGGAAACACTTTTTGTTCTAGGAATGGGTTTTCAACTGGAAACTGAACCCTATTTCCAAAGGAAACCGTGCCCTGGGGTGGAAGGAAGTGCAGCAGGAAAAGGGAATTTTTCCCTTGAGGAAACAGCCAGAGAAGGGATTTTTTTTTTCCCCCTTGTTTTTATTCCAATGCTCCATCTCCCATAAGAATTCCCATGAGAAATGAATTTCTTTCCTCCTGCTGTTGTGTTGTTCAGTTTCCCCCATCTTTCCCGGCTTCCTGGCTGTCTTCTTCCAGTTGAATCCAGGTCTTTTTCCCATGGAATTTGGTTTTCTTCCCACTGAATCCAGTTCTTGCCACTGAATCTGGTCTTTTTTTCAGCTGAATCCAGGTCTTCTTCCCACTGAATCCAGGTTTTCTTCCAGTTGAATCCAGGTCTTCTTCCCATCGAATTTGGTTTTCTTCCCACTGAATCCAGGGCATTTTCCCATTGAATTTCTTTTTTTCAGTTGAATTCAGGTGTTCTTCCAGTTGAATCCAGGTGTTCTTCCCACTGATTTGGGTCTTCTTCCCATTGAATTTGGTCATCTTCCCATTGAATCCAGGTGTTCTTCCCATTGGATTTGGTCTTCTTCCAGTTGAATCCAGGGCATCTTCCTGTTGAATCCATGTCATCTTCCCATTGAATTTTTTCTTCTTCCCATTGAATTCGGTCTTCCTCCCACTGAATCCAGGTCTTCTTCCCATTGAATTTCATCTTTCTCCAGTTGAATCCAGGTCTTCCTCCATTCCAATTCCCATCCCTGGGAGTGCCCTGGGCCAGGTTGTCGTGGCTCAGAGCCCTGGTCCCAGTGGAAGGTGTCCCTACCCTTGTTGGACTGACCTCAAGGTCCCACCCAACCCAACCCAACCCAACCCAATCCATGGCTCCAGGACATTCCAGCTGGGATCCACAAGCACCTCCCAGAGGGGAACACTGCCAGTGAATTCCCTGCTAATTTGCATTCTCCCCCTCTAATTAACCCTCCGTAAACACCAGCCCTTGGAAAATCACCTCAGCAGCACCAGCCAGGGGGAATTAAGGTGCTTTTCCTCCTCCTATGCAAATCTCCCTGCTAATTATATTTTATAATTTTATTCATATTGGGACGCCGACGCTGCCGCTCTCGTTTTCCCTCGCCGTGCCCGTGGTTAAAATCAAACTGCAAATGAACCAGCTCAGGATTTGTCTGGATCACTCAAGCCTCTGACTTTCACTGCTCTCACAAGCAAATCCTCCAGTTGTACCGGAATTGGGAGTGCTCCTTTTCCCCTTTTCCCCCTGTTTTTGAGGTATTTTGCCAGGATTATTCCAAAGGTGACACTTTTTGTTATGATGAATTGGCCGGGTCATTATCATCAGGAGGTGGTTGGGTTGTTTTATATTTATCATAAGGGTCTTTTCATTGCAGAAAGGTGTGGAAAATGGGGGGAAAAACACCTCTTTTTTTGTTTTAAACAGCCTGATCTCAGCTTTTCTGCTGGAATTGAGAAGAACAATGTTATATTTTCCCCTTTTCATTGCAGAGAGAGGCTTTGAAAGGGCCTAATCAAACACAAATGGGAGCGTCGAGCTCGGAGCTCTCTGCAGATGAGGGAGCCTTTGAGGTTGAAGGGCTGATAATCTCCCAAACCAGCTCTTCCCGGCCTCATCAGCACCCCACAAAAATCTGGCTGTTATTTTTATGGAAAATTGGGTCAGGACCACATCCTCCAGGCCGTACAATACCCAAAATCTTGATTTTTTTATTTTTTATGTGTGTAAACTGTTGGCTTTGCCTCAGCTGGGTCGAGCCTTGATCGTGCCTCTGACATCGTTTATTTTTAGGGCTGTTTTGTTGTTCAGGTGCAGCAGCAGCAGAGCGAAAAAAAATAAAAAAAATCCTGGGGAAAAGAGGCCTAAAATGTTTGTCAGGCTGAATTTGGGAGCTTTTGCTCCAGATCTGTTGTGATAGAAATGCCAAATTCCATCAGCTTCGTTTACTTCAGGTGGCTCCTGCAAATCCTCCTGCTGCCTTGTCCATCTGTTGATGCTGATGTTTCTCATTCCCTGTTTGGGTTTGGGTTTTTTTTTTTCCCCTAAATGGAGAAATGAGGATTCTTTTCGCCACCACGGACAAGTTGGAAAATATTCCCTATGCTGTGGAGCTGATCAAATGAATTCAAATTTATATCAAATAAATTGATGGGTTGGGTTGAGTTGGGGTTTGGGGTTCTTTTCCCAGAAGAAACAAAATAATTGAGACGAGAAAGTTATTTCTTAGTTGACAGTAAATGTTTAAATCCTTAATTATCCCTGGGAGGGAGTAATTTTTTGGTCGGCTGATGAGGGTGTGGAGTTGATGGGGCCATGACTCAGCAGGTCATTGATTGATTGATTGATTGATTAATTGATTGATTGAAGGAGCTGGATTCCTGATGCCTCAGGAGATGGACTGGGGACAGGGGATGGAGGGACAGGAGCCAGGGAATGGCTTCCCACTGGGAAAGGGGAGATTTAGATGGGATATTGGGAAGGAATTCCTGGCTGGGAGGGTGGAAAGAGGCTGGGATGCAATTTCCAGAAAAGCTGTGGCTGCTCCTGGATCCCGGGAAGTGTCCAAGGAAAGGTTGGAGCAATCTGGGATGGTGGGATTGGAATGGGATGGGATTGAGGGTCTGTGGATCCCATTCCAAACCATTCTGGGATCCAGGACACTCAGAATTCATCCCAAGGGATTGTTGTGGAATTTGGGGATGGGAAAGGGAAGGGAGACCCTTCCTGGAGTCCCCAGTTCCCAGTGAAGCCCCTGGATCCCAAAATTCCTTCCCAGAGAGGAGCTGGAATGGGGATGGATCCAATGCCAGGCTGGGAGAGCTGGGAATGGAGGGAATTCCCTGGGAAAGGGGAGGAATTTGGGAAGAATTCCAGGCTGCACTGGAATTCCTAAAGAATTCCTGGGAGTGTCCAAGGAAAGGCTGGAGCACCCTGGGACTGTGGGAGCGTCCCTGGGATGGGATTGAAGGCCCGTGGATCCCATTCCAAACCATTCCAGGATTCCATGATTTTAAGAAGTCACCTCCACTGGGCTCCTCGTTGATTTTATGCAGCAGGAATGTTGAAATATTCCCCATCCCGGACGAACATTCACACAGCCCAACACGCAAAGAGGCCTCTCTTTTTGGAGTTTTATCCACTCAAAACAAGGATATAAAATTTTTAAGGCAGGAAACAGAGAGTGAATCCTTGGGAAGAAAGGAATTTCAGGAATTTACCTGGATATTTCTGTTATGTTTACCAGCGCTCTGGGAAACAAATCAATAAATTTGGTTTGGTTTTTTATTCTCTGGTATTAAAAAAATGAATTCTAAAGCATTTAAAGGAGGATGAGAAAGGGGCAATGACCTTTTTTCCTTTTGTTCCTTTTCTATCCTCAACTCTTCTCCCTACCTTTATTTTAATTCCCCCTCTCCCAATTCCAGCCTCATCCTCGTCTCCCAATTCCAAAATCTTCACCTCCTGCCTCTCCAGTTTCTGGGAAAATTGTCATTAGTGCACAAATGGAACCCAGGATGGCACCATCCTTCCCATCACAGCCCAGAAATTCAAGCTTCCCAACAGATTCCCAAATTTCCTGCAGCGAGCCAGGAGCAATTCCAAGAGCAGAAGTTCTTTAACCACCCATCACCAAGAAGCAGCAAAGGATAATTATTATTAAATTAATCACCAAAAATTCAAGTAATTCCTCCCTCCTCAGTTTTCCACCTGGATTTTGGTCTCCTCTTTGTTTGATCCTGCCCAAGATTGGCTTTTCCCTTTTTTTTTTTGGTCATTATTCTCATTTTTCCACCACAAATTCCAGCCCAATCCCACAGAACTCCAGCTGGAATTCCATGAGATGTCAAAGGAAGAAGGATTCAAGGTTTTGCTGGGTTCTGAATCTCAAAGAATTCCAAGAAAATTCTGTGTCATGTCCACACTCCACTTCCCAGAGCACGACAAAAAAAAAATCATCCAGGATCAGGATAACTAATATAAATAATAAAAATAACAACTCATTCCTGGAGCAGGAATTTGGAATTTCGTGCTCATCATTCCCAGTCTCTCACCTTGGCCAAAAATCAAGACCTTTTATTTAGGAGAAACTCAAGGAATTCTGCACAAAATCCCTCCAAAAAAGGCTCCTACCCCAGGTTTCAGGATTCCCTTCCTGCCCTGTGCAGCTGCATTTTCCAGAAGTGATTTTTTTTTTGCTTTCTGCCTGTATTTTTAATCAATATATTTCATCAGACTGATATTTTTTGGTTCCAGACAGCACCCAGCCCAACCTTCCCCTGGGATTCCTCCATCACGACTCCAATTTCTGCACTATTTAAAAAAAAAACACCAAACACCCAATTTTGACTCAGATAAGGGAAAAAACCCACAAAACCTAAAAATCTACCAAAGTGGTTAAATCATTGCACTGCTCACTATTTGCTCTTTATTCCTCTCATTCCAATTTTCCCCAGGAATAATTTTATATTTCCTTCTACATCATTGACAAAGAAATTGAACAGCGCTGAGCCAAAAATGCTTTATGACACACACACACTCTGATTTTGCAATTATTTTGCAATTAATTACCTTCCAGAGAGGAGCTTTTTAACTTGGAATTGTGTCTTCCTCTAAATGCAACAGGGAAAACCACCTTGGAAAAAAGCAGGAGCCCCAGGAAATATGGGAAGAGCTGTTTCCCACAGGGACCCCAGTGACTCAGGCTTGCATGAGACAGGGATATAATTTTCTGGATGAAGTAGTTCAACAAATCTCTTTTTTTTTTTTAAAAATAAGATTTTTAAATTGTTTGCCCTTCAGAAACAAATCTGGTAATCGAGCAGGGAGTTTTCCACGGGGAAAAAAAGTGGGAATTGATGTTTTTGGGGTTTTTTTTTTTAAGAATACTCACAAAAAACTGATCCATGTCCCTTTCCAGCCCCATGTTGGGCAAGTCTGGCATCATGTGGGCCACCACCTTGAAGCCAGCATCCTTGGCCAGGTGGAAGCACTCGCACACGGCCTTCACCGTGTGACCCCTGGGGAGAGAGGGAAAAAGGGTCAGGAAAAGGCAGGGAAAGCAGGGAATGCCATGCTCGGGTCTGGCTGGGATTATCCCCCCCCTGGGAGGTTTGGCTGGAGGTGAAGCTGAGAATGGGAATTGTTAGTGCTGGGGCAAAGGAGCTGCTCGGGGTTTTGCAGGCACGGAGAGGAATTTGGGAGAGCTGCTGGAATCCAGTCTGGAAATCCAGGTTGGTGTCCTTCAGAAAATAAATAATAAAAAAAAAAAAACAGGAATGAAAACAGCAGGAAAGGAGAAGGGATGGGAATGAGGAAAAGCAGCCAACTGGAAAATCACCCAGAAATCCATCCTGGAGAATCACAAACCCCCCAGATGTTGGGATTCCAGGAGGATTCCATGCTCTGCCACACTGGCACCAACCCAACCCCAGACCTGCAGGAGCCCAACAAAGGCTGAATTTCCCACAGCTCTGGAGAAAATCCCTTTTTCCTTCCACCTCCAGGTCTCCAACCACAAGATTCCCACCACAGGAGAAAAACCTTCCCACAAAATCCTGACTCTCCCCCACATTCCTGGACATTCCAGGGCACTTCCATCCCCTCCCATCCCTGTTCTCCTCCCAACTCCTGGAATTCCAATTCCTCCTAATTCCTCCCTACTGGAATTCCAATTCCAATTCCCAATTCCAATTCCAATTCCATTTCCATTTCCAATTCTAATTCCCAATTCCAATTCCAATTCCAATTCCATTTCTAATTCCAATTCCAATTCCAATTCCTCCCTACTGGAATTCCAATTCCAATTCCAATTCCCAATTCCATTTCCAATTCCAATTCCATTTCCAATTCCATTTCCCAATTCCAATTCCATTTGCAATTCCAATTCCCAATTCCAATGCCAATTCCATTTCCAATTCCCATTCCCAATTCCATTTCCAATTCCATTCTCATTTTCAATTCCATTTCCAATTCCAATTCCCAATTTCAATTCCCAATTCCAATTCCCAATTCCAATTTCCAATTCCAATTCCCAATTCCCATTCCAATTCCCATTTCCAATTCCAATTCCAATTCCATTTCTAATTCCAATTCCAATTCCGTTTCTATTTCCAATTCCGTTTCCAATTCCATTTCCAATTCCAATTCCTCCCAATTCCTGGAATTCTCCCACCCAGATGAGCTCTGCAGGTGATTTCCCCCCCCCAAATCCCTCTGGATAAAACCCCAACTCCCTTTGGGCACCCATCCCTGCGCCCGTTTCCCCTGAATGAATTTCCCTTTTTCCTTTTTCCAGGATCTTTTCCTCCCTCTCTGCAGAGGGCTCAGCCCCCTCCCCCTGCAGCTCTGAGCCCAGCTTCCTTTGTGATTTTTCTTTTTTCCAGGAGCATTTCCAGTGTTTTTTTCCGAGACTCTTCAAGGACAGCATCACTCAAGACCTTGAGTAGCCTGAGGGGAGCAAACAGGAGCTTTGCTTCATAAATAAAAATTATTTTCTTATTAGGAGTGGAATTTGAGCTGCATCAATAACTCGATTATCCGATGCCTAGCTCTGTTCTGGAATATTTTTCTGCCTCACAGCCACTGGAAGCGCTCAGAAAAACCTCACTAATGACTTGGGGAACATAATAGAAAGTCATTTCCAAACTGTTACCCTAATTGGTTGTAATCTGACATTTTGCTACCAGGGAAATATTAAAAAGTTTCAAGCCCAAAAAAAAAAAACAACATTCCCCCCCCGCCCCCCACACACACACAAAGCACAAAAGAAGCAAAAAGAGGTCGTTTTAACAGGAAAAAAAAAACAAAAACATGAATCAACTTTTTCCTTAAAGTGGATTTCAAGTCACTGCTCCAAAAATTAGGGGAAGTTGAGGAGCCTTTTAGGAATTCTAAAATTCAGAGCAAGGAGCTCGGGGAAGAGCCTGGAAAAATTGAAATTTGAGGTGGAAAAGAAAATGGATTTTAAGATTTAAAAATTGATATTTGGAGTAAATGGACTTTAAGATTTAAGAATGGATATTTGGGGGGAAAATGGATTTTAAGATTTAAGAATGGATATTTGGGGGGAAAATGGATTTTAAGATTTAAAAATGGATATTTGGAGGAAAAATGGATTTTAAGGTTTAAAAATGGATATTTGGGGGGAAAATGGATTTTAAGATTTAAAAATTGATATTTGGGGGGAAAAATGGATTTTAAGATTTAAAAATTGATTTTTAGGGTGGAGGTGAAAGGGGTTTAGGAGCTGCTGAGGAATTTATTGTTAAATTGATAATTGTAATAATTCAGACTGAGACCATGCCACGTCCAGAGGAGGAAACCACCTGGAAACAGGAATTTTAAATCCTTAATAAATGGATTTTCTCAGGTTTTGGGACCATCCAGATCCCAATTCCTTTGGGATTCCTCCTCGAAGTCTCTGAGCAGAAAATGCCCAAAGTTTTCAGCTTTGGTTTGGTTCCTTTGAGGAGGGAATGGACAGGAATGTTCTCTGCCCATGGAGCCAGGATCTCTCTGCCATTGATTTAGGAAAAACAAGGGGAAAAAAGCTTTTTTTCCTTTAAATCTCAGAATTATCAGGCTTGAAATTAATAAATAAATAAATAGAGAGTGGTTGGTTTGGGGGGTGGGGTGAAGAAAATATCTCACATTTTCCTACAGAGCACAATGGTTTTTTTTTGGGGCTAAAGTGACAAGGAATGAATTCTATTTCCCCCTGGAAATGTGTTTTTTTGCAATCCCTAAGGATTCCATGTGCCTGGAATGACTTTGGGGGATCTCTCACTGGGCATTCCTGGCCAGTGTCACCTCTCCTGTCCCAAAAAGGCACCTGGAGGAGGGAAAAAGGTGGAAAACACCCCAAAAATGGGGGGGAATTGTGATTTCTGTGGGAACTGCAGGGTCTCCCTGGGTTCCACCTCCCAAAATTGAATTTATTTATGGTGGCATTAGGAACAGAGGGGCTCAGCACAGGGAAAGAAGGAATAAATAAAACCAAAAAGAGGTGGACAACGCAGGGAAGGAAGGGATACACTGAAAAAAAGTGTGAAACACAGAGAAGAATGAATACATTAAAAAAAAGAGCATAAAAGGGAAAGAAGAGACATTTAAAAATAATGAGAGATGGACAATACAGGAAAAAAACACATTAAAAAAAAAACAAATGTACAACCCAGGAAAAGGATTTGAGTCCCAACTAAAACATCACAATTCCATTTTCTGCTGCTGAGGAACGGAATCCACAAAATTCCATTTTTGGCTACAGAGGAGGCTGGGAAGCTGCTGGGGTTCATTTCTTTTGACAAGGAAATAAATGAAACGTCCCAATATTCTCTGTGCAACGGGAATGAGCCAAGGAAACGGGAGCTGAAGGATTCCAGAAGGATCCAGGGAATCCTTGGAGCCCCATCCTGAGCCCGAAGGGGCTCCAGGAGAGCTGGAAATTGGGAAAGCATGGAAGGACAGGAGGCAGGGGACGGCTTCCCACTGGGAAAGGGGAGACTGGGGTGGGATTTGGGAAAGAATTCCTGGCTGAGATGGTATTCCCACAAATCCTTGGAGCCCTGGGAGTGTCCCAGGGTGGATTTGGATCACCCTGGGATTGTGGGAAGTGTCCCATGGGATGGGATTGAAGGTCCATGGATCCCATCCCAAACCATTTCGGGATTCTGGGATCCAGGACACTCAGGATCCATCCCCAGGGAATTTTATGGAATTCGGGGAGGGAAAAGGGAATGGAAACCCTCCCTAGAGTCCTGAATTCCCAGGGAATTCCCGAAATTCCTGCTCCAGAGAGGAGCTGGGACGGGGATGGAACCAATGCCAGGCTGGGAGAGCTGGGAATGTCCAACCGGAGAAGGGAAGGATCCAGGGAAACCTCGGAGCCTTTTCCTGAGGGAAAGGAGAGCTGGAGAAGGACTTGGGATAAGGGCTGGAGGGCCAGGACACAGGGAATGGCTTCCACTGGGGAAGGGGAGCTTGGGGTGGGATTTGGGAAGGAATTCCTGGCGGAGATAGAATTCCCAGAAAATTCCAGGATCCCTGGCAATGTCCATAAAAAGGCTGGAGCACCCTGGGATAGCGGGAGGTGTGGAGATTGGAACGGGATGGGACTGAAGGTCCCTTCCCACCCAAGCCAGGCTGGAATTCCAGGATTCCACGGGATGGGAAGCCAGCAGAGAAGATGGAAGCCCAGGCTGCAGGA
>JAYDZK010001199.1:0-15043 GCA_034509185.1 Euphonia xanthogaster
GGCGCGGCCCGGCCTCACGGCGCCCGTGTGTGTACGGTTGTTGCAGGGCGCCCGCGTGTCAGGATGGCCCGGAGCGAGGAGGAGGGCGGCAGCCGCTGCCCGGCCTGGTGCCCCGCTACTCCGTGCGGGAGGCCGTCACCTGGGTGAGGAGCAGCGCGGGGGCGCCTCGGGGGATCCCCGAGCAGCGCCGGGCGGGAGCGGGAGCGGGGCTGCTCCCTGACCGTGTCCGCTCTCCGCAGGGAGCTGTGGGCGCGCTGCTGCTGCAGCTGCTCCGGCAGATCGCGGGGCTCCGCTCGCTGCAGGACGCCCGCACAGAGCCAAGGCTGCCCTGGCGCTCCTCGCTGCCCCCAGAGCCCGCAGGTCAGCGGCTGGGCCCGGGAGGGCGGCGGGGGGCGGCTGGCCGGGATTCCTGCCCCGGGCTGTGCTCAGTGAGGCCGGAGAGAGCTGGGCGAGGCTGAGGGTCGCTCTCGGGCCCTGGGGAGAGTGTCAGGAGAATCTCTGCTTCTTAACGGTGCAGTCCCACTCTGTGTGCCCTTACCTTTGTTTTCCGCTCTGGATTCTGCTGCACGAACTTTCCTCCTACTTGTCTGTGTGGTCAGAGGACCCTGGGTGCATGCACAGCCCGGTGCTGTCACCTGGAGCAGACACAGCCTTTGTGCTCTGTGTGTTACAGTGGTGACTGAAGCCTCAACCAGCAGTCCTGGCCAGCAGCTGGGGTCCCAGTGCCTGCAGAAAGCAAGTCCAGAGGCTGTAGCAGAGAATTCATCCTCAGGCGTCCCCTCGGGGCAAGGAGAGAGGCAGCCCTGGGCAGAAGCAGGTATGTGCCATGTGCTGCAGGGCAGGGTACTCATGGCAGAAGGACCTGGGAGTTCCTCCAAGGCAAGCTCGGAGCCAAGGAGTGTGTAGCCATTTATTGACATTAGAGGAGGCAGGTGAGAGTGGAAAGGCAGAATTTCAGAGAGATGAATCAGAGTCCAGAGACAGGAGGAAAAAACCTCCTGAAGGCAGAGACAAGGCTGTGCTGTAACTGCAGGTGACAACAGCTTTCCCAGCCATGCTCTGCCTTAGCAGACTGATTGCAGCATCCAGTCCTGTTCTTTCACTGTGGACAGATGTTTGCAGCCAGAAGGGTTCAGGAGGATGCTGCACCATTGATCTGGGAGACTGGTGTACATGGTGTGAAACTGGAGGAATTATTCTCTTCCTGCAAGATGAGGATGCATTTCTGAGCTCTTATGCCATAGATAAGAGAGTGGAAGGAGGTATCAAAGACATTATTAAAATGAGCTTTATAAAAATAGAAAGATAGACTCCAACAAAATTGAAGTCTCGCTCAGGAAAGCGTGTCCTACATAGGGAATCTAAAGTCACACCAAGGAAGATCAGATGAGGCCTAGAGCTCACTAGATATAGAAACACTGATAATGGCCTCAGGAAAGCTGTTGGAAGCAGGAAGCCTGCTGGAGCAGGTGGCAAGGGGACAACATTCAGTAGTGGTGTAGAAGAGGCACATCAGGAAATCAACCACAGATGTTGGCTAAATCACAGGATCACAGACTGGTTTGGGTTGAGAGGGACCTGAAAGCTCTTCTTGTTTCCTGCCATGGCAGAGACACCTTTCATTATCCCAGGGTCATCCAAGCCCTGTCCAGCCTGGCCTTGGACACTTTCAGGGATCCAGGGGCAGCCACAGCTTCTCTGTGCCAGGGCCTCAGCACCCTCACAGGGGAGAATTCAAATAGTGAAGGTGCTGCAGAAAAGGTCGGAGATGTTTCCCATTTTCTGCTTGCTTTCAGAATTTTGGCTTCCTTCTGTGCTGATTTCAGCTACTGCCCATCACTGCTTATCAAACCTTCTCCTGCCAGAGGTTACCATTCCCATCAGTTGGCAAATGGAGCATTTTGTTTCCATGTCTCCTAATTAACTCCAGGAAAACAGCCAGGTTAATTTACCTAAACTGCCAATTAGACTGTTTAACCCATCTGCTTTAGCCTGGAGCATATTAAGAAGCACTCCAGCACTGGCAGGTGACTGGACATGGACCTCTGGGAGGAGTGGTGGGAAGAAGTGGAGGCAGCAGTGCCTGCAGTTGGCACAGCTGAACGTCCTGGAGTGCCTGTGTGTCTGACAAAAAGCTCCTGCTGAGAGTCAACAGGAAGAGCTTTTGGGCAAACTGATAAATTGAACAGTGACAAGTCACTGAGGCCACGTGGTCTTTGTTCAGATGTTCTTCAGAGGCTGGGAGATCACTGAGCCTCCGAGGACCATCTGTAATCCCATGCTCAAACCTGCTCTGTGGCCAGCTGGATGAGCACTGACAGATTGCACAGCCTGGCTTTTCTAAAGGGGTGGGTGGCTGTTGGTTTAAGGCACAGAACTGCAAAAAAGGTGATTCTAATTTGATAGAAACTCTGTTACAGGATAGAGGTGTCAGATGCTGGGATGAGTGGGCTGTATCAAAGGTCTTGGAAGGATTTAAGAAGCCATTTCTCAGGCCAGCTTGCTCCCTTGCAGAGACTTGAGAGAGTTGTAAATCTATTAAGACTTCTTTGGAGAAGTCAACAGGCATGTGGAGCAAGATAATCCAGCTTTTAGCTTTCTGAAAATCATCCAGACAGGACCTAAACCAAAGCTATCTAAAGAATTAAAGCTGATGTGGGGGGACATGGAGGGGTTACTCTGGGGCTGGTAACTCCTTAAAGCACAAGCAAGTTTTCACAGTGGAGAGCCATTACTGTAGGATTCCCCTGTCCTTTGTTAAACCTGTTCTGCTCAGCACAGTCAGCAGTGATTTGGAGAAAAGAGGTGATGAACGAGGCAGCAGAAGCAGCAAATGGCACAAAATTTTTCAGGACAGTCAGATCTGAAAGTCACAGGCAAAGCTTGCACAGAACCAAAGCCAGGATAATTCCCAGGTGGGTTAAACGAGTGTGCACAGGGGAGTGTGGCTGTAAATACACACACAGAGTGAGGAGTGTCAAATTAATAATTGTCTTGCAGAGGGAACATTTAAAGTCACTGTGGATGTGCTTTTGATAAGGTTAAGTCAGTGCTCGGCAGCAGTGAGGCCAATTAAATGTTAATTATGGTGAAGGAAGGAGCTGAGGACAAGGCAGTGCTGTGGGTTCATGTGAGTCTGGGATGCAGCCACGTCTTGAGCACTTAAGGAAAAGACAGTGCCTAAAAAACAGGGGCAAAACTGCAGAGAAATGATGACAGGGAGACAATTACATCCAAACACAGACTGACTCTTCAGCTTAAAAAAAAGAAGTGGCAGAGAATGTGCTGGTGCTCTGTGAAACCAAAAGTGTTGAGAGAAAGAGAATAGGAACAGGCTTTTTCATGATGCTGATATTAAAAGGCAGCACAGAAGGGTCAGGTGGCAAGTTTGGAAAAAAGCAAAAGGCATTTTGTGTTTGGCCAGTGCCCAGGTAAATTGTGGAACTGGCTGCTGCAGGCCAGAAATACAAGTGGGTTCCAAGAAGTGATTAGGTGAAATTACACATTGAAATGAGACGTAATTGGTCCAGCCAAGCCTCCTGCTCAGATCACAGAACAGCTGATTGCTGGAAAGTTCTGCCAGGGGGAGCGTGACTTTATAATCCCTGCTCCTCACCCTTTCTGCCCAAGCATCTCCAACTGTCACTTGTCAGAGATAATATATGTCAGAAATAATTTGATTTTGCTCCGCACATAAGTCCTCAGGTTACATTCCACATTTTCTTGTGCCTCCATTTTGTGGGAATTTATGGAGAAAAGTCAGGGGGAAGAGATTTGGTAATCTGCACTGAAGAGCCTGAAAAAATGCAGGGTTTTGTCATGTGAGAAGTCCTGGGAATCTTTCCATGGAAAGTGAAGCTTGATCATCCCTTTCTCTCACTACATTTTGCTTTCTACAGAAAAACCTGCCTGAGGTACAGGATTTTTTTTTTCCCCTGGTGTTTAGCTACTGAAAGAGGGTGAGGCTGGCAAAATGAGGATGCAGCAGGAAGCTGGGGAGAGCAGAAGGAAGGGAAGGACAGACGGCTGGCAGATGATGCAGGGGAATCTGGTAGCAAAGCCTTGCCATGAGAGAGCAGGGCTCAGAGAGCAGCAGAATGTACCCTGGCTGCTGCCAGCAATGGGAAGGGATCTTCTGGAGAGAATTCCATGTCCTTCCCCTCTCTCTGGGTGTTTCAGTTCATTTCCACACTTGCTGGTGCTGGTGTCCCTGTGCAGTGACAATCTGCTGTTGTTGTGGCAAAGATCTGTGGGATGGATCCCAACATCTCAGCTTTCCACAAGAGCCATTCCAATTTTATTGGAGCACAATAGGAACAAAGTCTATTCCTTTGTTTAAAAAGAAAACTTCATGAAATTAACTTAAAACTTGCTTTAACTTGCATTCTAGATATTGCTACCAGCAAGTCCTCGGCTCTGTGTTCACATCTTATTTTTTTCTATGAAATTTCTGCCTCACTCAGAGGCTTTTTGCTGGAAGTTAAAGGCACAGAGTGAGCAAGCAGGTGATTACAGACAGTCTCAGTGTTACAGCAGCTGAATGATGCCCTGGGGAGTTGTATTTTACCCCTGGCAGAACTGTAAAATTCGTTATTTCAATTCTGAGATTACAGACATTGCAAAAGTGTGTTTTCATTTCAAAGCACAATGAAACCAATTGGAAACAGTGAAATTTTCCATGAGGCAGAAATGCTGGATTTTGGCCAGCTCTTGTTGTGACTTCGTTCTCGTGGATGTTTTGGGATGAGCAATCTAGGCTGTCTAGGAGAAGATTATTAATTCCTCATTTGGAGCTAGCTGTGAGCAACACTTGATTAGTCCAGGATGAACAGTGAAGAGAGACAAAAATATTTATGAACTGCTGAAGATGAGAGCATTGGGCATCCAGAACACTGAAAGCTGCAAGACTGCATGGAAGAAAGAATGTGCAGTCATGTTGCATCATAGCATGGGCTTGAAGAAGTAGAAATAAAGTCATACAGAAAATTCCACCTGTGATATTCCCGTCTTTTAAACGTAACCCGAAGAATAATTTAGCTTGCCCAGCCTCAAAGATGATCCTGAGGGAATTCAGGTCCCCCAGAGCAGCTGTGGCTGCCCCTGGATCCCTGGAAGTGTCCAAAGCAAGATTAGACAGGGTTTGGAGCAGCCTGGGGTGGTGGGAGGTGTCCCTGCCCATGGCAGGGGTGGCACTGGGTGAGCTTTTCGTTCCCTTCCAGCCCAAACCATCCTGGGACTCTCTGATCCTTCAGGAGCAGGGCTGGGTGTCAGGATGGGTTGGTCCCTGTGCTTTTTTCCAGATGTTCTGTGGGATTGTTAACCCTGATCTGTGGAGATTTGAGTGAGGAGGGGTTTCCCGTGGTAGAGGGGCACAAGGTACTTCTGCAGGCTGACAGAATTCAGAATTAGTGCTGTTAATTTTTCATGGTTCAGTGGTTTGTCCAAATTACAGCATTTTCACAGTAAATGAGGAGTCTCTGATTTTGGAGTAGACGCCCATGCAAAATGTACAGTTTCTTTAAAGTGTGGATGTACTAATGCTGTTTAAACAAGTAGTGGGAGAATTCTTAATACAGACCATTTTTTTTCCGTGGGATTTGCAGTTGTTTGTGTGGCAAAAACCCAAATTACATCACAAGGGAGATAGCGATAGAGCCTTACAGTGAGAACTATCAGATAATTTGATGCCTGCTCTGCAAAGAAACAGAAAGAACAACTAATAAATTCACAGATTATACTGCTTTAGGTGGAATGCTGCATAGAAGTCATGTTTGCCACAGTGATGTTGCTTGTTGGGTGAGTGGGGCCTGTTCAGAGAACACACATTTGAATACAGCCAGGGGGGAATTGTTTGTCTGGGAATAATGAGGCTGCAGCTGGCACACAGGCCATGGCTCCCTGCATGCTGTACAGCACAGGCACTGCAAGGAGCACTCCTGCCTGCTGCACACCTCATTGCTGCTGCTCCTGGAGCCAGACAGTGCCAGGAGTCCAGGAATCAGGCCCTAAAAGGACATTTTGTTTCGCTTGTGTTGGCTCTGACACAGCTTGAGAGGGAGGCACAGGGAGGGCACAGCTCTGGCTCAAAGTGGTCCAGGCTCCAGCACCTGGAGTTCAATGTCCTGTGGGATCCAGCTGCTTGTGGTGAGCCAGGTTAAAATCCTTGGCCTCAGGCTGTCTCCTCTTTGAGGAGGTCATGGTCCCCTTGCAGTGGCAGGAGTGATGCCACGGTGACCACTGCCAGCACAGTCCTGCTCTGAGCAGGGTGGCTTAGCTCGGGCTGGAGCTGCTCTGTCAGATAATGCTGATTGAAACTGGTGACCAAGTGCTGAGCTTGTGGGCTGATCATCCCTTGGCACAGGAGCAGGGCTGTGCCCTGCAGAGAAATGACCTGCAGAAGCACATGGGGAGGCAGCACCTCAGCTCAGGGTTGGGTGTCATGCCCTGGGCGAGCTGGGAGCTGCAGCAGGTCTGATCCAAGCAAACTGGGCAAGAGGAGGCAATGTCACCCCTCCTGTGACACTGCTGAGAGGGGCTGCTCCTCAGTAACCCCGTTGGAAATTCAGGAACAGTAGCAAAAAAGTCATAAAATTAACCAAGGCTGGCAGAAAAGTGCTGCAGTTGAAAGATGTGAATGGTGCAGTCTTTTTAGAATCACAGACAGGAATCAAGAGGGGCTGATTAGTCGTGTCAGGACTTTGAAAAGGAGGAATTGGCTTTTTAGTAAAGAAGAAAAAGACCTAGACAAGCCAGTGCCTGGGAGCAGAAACCCAGAGTAGGAGCACTTTAATTTGAAATGAAGCACGGGGCTTTAAAGCAGTGATTACAAGTTACTGGAACATTTAGGGAAAGCAGAAGATTCTCTACTTTTGGTGTCTTCAGATCAAAAGCAGGGGCCTTTCTGGAGGAGCTGCAGCCACAGGGTTGGATTCCAGAGCTTGCTTTTGCTCCAAAGGTCAGATTGGTTGGGGTTCCTTGTGTTCCTGATGTCCCTGAATGGGAGATCAGACCTTTAGGAAAGAGCTATGGAATAGAGATGATGAGAAGAGGCAGAGATGCAGCACTGCTAAACTTTGCTTTTTTGTTGGATTTTTTTTTTTAATGCAGGGGACTTCCAAATCCCTGTGAGCTCCAGGGTGGGGCCAGTTCTCCACAGTGCAAAGGTAAGGTTTCATTTTCCACCCCCTCTGTCTGCATCTTCCCTGCAGGAACACATCCCAGAGCTACCCAAGCACAGCCTGAGCAACACTCACACACAAGGGAAAAAAAGGGAGATGGGATATACTGACCTCTGCTATAGCCAGAGAATTCCAGGATTTACAAACTGCCATCCCCATCCTTAGATGTATCTGTGTAACAGGGCTGCTGGCAGGGAAGCACTGAAAGAAAATGGTGAGAAACACCAAACCAAGCAACCAAACAAAAAAATCAATTCAGCAGCAGCAGTGTGTTGCTGTGTAGATGCATTTTGATGCAATCTTTCACTAGGTGATTACATGCTGTTGCTATTTTGGTGTTTACCAGACAACCCATGACTGGGGAAGGTGGTGTCACTCCAAATGCTGCAAATCAGGGCTGGCTCTTCTCTGGTAAAGAGGGAAGCACTTGGGGCTTGAAGAGAGTGCATCAGCTCGAGAGTCACAAGGCCATAAATTATATTATTGTTCTTGTTGTGATTAAACCTGCCAATTTTTTGCAATTCACATCTTAGATGCAAATAATTCCTTTTTTAAGATAATCACTCGGCTGAGCAATCGCTCAAGGACATTGTGAGCAGAGTGAGGTAAATTCAGCTTTTAGCAGAGTGAGTTCCTGCAAAAGGCACCAAGGAGGAATTTGCTTGCTCTGCTGAGGGGGTGAGCATGGATCTCTCCATCCTGGGAGGTGCCCCTTGTGCAGGGCTGGAGGAAGAGCCTGCAGCTGGGTCATGGAGCAGCTCAGGGAGGGGCCCTGGACCTGTCTTGGCCTCTTGGGAGTAGCCCTGAGCCAAGGGGCATTTTACTGATTCCCCGTGTGCACTGAGCTCTGCTGCCACTCGATGGCACTCGGGGTGTGGAGCTGGGCTGGGATGAGCCTCCTCCCACATCCCAGGCTGTTCATTGCCCAGGAGAAAAGGATTTGCTGTGCCCTGCAGGATTGCAGCAGCACTGGGCAGTGCCCAGTGCAGCCAAGAGGGCGGCTCAGCTGGAGCTGGGTAAAGCAAAGGTGTGAGGGTGTTCTGGCAGGGACTCTGCTCTGGGCACGAAGTGGCAGAGGGAACAAGGGCTGATGTTATTTTTGGAGGGGGGAGTTACCTTAGAATCATGGAATATCCTGATTTGGAAGGGATCCACGAGGATCATCAGTCCCAGCCCTACCCAGACCCCCCAACAATCCCTGGCAGTGCTGTCCAAAGGCTCCTGGAGCTCTGGCAGCCTCGGGGCTGTGCCCATTCCCTGGGGAGCTTGGGCAGTGCCCAGCACCCTCTGGGGGGAGAACCTTCTCCCAAAATCCAGCCTGAGCCTGCCCTGGCCCAGCCCCAGCCACTCCTGGGTGCTGTCCCTGTCCCAGAGCAGAGCTCAGAGCTGTCCCTGCGCTGCCTCTCCAGAGGAGCTGCAGGCTGCTGAGTAGGATGAGGTATTTGCTGAATTCTGAAAGGTCTGCTGGTGCCTGAGAGGCTGCACCAAGCTCCCTGGCCAAGGGCAGGGGAGCAGTGTCCATACAGCTTCCCCAGCGAGGTGCCTCTGACAGGGAGGGTTTTGTGTGTACACATGACCTGACCCTCCTGGTGACTGAGCTGCCATACAAACAGGTCTCACTGCTTGGTTTCCAAGCCAGCATCTCCTCTAGGGTTGATGTGATTTAGCTCTCTTTAATAGCTTTTTTCTCTGACTCCTCAGGGTGACCCAGCTCAGCGAGGGCATTTAGAGGAAGCCGCTTTCCAATTGCAGCAGATTTTCCGGATTGATATTTCCATTGCATTGAATATCCTTGGTAATGTGGAGTTGGTTTTGTTTTGCCCTTAAACCACAGGTTTCTCGTTTTGGAGGACCTCCAAATGGTTGCAGGTCTTGTGAGAAGGCAGGGATGGCAAATACCCAAGCTGAAGCCTCCTTTCAGCAATTTTAACTGTGCTTGGAGAGATTTATTGCCCTTTGTCCCATCGTGCCACCTGATTTATCTCAGCATATTTCAATCCAGGCTTGCTTGAAGCCTGCACTGTTGTCCTGACATCTGTAGCTGGAAATTAAGCCATCTCTGTCTTTTTTGCAACACAAGATGTCATATCCTTGTATCCTTCTTTTATTGTCTGAGCTCACGGTTTTCCTGGCAAGCTGAAAAAGCAATTGCAGGATTGCAACTCTAAGAAAAGCAGAAGGAAGATGCAATGAGCTAAGAAAAGTCCCTGCCCTATATACACCACTAGTTGCAGAACTGAAAAGCAAGTTGTTTCTTGTGTGAGCCATACGTTGTGTTAGCCTGTGATCCCTCTCTGCCACGAGCCCAGAAAAATCCCTAAAATGCAGTGTTGCCATTTTTCTTACGGAAACTGTGGAAGGAGGGTTGGTGAGCCAGCTGGAAGTGGCCCAGAGCACTTGGCGTGAGCCAAGGAAGGCCCAGTGGCTGTGGGGGAGGTTGCTGCATTGGAGGCTGGGTTGTGGCTGTGTGCTTTTCCCTGTTTTCCATGCTTTGGGCTGTGTTTCCTCAGGGATCGAGAGCATGAGGGCGGGGCACTGCCGGGTGGCCTTCACCTGCTTCAAGCTGGCAGCAGATCGGGGCTACAGCAAAGCCCAGTTCAACGTGGGGCTGTGCTACGAGCACGGCAGGGGCACAGAAAAGGACTTGGAGAAGGTATCCAGGGCCTGCCTGGGGGGTGGGTGTGGGAGCACACATCAGGAGAGGGATTTGTGCTGGCTGCTTGGAGCTTTGTTCCTTTTACATGGCTGGGAAAGTCATGGAATGTCCTGAGCTGGAGGGAACCCCCAGGGATCATTGATCCAGCTCCTGGCCCTGCACAGCCATCCCAAGAATCCCCCCCGTGCATCCCTGGGAGTGCTGTCCAAATGCTCCGGGAGCTCTGGCAGCCTCAGGGCTGTGCCCTTTCCCTGGGGAGCCTGGGAGAGCCCAGGCTCTGAAGACTCAGTAGAAAATGCTGGAAATAATAAAAATTGCAGCTTTGCAGAGCTGCTTTCAGTGTCACCAATCCCCTCGGAGAGGTGCTCTGAGATCCCTTTCCCACAGCTTCTGAGGGTTCTCCAGGTGCACAGGCTGTGCTACCAGCACCCAGCGGGGTTCCAAGGAGAAACCTGTCATGTTGCTGTATTTAAGTCACCACTGCACATCCCAGGGCTTCTCAGATCTCCAGTTTGGCTCCTGTAACTCCAGCCTGCCACCTAGTGCAAGCTGGCCAGCAGCTGCTGGAGCTGGGAAGAGCTGCAAAGGCAGCTTGGTTTGAGTCATGGTTGGCCCAGTGCCACCCCCTTCAGCCCGGGCAGGGTGGTTCCAGGGCTCTGGGGTCCTCACAGTCCACTGTCTCACCTGACCCTGCTGATGTTCTGCTGTGCAAGGGATGCAGCTTGTGATGGGTCTAGCCAGGAAGGTGAAGCTTGAAGGGAGCCATGCCATGTTCAGGGCATGCATCAGCTGGCTCTCTCTCTCTCTGTGTCTGTCTCTCTCAGGCAGGTTTTTATTACTGCCAGGCAGCCAGCAGCCAGCACCCCATGGCCCAGTTCCGCTACGGCAGGTACCTGCTCCAGCACGGCCCTGGCAGCCCCTGGGACAGGCATCACAAGGCTGTGGCACTCCTGGAGCAAGCAGCTGGGGCTGGCATCACTGAGGTTGGTGTCCATAGGTCACAGAGCTGGCAGAGAGCCCTGACTGAAGGGTTGGAGCCACATCCTAGACAGCACTGAAAGGGAAAGCCTTCCAAAGCCTCCTCACAGCATGGGGGCTGGCATTAGAGGATCTTTAAGGTCCCCTCTGAGCCAGACCCTTCTCTGATTCTCTGTTGATACTCCTGACAGTGTCTGGGAGACAGCCCTGCCTGCCACAGAGCCACTGTGCCACACGTTGGCTGGCTGTTGACAGTGGGGCTCTTACATTAAACCTTTGGCAAGGAGAGCTCACCTGTGCCTGAAAACACGACTCAGTTTTCATCTCCTCTCAATTCCGAGAGTACAGCTCACTGTGCTGGAGGAACTTCCAGTGCTTGAAGCAAGAACAGATCCTCATTTTGTATCTGTGATGACTCATCTGTGCAGATCTGTCTCCTGCCCTCCTTCCCCACTCCAGGAGATGCATTTAGGCATGTGCCATCTCGCCCTGGGAATGCCAGGCTGGCAGTGCCTGTGCCTCCTGGAGCTCACTAACCAGGGGGTGCATCTGCTGGATCTTGGGGACAGGACAGGGGTGGGAGCCATTCCCTGGCTCTGACTTCCACAGGGAGTTTGAAATGATACTCTGGCTCTCAAATGTGAATTCTCTGTGTTTACCGAGTCATGCTGATTTTTCTTAGGGCAGCCCTGGCTCTCCAAAGAGCCCCTGCCCAGGCAGGGTCCTTACCACACTGCCACAGTAACCTCAGCAGCTTGAAAAATCTGTAAAAAAAACCGAGTCATTAAAATCCTGGCTGATCTGGACTGTGTGGTTTTGTTGCAGGCACAGGCTTATCTTGGAGTGTTCTACATGAGGGGGCTGCAGCCTCAGGAGAAGAGAGGTCTGAAGTACCTGCTGCAGGCAGCAAACAGTGGGGTAAGTAATCCTTCTGCCAGGGATTGTCCTCAGCTTGGCATCTGCAGGTGGAGGATTTCAGGGTTTCTTGGAAACAGGAGCAAGTGTCAGGATTTTACTGCCCAGTGTGAAGGGACAGTGTGGAGTCCTGGTGCCTCTTGGAGAGGAGAGAGGCCCTGGGCACAGACCCTACAGAGACAGCCCTGTTGGGCTGGAGGAGTTCCTACAGCACCAGTGCCTGTATCCAGCTTCCAGCATTGTACAGCTTTCCCATTATGGAGCATCTACACCCTCTTCAGTCAAAATCTTTCACTACTGCATCACTTGGAGAACTTCACTGAGTTTATCTCAAATCTGTTCTTCAAAATTGGCCCATTGTTATAGAGAGGATGGAAAGACTGCTTCTGGATTTATTTTTAAATTCAGGCACCTTTAACATATTGAAACACTTGAATCTCCATTCAGCATTTCCCCATTTTTGCTGTTTCTCTTCACAGCTCATGTTAGATCCCCAAGAATCTTACAGCTTGCACTTTCCCCAAGTGGCCCAGGCTTCTCTTTCTTGAAGGGCAGTGCTACAGTGTGGGCACAGCACTCTCCTGAACCCCCACCAGCATTTAGAGGATCAGAAGTGTGGATCCCATGTCTTGCAGCCAGGTTTCTGCATCTCACAGTTCTGTTTCTTGCCATTGTCCCCTTGTTTCCAGCTTCATTGTAATGGCCAGGGTTTTTTTTTTCCTGAAGAATCTGTTCATTTTAACTGCAGTTCCCACAGCTTTTGTGCAATGGAAAATAATGAATAGCTGTTGCCTCTTCTGCTGGCTAATAGTTGTGGTTGTGGTGCCCTTTAGTGTGTCCTCTCTGAGTCATTTCTTTTGCAGGCTGCAGTGCTGGTTTAGTTT
Source organism: Euphonia xanthogaster (assembly GCA_034509185.1). Taxonomy (NCBI): domain Eukaryota; kingdom Metazoa; phylum Chordata; class Aves; order Passeriformes; family Fringillidae; genus Euphonia; species Euphonia xanthogaster. The sequence continues at coordinate 12,612 of JAYDZK010001199.1, forward strand.
GTGCCTCCGTGTAGTTAAGCTGTTCTACTTTGCTTGTCAGTCTTCTGTCTATTTTTCTAATTCTCCTTTGACCATTTTAAGATGCTTGGACTAAAAGTGGACTCAGGATGGAGGTATGCCATGGATCTCACATAATGAGCTCCTCTGCTTTGTTCTGCATTCCCTTCCAATAATTCCTAGCCCTGCTTGCCCTTTGCCTGGCACTGAGCTGTGATGAGATGGTCTCAGGGAACTATCACAGTGTGATACCCAAATTTCTTCCTATCAGCACTACTTTGCATTTGGCAGTAATGTTTCCTTCGTGATTGTGTTGCTCATTCCTTAGGTGTGCGAGATCTTCTTTAATTAATTCTTTATAGTAAGTTTGAGCATTTTGAATGGTCATTTTTACATCATTGTAAACTTTGCCTCTTGGGTTTTCACCCTCTTTCCAGCACGGAGACAGTCTCAGTCTGCTGGGACAGGGCCTGACTTGCCACAGCAGCTCAGACATCACAGTACACAGTATTTAGTTCTAAATCTGCTGAAGATCTCTCTAAGCTTCATCCTTGGCTCCTTTTTTCCAGCCTGGAGTCAGAGGTTTATGCTGAACAGTATCACATGGAGTTATCCCATTAAACAGATGATTGGCATTAGCTGGTAATGCCTTAACAACACAAAATCTGTCAGGTAACTGCAGGTCCTCAGGTGCACCCCTGGCATGTTTTGGTCAGAGTTTCAGGCCCTGAGCATCCTTCCCCATCTGTGCTGCTCAGCAGATGCTGTGGATGGTCCAGGGCCTCAGCCTTGAGGGCAGGCTGACGGTGGGCTCCCTGGCATGGGATGTCCCCATTTTCCTGGGAGAAGGGCTCTGTGGACAGGTTCACTTCCCATTACCCTGCAGTTGGAATTGATGTTTAGTTGGCTGAAAGACCTCTTGGCATGGATGAAACAAAGACAGCATAGTTTAGTACAAATCCAGAAAAAGGAAAACAGCACAAAAAGTCATGGATTCAGTGTTTCTCTGGCTGTTCTCTCTGCTAGAGCTGAGCTGGGAACTCTGACAAGTGTTTTTCCAACACAAGAACTGTGTTCTCCTTTGTTTCCCACTTTTTATCCTCCCTGATTTCCTACATGCAGCCACAGAATACAAACCCCTAATAAAGAGCTCTGTTGGAGCACAGGGCTGACCTGCAGATTTCCAAGGGTGTTGCAGTCACTTCTGCCCTGCTGATTTGGGGCTCTCCCCTCGCTGCAGGCTTGGCTCTGAGCTGTTCATCCTCTGAGAGATGGTGGTGCAGCTCTCCTGATTGAACCCTATCTCTTGTCACAGCTGAAGTGCCAATCCTTCAATGTGTTTATCTCATCTCTAAAGGAGTTTATTGCTGTCATAAGCTGAGACTTGCAACATTTTGCAAAGCACCCACTCACTGAGTTCTTCACTTGCCTCTACCAGCTACATCCTAGACAGCAACACTTGCAATATGTTCTTTTCTAGTGGCTTTATTAAAACTTGCTACTTACTTGGGGTTTTTTTTTTCTTTTTCTTCCTTTTTTTTTTTTTTTTTTTGCAAAGCCTTGCTTAGATCATGTTTCTGGCAGTCACACTCTTCAGGCTGTGCTGCTGGCTTTGTTGCTGGAAAGGTCTGTGTGACCACAAGTCCGTGCAGTCTTTTTAATGTCTTCAGGAGTGTCATCCTGCTTTCCTGCTCTCTGAGACCCTTTGCCTCCCATTGGATCTCAAGGATAAAATGCACAGCTGACACATAAACATGTCATGGGTTTGGATTTGGCTTCACTGCAGTGCCAACCTTTGCTTTCCAGTTTGTTCCCAGCAGTTACATATGTCTGAGTGGTTCAGGTGCTTTTTCTCTAGTGCATATTTGCTTCATTTACTTCATTTCTGCTGCCTGAGATTTCTTCTGGAATAAAATGAGGTGAGGCTGAGCAGGAGAGTGCTGCACTGTTGTGTTAAAGGGGAATTTCCCAACCCTTGGCAGCAAGTACCTCTGTGCCATTTGTGATGTTTTTACAGGACTTGGGCTTGAACTCTCTTAGGGCAGTCTCAGGGCGTGCTCGGAGTTTGGGTGGGATCAGGATGTGGCGCAGTCACTGCTGCCCAAGACACCTCAGCTCTGACCTCTGAGACAACTGGGATGCTCTGCAGAGGCAGCTGCTCCTTTGTTCCCCTGCCACGGCCCTGGGTGTTGAAGGGAAATCAGTGAATTTAATTGGAAAGGGATAGGAAGGAGCAGAGCCAGAGATTATGCTTCTCTCCAGGGGACTAAACTACTGAAGATACAGCCTGGGGGATGGAGCAGTAAACTTAGCAAGATGACCAAAGATAGAGCAGTAAACTCTGAAGAAGGTGCTAAAGTCTCCCTTTCCTTTCCTTTCCTTTCCTTTCCTTTCCTTTCCTTTCCTTTCCTTTCCTTTCCTTTCCTTTCCTTTCC
>JAYDZK010001200.1:0-14710 GCA_034509185.1 Euphonia xanthogaster
AGGGATGGATGGGAGATTGGAAAGGGATTGTTCCCTGGGAGGGTGGGCAGGCCCTGGCACAGGGTGCCCAGAGCAGCAGGGGCTGCCCCTGGATCCCTGGCAGTGCCCAAAGCCAGGCTGGACACTGGGGCTGGGAGCAGCCTGGGACAGTGGGAGGTGTCCCTGCCCATGGCAGGGGGTGACACTGGATGGGCCTTGATGTGCCTTCCAACCCAGCCATTCCATGGTTCCTCTGGGTGGAATGGAAAGCAGGATCTGTGCCTGGCAGACTCTGCTGCCATTCCAAGTCTCCCTGCAGATCTGAGCCCATTTAAATTGGCAGCTGAATATCAGAAGCCTGACACTTGGATTTAATTAATTCACATCTGCCTGGGTATCCGAAGTGGCTGGAATGGCCCCGAGCCCGGGCTGTGAGAAAGCAGGAAATTGAGGTCAGGGCCCAGCAGCACCTCCCGGGGCTGCTGTGGAGAACAGCAGCTCCCCCCAGGCACAAAGGAGTCTGTGCCCCTTCCGGGGTCACCTTCCTCCCTCTGCCTGGGGAAACACCCCGAGAGGCAGAGATAAAATCTGCAGCTGAGACAGAGCAGTGTGGAGTGTTCTGGCAGCAGCTGGAGCAGGGAAAATGTGGGATGGTGCCCGGGATATCTTGGCTAGAGTTGTCCCAAGCCCCTTTGAGGTGTCTCACACCAGGGTATTGCTCACCCAGCAGGGCTCCAGGAGACACAGCACATCATTGCTGTTACACTTTCATACAACATAAAGCCCTGGGTTGTTGTTTTTTTTTTTTTAATTTTAATTTGCATTTATTCAGGAAGACTTTTAAGCTGGCACAAAGCCTGGCTGGAAGCATTAATGGCTGCGGTGGGCCCAGGTCTGACTGCCCTGATTCAGTTGCAAATCAGGGGCTGGGGATGCTAAGAGGAAACGGCCAGGCTGAGGCATTCTTTATAGAACAGTTACATTTACTTTATTTCACAAAGACTAAGATGGATTTAATTAGGAGCCATCTCTGTTTTCAGCTGAATAGTGCTCTTTGTTTACTGCCGAGCCGTTTGGGGAGATGGAAATAGGTTGGTGCTGCTCAGAAGCAGCTTCTGACTCCTCTGGACTCACAGAGTGCTGGGAAGTGCTGGTGTTGCAGAGAGTTGGCAGAACCCAGCAAGGCATCCATGCAGTGGAATCCTTGAAAAGATGGGGATAAGTGTTGGGTATAATCACTGAAGGGGAAAGTCTCAGGGAGAATCTGATCCCTCTCTAATTGCTTTTTACAATCCCTCCGTCCCCTGCAATGGGAATTGCTCGGAGAATTTGGGAGCAGGCAGCTGTGGGATGTGGGATCTGGAGTCTGTAGGAGCTTTCTGCCCTGGTTGTTGGGGGAGGAGGGGGAAGGAGCTTCTGCAATTATTGCTGTTGGAGTGATGAAAGAGAAAGTTTGAAATACGATTTCAAAGGCTGGCTGCTGCTGGGCTTCCGCAGGCAGAATTCCCTGGGAGATCTCTGGAAACTTGTGTGGGACCACTGCAGAATCTCATTTGTTTTCCCTGTCTGCAGTATTCTCTTCTGCAGAGATGGAGTGCAGGAGCCAGCAGCTGAGACAGGGAGATTTTTGTGTCACTAGGAACTTTGGGAGACTATGGAATAACATGTGGAACAGGGATTTTTCAGTATTTAAAAGCACTATTCCCCCTAAATTCCAGCAGCCTCACCACAGTGCTGCAAACCTGGCTGCAAAGCTCAGGAATGCAAAGGATGAGGGAATTTATGGCTCCCTGCCCATTAAGCAGTGCTTGGGTTTGGATTCTTGGACTGGAGGAGGACAATTTCAGACCTAAAGCCCTGCAGAGCTGGGTCAGGATCAGCCCAGGGAATGGGGGATTTGGGGTCCCAGCACACGCAGCTGGGGCATGGCCAGCCCTCACCCCCCAGGAAGGAACCTCAAAGAGATTCCAGTTCACTTGGAATATCTGAACACTTTACCTTCAGTGTGGAGGTTTTCAATCCAATTTTAAAAATCTCAGAAGGTCTTCCCATCGAATGCAGCTTTGCTTCAACTTGTGGTGTGAGGCCTCGGAGATTTCCAGGGGTTTGATTTTGAAGCAGCAGTTCCTGGGAGCAGGGGAGGGAAGGGAATGTTGTGCTGGTGCTCCTGCTGGGATGGATGTCTGGCAGGAGGCTTGGCAGCCCTGCCTGAGCTGGGCACACTGGGCTCTGAGGGGTTGCCTGGTGCTCTGCTCTTCGTGCTGAGCCACGGGAATCAGCCAGGAGGCTGTGATTGATTCTGGACTCATTTTATTTATAAAATCTTTATTTCTTGTGCTGGTCTCTGTGCAACTTTTTAAATGCATTCAGCTGTCAAAGTGTCAAAACCTGGAGAATTGCTGTTGGAGTTTATCTCCCAGTCCATCCATCTTTGCCATTCATCAGGTACCTTTATAATCCTTGGGAGAGAGCTTGCAGGGTGTTTGTTCCTTCAGGGTGTTTGTTGCACCTCCAGCAGGTGGGCACAGGTGCCTGAAGGATAAAACACAAGCTGATCTCACCTGCACTGTCACTGGCAGGCCCAGCACAGGTGGGAGCTCCCAAATTCTGTTGTGATCTTAGTGCTCTACTCAGAGCAGACACACCTTGGTGCCCTAGGCTGGGGAGGATAAGGAGAGCAATCCATGATGTCTAGGAAAAAACAGGTGGCTCAGTGGATTGTAGGAAATATGTCCTGTAGTGTTTGTAATGCAGCTTCCCACCTGCAGCACAGGTGAGATCAGCTTCTGTTTTATCTTTGAGGATAAAATGAGCTTTGCTGAGTATCTTCCTTACCTTGCAGAGATGGACACTGGGGAGTTTTCTTCCTCTTTTGTATCAGCTCGTGGAGGTTGTGGTCAAGGGTCCCCAGGACCTCCAGCTCCTCCTGTTTGCACCTTGGATGGTTTGTGCTGCACCTTCCCTGGAGCCTGTGGCTCTCTGTTTTCTGTGCTCTGAGCTCAGCAAAGGAGAATCCTTCCATCAGAGCTGTTGTTGCTTTGGGTGGCAGACATAAATGCAGATCAGGCCTTTTCTCCCATGTACAGGCAGCAGATCCTGCCCCAGCAGTCTGTGATGGACAAGGATATAAACTGTTGGGTCTCACCTCTTTCTCTGTCTGCCAGCCCGAAGTGATTTGAGTTCTCCTCCTTTGGAAGCAGGCGCTGTAAATCCTGGATCCTGCATTCCCATGGCTGGGTGCCAAGGAACTGCCTGATGACCTCAGGACATGCTGATGCTGTTTTGCCAGGAGAGAGATGGGCAAAAGGTACTTCTGTGACTACTGTGACAGGTCCTTCCAGGACAACCTGCACAACAGGAAGAAACACCTCAATGGAGTGCAGCATCTCCGGGCTAAGAGAGTCTGGTACGACTTATTCCGAGGTGGGTGCTCCCAGCTTCTGCCACTCCTTCCTGGGACTGGGAGTTGATGGATGTGGGGGAGTGGGAAGAGAAGATAAATCAGCACTGATGGTTTATATGCTCTGTGTGCCAGCAATTTGAGCACGGGATGCTGCTGAACCAGGCAGTCTCAGAGGTGAAACCCTCATGTGTGGCTCTGACCTGCCTCAGCACACAGTTCCAGGTGTGTTAGTGCCAGCCTGAGGAGTGCAGTGGGAATGGGCTAAACTGGCTGTGAAACCATTGCCTGCATGTCCCTCTGCTTCCTTCTGCTCGCTGACCAGTTTGGGACTGGACATGATGGGATTTTGCTGTGCCAAGGATCTTTACCTGGGTTCATCCCTTGTTTCCCCAGATGCTGCTGCTATCCTGCAGGAAGAGCAAACCAAGAAACCTTGTCGGAAGTTTCTGCAAACAGGTGAGGAGTTCTGAGGTGGAAAGAAGTGCCTGGGCTCTAGCAGCTCCTTCCAGAGCCAGCCCAAGGCTGGAGAGAGGGGCTTGGACCTTTGTTTGGCATCCAGGTGGGATGGAGCCTGGGTTTGCTTGCACAAGGACCTCCTGTGGGTGGTTCTTATGGGACTCTGGCTTTTCCCAGAATTGTTAAAGTTGGAAAAGACCTTTAAGATCACCAAGTCCAAATGTCAGTACAGCACCACCATGTTCATCATTAAAGCATGTCCCCAGGTGCCCCATCCACAGATTTTTTGAGCACTTCCAGGGGTGGTGACTGCACCACTTTTCTGGGCAGCCCAGTCCAATGCTTTACAACCCTTTCTGTGAAGAAATATTTCCTAATATCCAATCTAGAGAATTTTGAAACTGGATTTTCAAATCTCACTATTTCATTCCAGGACAGTGTGATTTTGGGTCCAACTGCAGATTTTCCCACATGACAGAGCAGGACCTGGAGAAGCTGAGTGCCCAGGTTCAAGGTGAGTCCTCCAACAAGGCAGTATCTGAGGATCTCCTTGGAGGGGGAGTTGCTGCAGGGGAGTGTGAGGGGTTGTGCAGGCTGTGATCCCTTGCTGCCTGCATGGAGCCAGCCAATCCCTCTTGCCTCCCAGTGCTGTGTGAGCCTGGAAGTGCTGCAGTTTGTCATATGCTCCCTGCTCTCGAGCTGCTGGCACAGACACAAACCTGGAGCTGAGCAGTGCTGTTACCACTTGGCAGCAAGAGTTTGGAGTGGCCTTCCTGAGCCCTCAGGGTTTTGCTCAGTCAGGGAATAAAAACTGCCAGCAGCAGAGGGCACTGGTACATCACATCCCCTTATATTTATGGATTTGATTTCCCCCCACCTTGCTGCTATTACCAGGGAGCTGCTGCTTCCACCCGTGGGAAGAGCTGGTGGGAAGAGCTGTCCTGCTGTCGGGCTGTGAAAGGGGTCCTGGATCCAGAAACAGCCTCTGCTTGGGTGGCTTTGGATGGAAGTGGAGTGTGGGCAGAGGGTGGATGGCAGCTGCTCCCTGCTGGGAGCCTGCAGAACACTTTTGAACTTGCTCATTCTGGGACTACCATTCTTGGAACTACTTTTCTTTTAGGGAAAAGAGGTGGTAGCTCTGTTTTCTCCACATTACTTTAGTGGTTAAAGAAAATCACAGAATCACAGACTGGGCTGGGAAGGGATCTTAGAGCTCATCTCACTCCACCCCTGCCATGGGCAGGGACACCTTCCACTAGACCTGGTTATTCCAAGCCCCATCCATCCCTTGGACACTTCCAGGAGTGTGAGTGAGGTGTTGGTGAGAACTTGTGGAATGGTTGAAATCTCCACTGGAGATGATCTAATCCTCACCATGCTGGAAGCAGGGTGAGCTCAAGCAGGGTGCTCAGGGCCACATCCAGTGTGTTTCAAATATCTCAAGGGTGGAGACTCTGTGGATGACCTGATCCAGTGTTTGACTGGGTTCATAATAAAAATGTGTAATTTTAAAAATATTTAAATAGAAATTCCTGATGGAAATTCCCATATTTTGGGTTGTGGCCATTTTCTCAGTACTGGGGAGCCCAGCACTGGGTACAGCACCCAGATGTGGCCTCACAGTGTGGAGCAGAGAAGGATTCCTTCCCCAGCCTAGTGTCCCAGTGCAGCCCAGCTTGGAGCAGCTCCCATGCCCACACCCTCGCTGATGCCAGCTGTTGTTGTGCCAGGAGTCTGGCGAAGCCGGGCTGAAGTGTTGGAAGTGTGGGATGTGAGAGGGGGGTGTGAGTGGGGCAGAGCCTCTCCTGGCCCTCAGAGGGATCCCATTTGGGGAGGGAGAGCTCAGGGGAGCCAGGGGGAGGCAGGCAGGCAGCACAGAGCTATTCCAGGCCGTGCTGAGTCAGTGAGAGCCCCCGAGGTGACTCTGAATCAATCTCGGAGCGCCGCTGGCAGTCGATAAAGCCACGGTGGGGACGGAGTGCTCCAGCCCTTCCCAGAGTCACCTTCCAGCCAGAGCCTCTCCCTGACCCCCCTCTGCTGGGCTCCCGAGGGTGCACAGAGTGGCAGCACAGGAACCTCTAGCATTTCCAGGCACTGGCTGTTCCTGCAGGAGAGGTGGGAGCTCTCTGGAGCGGAGCAGGGAGGGCTGGCAGCTCCTCTGTGCTCGGGCAGCTTTCCTTGCCAATTACACTTGTTATTGAGTATTGACTTGTGTCAGATGGGTCGCTGTAAGTGCAGGATTGGCTGCTGAGAGCCAATTCCAGGGAGATTACTGGGAAACCTTGCATTTGTGCTCCGGAGTCAAACATTTCATTTACCAATTAGCCCTGAAGGAGCGATGGCCAGGGAACAGGGGGTGCTTGGCTGGAGAGTTCAATCCTGCTCACCTCTCTCATGGTGTGGTTTCGTGCATCACACAGACTCCAGCTCTGATCAGAGAGCTTGGAGGGATTTGGTGCAGGGAAAGGCCCAGCAGGATTTGGTGGAGGAGAGGGACAGCCTGTAACAGACAGGATGGAAGGATCAGACACACTCTGCTGAGTCGTGGGGGCGTCCCAGCACCCCTTCAGCTGCCAAAGCACCCTTGTCTCAGGTGCTGAGGGTGAGGAGGGCAAAGTTGAGGGCAAGCTTGCAGTGGCAGGGTGTGTAATTCACACAGGATCCTCCATCACGAATATCCCACATGCATTCCCACTCAGGATCTCTGAGCCATGAGCCATCCCAAGCCACAGCCAGCAGGATTGGAGCAATCTGGACCAGGCTGCCTCTCACTGACCCAGCTGGGAGACTTTGGCAGCTTTGGAGCCAGGGATCATCTGGGATTTGAGATGAGCCAAGAGGCTGGAAGCTCCAGAGCTTTCCCAAGCCTGGGGGGACCATGCTGGGGGTGGCCAGGCTGGTAGGGGACGCTTTCCTGGTGGGTCTACAGTGTTGCTTAACCCTCCTTTCCTCAGCTCTGGTGCAGGCAAAGCCTTGTCTGACTTTTTTTTTAACCCATCTAAACCGTGATGAAACTTTTTTTATCCTGTGAATATTGAACTTGTCCCTGAGTCTCTGTGAGTATTTGGCATTGCTAGTTCTGTGTCCATGAACTCACCTTGATAATGAAGTATTTTTATCACAGCCAAAGGAAACGTGACATTATCCTTAACATTTGGCCCTTCTAATGCTGGGAGTTCACCCTTTAGTTTGTGTAAGTTTTGTGGGTTAAGCAGGAAAATTTCTGGATGATTCCATGTTCTAGAACAGCTTGGAGCCTGGCCTACTTTGGCATCAGCATCTCTGCACCCTGTAGAATATCCTCATCAAGAAGCAACAGTTTACACCTTCAGCAGGGAGGGAGCTCAGATTCCCAGCTGTTCCCCCATCAAAGCATTAGCCTTCTGCATCTGCTGCATCATTCATCAGCCAGACACTTCCAGGCTGTCATTTTAAGTACAGTCATGTCAGGAAAAGTCACTGTCAAATTGCCATCTCCTTGCTCAGAGTTATTGGCTCCCCGCTAATCCGTGTCCCTGGTGCAGGCAGGATCGACCTGGCTGGGCTCTGGTGGCTCCAGCCAGGCAGGGCTGCCAGAGGAGGGCACAGCTGGGGAGGGTTTGCAGCCTGTCCATGAGGTTGCAAGGATCTGAGGGCCCTGCTGGGGTGGCTGGAGTCCTCTGGTTTAACTGGGCAGGGAGTGGGAGGAGCGTTCACACTGGGCTGCAGGGCGGGCACTTGTTTGGCTGCTCCAATTGCAGGGGCTCCTCAGCCTCATCTCAGCCATGCTCTGGTGCTGGTCTTGTGCTCTGGAGGAGTTGGGGTTCCACATCATCCACCAGGGAGGCAGCTGAGGGATTTCATGTGCATCCCTTTGCTGGGTGGGAGCTGAGGGATTTCCTGTGCATTGCCTTGCTGGGTGACCCCCCAGCAAGTACTGGCAGGTTCCATCTCTCACACAGCAGTGCCTTTGTCAAGAATAAAACCCATGAGGAGAGAAGATAGGTGTGGACCCTGCTCTGGCATCACTAGAGGCATTTCACAACTACAGATGCTCTTTCAATTGGCTGTAATTAGACTTTGAAGCAAACACCACAGTGAGGAGGAGGAGGGGGGAAGCACCTTCACACCTGTCCAGCTGCACAGGCACGTGTGGGGAGCAAGGGCTGGTAAGGCCTTTCAGAGCTGCTTCTTGGAATAGCTGATGGCATTCAGGGAGTATTTCCAATTTCAGGATGCATTTGGTGGTCCCTGGATGGGATGTGTGTGCTCCAGAGGGACATGGACATCATCAGTGTGGGCAGAACTGGAGAGCTACCTGTCCCTGCTGCTGTATTTCTGAGCCTGAGGTTTGGACTGCTCTGTAGCAGCAGCTCCTGGAGCTGTGAGAACAGGGAGACAGCTGGATGTCTTTCTGATGTGGATATCTGGGGTCTCATTTGGGGCAGTGCGAATCCAGAGTGGTTCCACAGCATCCAGTGAACTTTTCTGGCTGGGACCATGAGTTGTGGCTGCTCCATCCCTGGTGTGGTACCTTGCAGCTCCCTGCTGTGAACAGAGAAGCTTGGACTGTTCATGCTCTGTTCTCTGGTGGGGCTGGGAGTTGGATGAAAAGGAAATCACAGTGGTAGAGAGAGGTGGGAGAGATTCTCCATGATTTTCTTCCCTGCCTCATTGACAGACTGCTTGTCTGTCCCCCTGCTGAGGTGGGATGTGCTCAGGAGGTGGAAGAACGTGGAGCAAAGGGGCTGAAGGTTGCCAGATGAGTCTAACCCTGAGTGTGAGCAGTGCCCAGCTCTCCAGGCTGAGCTTCTTGCCTGCCCATCTACCCACCTGGCCAGCTGGTTGGGTTGACCCCAGGTAGCTCTGCTGGGGCTTTGATCCCTGGGAACAGCTGTGGGAGACTGGAACATTGCTGTCCCCAGCCTTCTCATTGGGTTCAGAGCAGCAGCCAGACCACAGCGGGCTTTCTGTGGTGGCACTGGGCACATCATCACCCCGCCCAGCAGCAGCAGCTGAAAAGGCTGGATGACAAATTACCCATCTGGCTGCTCATTGTGTAGCACATCCCTGCCATCCTGATTTAGTATTCAACAGGCAGATGAATAATTGGTTGCCACCAGTAGGATGAAGTGATCCTTCACTCTGCCCAAGCACTATTAATTTCACACCCTGTCTGCAAAGGTATAATATTTTCCTTAAAACATGTGACATATGGTGGGTGGGTGTGGAGCAGGCTCCTGAGGGGCATGGCTGCAGGTGCCTTGATCCCTAAATGGGATCAGGGATCCCCCACAAGGATGGATGAGCAGGGCTAAGGGAATGACATGCAGCTGCCTCTGCTTCCTTTTTATTGTCGCCAGTATTTGGTTTTCTGAGTTCCCTGCTCTGTTAGGTGGGAAGTTTCCACTAGGCTGGGGCTGGGATCACTGGGAGTGTGTCCTCATCCCTGATGTGGCAGCAGGAGTGTGGCTGTGTCAGGACTCCTGCGAGACCTGTTCAGCACCAGCTCTCCCTGCAGCTGGGGGGGCCTGGGGAGCTTTGCTAACTGGGCAGCTGTGGGTTTGTGCCACGCTGGCTCCGTGCCCTTCTCCCCAGGGGTGCCTGTGGGCATCTGCCCACACAGCCCTTCCAGAGTGATTGGAGGGGTTGAAATCTTGATTCAGTAAACAGCAGAGGTTTCCTTCTGCTTTCCTTCCTCATTCCTAACCACCATGAGAAATAGAACAAGGAGTACTGGGCTCAGACTGGAAGAGGGGACATTTAGGTTAGGTATAGGTTGGACTCAATGATCTCTCTTGAACTTGATTGATTCTGTAATTCTATGATTTATAGAAGAAATACTTCCCTCTGATGGGGTGAGGGTGCCCAGAGCAGCTGTGGCTGCCCCTGGATCCCTGGCAGTGCCCAAGGCCAGGTTGGACAGGGCTTGGAGCAGCCTGGGATAGTGGAAGGTGGCCCTGGCTGTGGCAGGGAGGCTGGAACAAGATGATCCTGAAGGTCCCTTCCAATCCCAGCCATTCTGTCCTTCTGGGACAAGCCATCAGTGTTGTCCCCAAAAGCTTTGCCACAGCCCAGGCAGGTGTGCAGAGCCAGCAAGCCCAGCACCAGAGGTGTTTTCTGGAAATAGATGGATGCCCTGTGGGTGAGAAAAAGCAAATTGATTTCCTCATGAGTAATTTTATTAGTAATAATGCAATTTCCCTGTGATTTCATTTTCCAAAGCCCATCTCACCTGCCTTGGATCACTCTGGGGGCTTTCACTGGGGCACTCTGGCTCTGGTTAGCAGTGAGGGGGGTTTGGGAGCTATTCTCCCACAGCTCCAGCATGGCAGAGGGCATTCAATGGGACATGGGAAACATGGCAAAGGGCTGAGCAGCTGCAGGCTGTGGCTGGGTGGTCTGCAGGGTGCTGGGCACAGCCAAAGATGCTGCATGTGCCTCTGTTCTTCTGCATGAGCCCTCTGCTCCCCTGTCCTTGCAGATGTGGCATTGCTGGTGCGTGGTTGAGCTGCTCTGAGGGCAGTGAAGAAAGGCTCTTTCTCTGTGCTCCCCAGTGTTGGCAGGTCTGATCCTCACTAAACCTCCACCTCTGCTTTTTGCCAGTGCAACAATTCCACAAATAAAATAAGAATAGGAAGGGTGAAATGCTCTTTTCCCTGTTTTTTTTGTTTGTTTTTTTTTTCTCCCAAGAGTGAATCAAGGCAGAAAACAGAAAACACAAAGTGCCTGTGGGGCAGTGGCCCTGGGGAAGGATTAACTTTATGGTGAAAAATGAATGTACCAGCCCACCTTGTTCATGTCTGAGGGGCTTCAGCCCAGGGCAGACACTAAACCCCATTTTTCCAGAGTGCCAGCCTGCTGCTCTGCCCTTGTCCTGGTTCAGGGCAAATTTGGGAGAGAAATCAGATTTGCTGATCCCTGTGAGCACACACTGGGGTCAGGGATGGAGGGATCTGCAGTGCTCCAAGGTAGAATCAGTGCTGTGTTTGCCCTGGATGCCTGGCAGCATCCTTTGGATAGTGTTGGGCTTAGAGACAGCTCAGAAGAAAAGCCCCTCATCAAAACAAGCAAACAGGGAACCTCCTGTGGCTCCTCCAGGAGGAGCAGCTGCTTCCTCAGCTGATGGTAAGGACAGGCAGAGGCACACAGGGAGCACATCCCAGAAAGGCTTCAGGCTGAATTTGAAGCACACAGGACCCAGCCCTGCTTTACATGGCAGAAACCCACACGTGCATGGGGATTTGTTAAGCTTGGCTCGTGCAGCTTGGGGAATGCAAGCTGTGCCCTTGTTTTGGGATGATATTTCCAGCCAGGATGCATGGAAAAGCCTGGTTCCAGGCAGGTGTTGGGCAGGGAATGGAGGAGGCTGGGGAGAAGCAGCAGGCCCGTGGCACAGTGGAGGTGGGATGCTGTAATTCAGCCTTTGAGCACCTGAGGTATCAGCGATGAGGAGAGATGGGGAAGACTTGGAGGTGGTCAAAGAATCCAGTTTTACTGTGGAGTACAGCTGCTGTTATTCTAGGAAGGCTAGTGATGTTTTACTACAGTGATTGGGTTAAAGATCACATAAACAAACTTATACATTTTAAACATCTCTTGCTTGCAGAATTTAATTTTCTTTTTCCAGCAAAGCCCATCTGATTGAATCTTCTTGCAATCTTGATTTAATCCTCAAAGTTCTGCCTGCTATTGCCAAGGCATCCTGTTATCAAATCTCTTATGCTAGCCAGGTCCAAAGTCCATCATCTGCCTTGTGTGTCCCAGTATCCCAGCCCTGAGTGGTGGGTGGAGGGCCTGAGTGTCCCGTGGGAAGCAGAGCACTCTGCCCTCAGCACAGTGACCCCAAAGGATAATGTAAATAAAAGTGATGTCCTGTCTTGCAGCATCTCAGTTCATGTCTCTGGCGCTGTGAATTTGTGAGATCTCCTTTTTTTGGGAGCCTAGGGAGCTGCCAGGAGAAGGAGCCCCAGCAGATCCCTGCTCCAGGGAGCTTTGTGCTGCTCCTGTGGGGCCGGGCGTTCTGCAGCTCTGCCTCCGTGTGGTTGGATGGGGAGCAGGAGAGAACAGAACAGGCTGCAGACACACAGGGTGCTGCTCACAGATCTCACTGGCTTTCCTCTGTCTGGTTATTACAAATGAGGTTTGTTTTTTTTTTCCCTTACATCCTTTTTTTTTTTTTAAACATTCTTTTTACTGGTGTTGCACAAGACAAAGGTCTCTTTTGGTGTGTGCTGGGCTGCCAGTTCCATTGCTGCCTCCCAGCATATTCCCCAGCACTGTTGATTCTTTTGCTGCTTTTCTCTGCCAAGGCTGGGATTCAATGCATGAGATGGTATTTCTTGTTCAGACTCAGATGTTTGTTAGCTCTTATCTATGTTACAGTCTCACAAACTGTGACTTCTACAGTACTTTAACAAGGTAAAAATGGAGCCGTGTCTCTCTCTCTCTCCAAGGTATTTTAAGGACAAACTGTCCAATTAAGAAATGACACCTGAATTATTTTTAGTTTTAACCCAATAACCAACCACCCGTGCCCTGCAATGGGGACTTTTTTATCCAATTACACAAAACCACCCAAACCCATGGAGAAGAAGGTGAGAAGAAGGAGCAGCCTCTGCCCTGAAACCTCCACCTTGCTTTATAGATAATGCTATATTCTATAACCTTAAACTCTGAGTTTTCCACCCTGTGATATTGCACACTTCTGTTCAAACTCCACACCCACAATCCCAGTTCTATCATTCCATTTTGGAAGCTTCTCCACAGCCTCAGGTCAGTGCAGTGTTCTCTTGGGGGTCAGTGCCTCCCAGCACAGAAAATCTGAAATTCTCAGCAGCCAGGGCTCCAACCCAGCACCATCTGGGTCTGTGCTTCCCCACCCTGGCTCCTCTCCAGAAGCCTGTTGCCATCACCCCAGGGCTTTGGGAGGGCTGGCAAACAGGGTTGGGGCAGCTCAGGCAGGGGCTCTGGGGGCTCTGCAGGCCAAAGCCCTAAGATCTCAGTGGCAGCTGATGCTGGGAATTCCATACCTGGAATTCCATACCTAGAGATGCACCCATGCATCCGAGTCTTCTGCAACCCCCTGCAAAGCAATTAACCTCTCTGACCTAACGAGTGTCTCTTGGTTAACCTGGCTCTCCCTGCTTATGTTCCCCCTGCACGAGGAGCAGTGCAGGCAGTGAAAAGGGCTCTGGGTGTGCTCAACCTGGCAAGGGGTGCCTTGAAATGTGGTTTTTGTCAGGGCACCTTGCCTTGAGCAGCAGAGAAGCATCTCTCCCAAAACTTCCTGCCCTGAACCTCCCTGTGCTGCCCCTGCTTCCCCTCAGTGCAGGGCAGGGTTTGCATCCTGGGGAGGAGTTTTCTGGGATTTCTGTGGCTGAGATGATCTCCAAGGTATTAAAGTCTCTTTTTTCCCAGCCCTGCGCTCGAAGAAGAAGTGGAGATTCCTCAGCTCTGCTTTTCAAGGTTGTTTATTTTCTCTTTTCTGTTCCATTCTGTCTCTGCCCTGCTGGGATCTGTCCAGCAGGTCGGGTTGGGGCACAGTCCCTGCCCTTGGGCTGGTGTCAACATTTTATACTAAAAACTACGTGCACTTTATTTACAATAATTTTCCAATACCCATCACCTGTGTTAGACAGGGTGTTCCTACCTTAAACCAATCCAGAAATGCCACCATCACCCAGAACATGGAGGCCAGGAGGGAGAAAGAAGAAGGACAGGACACGCCCAGATCCCTCCATCTTGGGACCCTGAGCCCCCATTCAAAAAACCCCAAAATTCTACTTTTTCACCCTGTGACAAATTCACCATCATTCTACTCAAACTTTCATGGCTTGAAATTCTTCATATAAGGTTGGTAATTTTTTCCAGGGGTCAAAATCAAAGGCACAGGGGTCTTGGGCTGTGTGCCAAGGTGTCTGAGCCCCCTGGCAGGGGCTGGAGCCCTCCAGGGCAGCCAGAGGGATGTCCTGGCTTCCAACAAGGGGGAGCCCAGCAGCTCCTGCAGCAGGGTGGGAGGTGAGAGCAGAGAGACTCAGCCTCAGCTCATGAGAACAATTTATTTCCCCCCTTTTTCCATTGCTCAATCCAGGTCTGCTTTTCCAGATTTTAAAAATAGTGCAGCAGCTTCTGTTGCACATCAGCTGGGTGTAACAGGCTGTGCTCAAAGCTGGTACATGCAGGCCTCGTTTCTGTGCTCCCCTGCCTTCTTAAAATCTCCATTTTTCACATGCTTTTGGGACTGCAGGTTCTCTCCTTGGCACAGCCAACTTGCTCATCACTCCAGGGCTGTCCTAGAGGAGTTCACAGCTGGGCTGTGACATTCCAGCATCCTGCTGGCCCCTGGGGAATGCCTGGGATTCACACTGGCCTTCAGCTGAGGAAAGCTGTGCTGCCTTTCTGGGTGCTGCAGGTGATCCTTTTCCCCTGGGCTTACCAGCTTCCCCTGGATTGAGCTGAATTATCTGGATCCAAATTTCCTCAAAGATCCCTTGAAACCTCATTTTTCCTGGCAGACACGGGGAGAGCTGTATTCCAGCTGATGAGAGCTGGCTCAGAGCTCCCAGCTTTCACAAATGCAGCTGCTGACAGCTGCTCCTGCAAGGCTTTGACACCCAAGCAGAGGGATCAGAGCAGGGCAGGAGGGCTTAGGAGGTGTGCTGGCTTCAGGTGAGCAGCCTGGGGATGAGATGGGGGCACTGGAGCACAGCTGTGGCTCTCTGCAGATCCTCACCCTGCTCCAGCCACTCCTCCCTGAGCAGTGCTGCATGCCTCATGCCTCAGGTTTTGGTTTTTATGTTTTTCAGATTCTGTTCTGCTTTAGTGGGTGGGTCTGGGCTTCACATGAGGGGATGGGGAGCTCTGTGCACAGAGCAGGGACACAAAACAATT
>JAYDZK010001201.1:0-14708 GCA_034509185.1 Euphonia xanthogaster
GGCTGCTGTGCTGTTCCCAGGTCAGATTGTATCCAGGTAGGAATGCTTGGCTCCTCCCCTGGGCAGAGCATCTCCCCGTGGGATGATGGAATTTGCTCAGCCCTGCAGGGACACTCAGTGGCCATGGACAGAAGATAATTAATAATTAATGGCCCATGAACAGCAGAGATCTCCTGCAGGGTGGATTGGCTGTGGGAGAGAGAAAGAAAACTGCCCCATGCACAGCAGAGAACTGCCCAGCTCTGACAGATGGGAACAGAATACACACCCCCATTTGCAACCAAAGACATCCCCAAAAAATCCTGTTTAATGAATTTCTAATCAGTAGCCAAGTGTTCTGTAGATCTTCACTTGGGTCAGCCCCCCCAAGCCAGGTCTTGTTTACAGGACAGATTTGTAGTCACACCTGGGGATAGCTCTTTTATTCTTTTCCAAACCCAAGGCTTGGCTTGTGAAGCAGCCCAGGGAGGTTTTTTTTTTTAATCCTTGTTTAGCCTAGCATGAAATTGTTTTCCAGGTAGAGATTAATTCTGCAGCAGCTTCTCCCCTTGTTGGGTAATTTGCTGAGCTGGAGAGGTCCGTGCTGAACCAGGGCGTCCCCTTATCAGCAGTGTCACAACAGCTGTGTCACACGAGCCCTTTGGCACCTCCTGGCACTGCACATCCCCTGCCCCGAGGATTTGAGGCAGTGCTTTCACTCTCCTAAACAAAACAGACAGCTCCTCACACAGAGGGATGGCTGGCAGCTCCCTGATTGCTGGAGACAAAAGGTTTTGTTGCAAAAAGCCTTTTTGATTTTGCTGTTTGTCATTTCAGGTTTGCTGGACAGTGTGAACTGAGGAGCTGCTTCTCACTAATCTGCTTTCTTTCCACTTTGAACTGTGTTTTTCCTTAGAAAAACAGAACCAGGCACCTTTTGGAGCGATTCATTTCTTTCATCAGGTGAACTAAACGTGGGGATTTTTATAAAGTGAAGGATCTGTGTTTAATTTTGTACCTCTCAGTGCTGGGGCAGTGTTCAACCCCCAGCTAAGATTAGTTCCTTGTTCCACTGCAATTCCAATTTAGAAGTTTCCCCCACACTTGTTGATTTTTGTCTCCTCTTTTCATTTATCTTCATTTATCTTCATTCAGCTCCTTCCTCTTTACAGCTCTGCCATCCCTGTCTTTCCCCTTTTCCCCTGATCCTTGCTCCTTTCAGCCACCATCACTTCACTCTCATTTTCCTCCTGAGCTGCCACAGCTGGAAAAATTCAAGGAGGTTTTTTCTAACTGGAGAAGGACTTTACAGGAATCCCATCTCCCTCCTAGGAGAGCACACAGCTGACTTTTAATTTGTTGATCATAATTTCTGCTGGACAAAGGCAGCAATGAATTTGTTTCCTACACTTCAGGGTCACTTGGAGCTCTTCTTACCCATGGAAATTTTATTTAACACCCTCTTCTGGGCCAGGCATCCAATTTTACTTTCTCTTCATCATGAGCAAGAATGGCAGGATGAGCACTTAAAGTCCTCCACATAAAGATATTTTTCATCAAAATAACCCCAAAAGTTACAGATGTGACTTCTCCTCTCCACACATCCCTCGACCTCAACTTCTGTGGAAATTGGAGCTCTTGGAAGTCTTACAAGTGCTACAATTCTGCACAGAGCTCTCAGAGGAAAAAATGTCAGTGTCTAATAGCTGAGCTCGCTTCAAATCATCCAACTTGCCTGGAAAGGCTGTTCGACCAATTTCCAAGAATACCAATCCCATGTTAGATTGTCTTACTGGAAATTCAAGGAAGAAAAAAAGATTGCTTGGTGAAATGTCACCAAGAGAAAAGCTTTTGGTAGGGAGAAAAAGAACTGAAACTTGTTTTCTCTTGATATTTACCCTTTTTGTTTACATCTGAAAAAATGAATGTCAATTCCACTTCAAAATGAAAGCATTTTGTATTTATGGGGGTTTTTTTAATACTCTGTTTTCTTTTAAAACCACAAAGACATTCACAGAGAATTTTCTGTGCAAACAATGGTTTTCACTTCCACTGTTCTCCCATCCCCATTGCAGCAGAAAAGAGACATAATTTCAAAGCCAGCTCTAAACTGATTTTGCATTCAAAGCATTTATTGCTTTAATTATTGTTTGCATATGAAATTTGGGACAGCAGCCCTCGTAGGGGACAGCTGCACTCAGCAGCTGAGCAGCTGCCTGGGGAGAAGGCCCAGGGGTTCTTTCCTCAGCTCATTCCACAGAAATTCCCACCCAACCCTCCTGAAATCAGGTCTGGGACTGACCCTGCTGCTCCCTGGGATGTGTCCATGGGGGATCCAAACTCAAATTTAAGAGGGAAGGATGGGATTGTACAGATAACAACCTCAGGCTCAGCTGGATGACACAGGGGGGCTTCTTCAGCAGCAGCTGGAGAATTTTGCAATTTGTTTTTTGTCGTTCTGCAGGAGCAGAGAAGATTTGCCTCCTCACCCCTTGGCTTCAGGTGCCATCCTCATTTAGGAGAGCAAAACTTACCCAGACTTAATGAAGCAGGTCAGGCACCATCTTAGAGCCTTCCCATTGCTCAAACCTGCTCAAATGATCCAGCAGAGACTTCACATCACAAGGTCAGAGCCAAAATGCTCTGCACCACCAGCAGCTGCTGTGGCTTTTGTGGTGGAAACCAAACCAAAGCTTGGCTTTGACCCCAGATTTCCCCTGTGTGATCCTTGGATTCCAGCTGGCACTTCACAGCCCCAGCAGCCCCCGAGGGGCACTGCCAGCTGGAACAAAACAAACACACCCAGGAGCCACAGGTCTGCCACCAGCCCCATCAGGTCACTGCACCAGCAGTTGATATTTGGAGGAAAAGATGCCAAAAAAAATGAAAGCGGCTCAAAATAAACGGAAAATCAGATTTTTGCAGTAATTCACAGGCACAGGTTCTTTTCTCAGAAGCTGTATTAGCCCTGCCATTAGCAATGCCACAGACACCTGTAAAATGTGAAGGGCATGAAGTGTTAGATGCCTGAATGAGGGGGAAGTGTTTTCCCAGTGCCAGTTTGCAGAGCTGTCCTGGTCCTTGGGCAATCCCAGCACTCAATTTCATATTCTGCCTCCCTTCTGATGCTGCAATCATGGCAAGGTCAGGGCTGGAGACCCTTCAGGAAATTGAACTGCAGCTTAATTGTCAGCTCAGAGAGACAAAGGCAGAAAAACACCGGTTTGAGAGCTGGGACTGGGAAATCTTGGCAGGGAAAGGACCTGGAGAGAACCAGTCGTATTCATGAGGAGTGCAAGAGAATCATTTTCCAAGCAGGGGGTTTCATTTTCTTCTCCATTCTGGGCTTTCATTTCCCTCTTCAATCTCTGCTTTTGAGCATCAAGACGTGTGCCACCAGCTCCAAAGTCATTTCAGCACCACGTAACCTCGAAGAGGGAAATTACAGCCCCAGCTCCCACCAAACTGGGAGCAATGCAAGTTCAGGAAGAAGGTGCTTTATTTTCAGGATGGCACAGCAGGTGTGGAAACCCATCTGGCTTTAAGACAATGGGAACCAATATTCATCATCAAAAGAGCACAGTGGTTGGGGAAAGAACAGCAGCAAGGGAATTTCAAATCCTGCTTTTGGGCACTGCTCTGCATTTTAGCTGATACAGAATAAACCACATGAGGCTGTTGTATAGCAGTGAAACTTAGGGAAATTTAACCTTGCAATTCTTTAAGGGGAGAATTAAAGGTGATGAATTCTTGCCCTCCCTGGGTGTGAAGGCACAGGAAAAATCCCAGGTAAACTCCAAGTGCCAGCACTCCAACACCTGCACATTTCGGTGCTGAGCTCACTCCAAAGATAATCCTGGAGGGAGACAGAATGAGAATATCCCTAAAATTACATTCCCTCCTGCAGATCCAGAGCAGAGGAACTGGTCCATGGGCTCAACAATGTGATTTACAGGACAGGAAAGGTGGGACAATATCAGGCCAACCTGGCTGGGGAGGGGGAATAATTATTCAGAATTATTTAAACAGAATTTCCCTCCCAGTCCCTTAAACTTCTCCATGTGGCAGCCAGGAGTCCAAACCCTCCCGCTGGGCTTTCAGCACCTTTATTTCAGAATAAATCCTTGCTCAGGATGGCTCTAGATCAGACTCCAGACAGGGATGCCCAGACCCCTCAGCTGTCAAGGAAACAGTAAATAAATATCTGTCCCAAGTATCTTCTCACCACTGATGGAAAAACCCCAGTGAGGTCATTTTCTGATGAATGAATGGTTTTGTAGAGCAACACAGAAACATAAGTGAGAAAATACAAGCACCCAGAGCAAAGTTGAAATTTAAACAGCTTCTAAAACTAACTAGAAATGAACCAGTAACCAGCCAGGAGAGACTAAAGGAGGTAGAACACGATATAATCCCCCAAAAAAAGCATTACAATAATCAATTCCTACAGCAGCAAAGGCCTGAGCTGAGCACTCTGCTTTGATAGCATTTATTCAGGCCATTATTTCTGAGATATTGTGTCAGCAGAGGAAAAGCAAGCTGGGGTCTGTTATTTATCCACAAATACTTGCTCTGTGCAAATGAATATTTGTAAGTTGTTAGGTTGGGTTTTTTTTTTCCCAAAAAAATACCGTGGTAGAGGCAGCTGCAGGACCAAAAAACCAGTAAAATAATCAAGAAATGGATGGAAGGGGAACAAAACCTGTATTAGAACTCCTGCCCCTGCCAAGCCTTTCCAAGTATTCACAAATGAAGAGTTTTTTGGAATTGGAATGAGGAATTCCTGCTCAAATTCCACCCCTTAGAACAACTTCACACTCTCACTACTGAACTTTTGACCACAAGCAGATTTCCCCAGTGTTTTCTGCCAGCAATGTGTATTGCCTCAGCTGCCTGATTTTCCAGGAGAGTGTGAAATATCCCTGAAAATCCCACATTTTTGGAAGTGAACACAGGAGCACAGCAATATGTAGGGGAGCCATGGATTTATTTATAGCCACACAGAGGCACAGGGAGAAGCCACACACACACCACGATTTAGGCAGTGCCTGGAAAATCTGTGTGCTTTCCATTTGATTTTCCACAGGAAGGAATTCTGCTTGCAACAAAACTTAGAAAACATCAAGCACCTTCTCCTTCCCTCCTCGTTGTCCAGCATTCCAGCTGAAAATTAATCCAAGTGAAAGCAATAAAAAATCAGAGTAAACCAGCTCCTAAAGCAAGCGACACCAGACGAGCATCAGTGGGGTTTTGGCACAGGTTTCTGTGTTTGTCACAGCTTTGCTGCAAGGGCAGCAGGGACTGAGCCTTGCCAGGGAAATGGCTCATCCAGGGATGTCACCTCAGCTGGGGACGAAGGACAAACAGCCCTCCTTGCCTCCCCGCTGCAGGTGAACACCTGCAAGGTCAATAAAGCAGCAGAAAGGCTCCTCAGGGGAACTTTCATCACTTGGTTGCTCTGTGCCTGCTGAGTTGGTTCCCACTGGTTTTTTGATGGCTCTTTTTTTGCTGGGGTTCAACAATTGAGAGTTTCTGAGGCGTTCAAATGCTGTCACATTTTGATTTTTAAGTGTGTTTTCCACCCTCACTCAAAAATCCAGCAAAAACTACCTGTGACTGAGCTTTTTATTTGTTGTTTTTAAAGGGTTATGAAGCAATTCCAGCTAGCACTGAGCATTTCAATGAAGTGTGAAATCATGCCGTGTCTCCCTGCTCCTCCAGCCCCATCCTTCCCCTTCCCCCTTCGCAGGAGCGATGCCAAAGCCCTGCTAATGGCTCTGCTTTTGTCACAACCTTCAATTTAACCACCAAAACAGCGTCGGGAGAAGAGCTTAATGCTTTAATTGGAGCTCATTTGAAAGAGTTCATTAGACAGGCAGCACTTTGTGCCTGGTTTTCCAGCCTACCCGACGTGCCAGGGGCTGGGATCAAGCAGGGACATTAATTGCCAGGCCCTGGGTCACCTCTGCCTTTGCAGGCACATGGTGCTGCTGCTGCTGCTGGCTCACAGGGGAGCAGGTGAAATGCTTCTCCTTCCCTTCTTTCACCTCTGGCAAGGCAGGTCAGGGATGGATTCCATAGGTCAACACCTCCAGCCAAGGGACAGGGGGAAGAGCTTGGGGGAAAGGCTCTGAAAATGGAAGGATTTTTGTTTTCTGTTCCGTAGGGGCATTCCAGTGCAGCAGGGAGGGAGCCCTCGAGAGTTATCTGCTTCATGTTGTGTGGAAAACAAGGCTCACTCTTCAAAATTTTTAGAAGTTTAACCAGTGATAAAAGGGGCAGGACCCAGCGCTGTTAGCTTAAAACAATTTTCTTATATACTTTTTCCTTGTATTGGTAAATGCATATTCATGAGGATCATACATATTCAAACATTCCTGTGAGTTTACATGTTCAGGGAATTCTTTTGCTTGGTTTTAACCTTTGACTTATCTTCATGTCATCCTGTAGATGAAATCAATATATTTAATTTCTTCTCGAGGTCCTGTTCTGTCGTTTGATATTTCCTGATAACTGAAGAGTCAGTAGTAAATTTTTCTCTTGATGTCCTGGTTCTTTTCAATGTTATCTTATCATTTAGATAGGATATTCCACAAGTACATTAAATCACCATTATCTATTTCACAGAACTATCTGAGCTATTCTTACCATTGTCAATTAGTTATAAAAGCATTGACTACTTCTGCAGCAGTTAATACACAGCACATAGCCTTTATTTCAGTATTTTGCAAGGGCCTGAACTATTATACATTTATCACTCTAAAACACACAAGCTACACAGGGCCAGGCTACTGGCCACAAAAGCTGACAAATTGTATCAAAATCTATCAATTATACTGTATCAAAAGCAGTTGGAAGTGATTACAAATTGTACTATATCAAAATAATTGGTGAAAGTCAATATATAATAGCAAAAGCCAACAACTATGTAGTTATTTATAGCATGTTGCATCTCTGCACTGCAGAGCTCGACTCCAGAGCAGCTTGTGATGGGTTGATGCTGGCCAAACTCCAGTGCACCCACAAAAATCACTTGTTAATCATTTAGTTAAGCAGAGGAGAGGGAAAGAAAACTCCTGGGGTGAGATAAGGATTAGGAGAAGACACTTTAAGGGCAAAACAGGCTCAAAACTTTCAAAGGTGTAAAGAAAGAAAAGAAAAAAGGGCTAAAGAAAAAAGGGCTAAAGAAAAAAGGTATGAAGAAAAAATTTATTAACAGAATTAAAAGAGGGTAATGGGATTTATTAACAGAATTAAAAGAGGATAATGGGAACTAAATAAGCCTTTAGAACCCGTTAGCTCTTCCTTCCTTCCCACTGACAGCACAGGGGGACAAAATATGGGATTTTTAGTCAGTTTGCCACTTTCTTTAATCTTTTTTAGTCCCCTAAAGACTTTTAGTCTTTAGTATTTAGGAAGGGGGGTGTCTTTTGCTGTGCCGTGGGGTCTTTCATAGGACACAGTTTGACACAAACCTGTGAGTTTTTCTAGGGGAGAGCAGGATGGAGCAGAGTCTGGAGTGCAGCACATGATCTCTCTCAGCATGGAGTGAATCAGTGCTCAGGGGTTTGGGGAGCTGAGCCTCATTTCCAGGTCCAACACCCACCCGTGGCAAGAATTCAGGATGAAGTCAGGCTGCCATCCCTGCCTCAGCCTCACCCCAGGGGATTTTGGTCCCTCCTGAGGGTGTGCCATGGTCTGAAGCTGCAATCACTGATTATAAATGCTGCCACTTCCCAGGGCAGCTTTGTGTGTAACGTGAGTCTCTGGTGGAAGCCCCACACCAGGCTACAAATCCAGAAAACCTGCAAGGAAATGCAGCTGTTTCAAAGCCTCAAGTCTCCCATCTCTCAGTCACGTTTCCCTGAGGTGTTTTTGTGCTCCTTTGGATGATGTTTCAATTTTTAATAGGAAAAAACCCCAACCCATTCAACTTTACATTAAAAACAACCTTCAGACCCAACAAAAACCAGAGGCCAGATCCCAAACGAGCCAGACTCTGAAAGGATCAGCTGACATTCAACATCTCTACTAAAATCAAGAGTAAAAAAGGATATTAGGCAAACAAACCATGCAGGAAACAGCACTTTTGGAGCTGAGACAGAAAGATTCAGCCTTGCCATAACTACTCAGTGTCAAAGGAGTCACAGGAGAAGCCAATTATCCCAAAAATGGTAGCAGGGGATCTCATCCCTTATAAAAACAAGTGAGGAAATAATTTCCCACGATTGAAAGAGATTTTCTTGGGGGAAACCAAAGGAGCTGTTCAGAGTTGCAGTTGTACAGTTCTGGCTGTGCAGCAGAGAAGGATCAGGTGTTCAGGCACAATCTTGAAACTGTTAATTACCCAGTTCTCTGAGCTGTAGAAAATGATCACTGCTGAAAAAAGAAAACAAACCAAAAAGCACTCAGCTGCTTTTCCTGCCACTGGACAAAAATGAGGGCACGTGAAGAGAGAGCCCCTGAGCTTCCAGCGCTCAGTTCATAAATCCATAGTAAAATCAGCATTTTACCTCTTACATTTCAGCTCCAAAAGCTTTTGTTCTGCAGGAATATCCACTCCTCCATCCCCTCAGGAAGGCTCCAGGTCCATGGACATCAAGCAAAATTAAGGGGTGTCTTCTCCCAGGCATTGGCAGCTCCATCAGAGCTCAACTCCTGCTGCATCATTTTTGCATCATTTTTAATGCCTGGAATTGGGAGCAAAATGAAGATTCCACAGAGTCTACATTTATAAATCCTCCTGAAGCCATGGGGGGAGTTTTTGGGATATTTTAAAGGGTATTCCAGTTTTTTCCATTGTCAGTGCCTGGTGTTTTCCTTCAAGAGGAGCCATTGTCCCATGAGGAGCTCAGTTAGAAACTTAACCCTTTCTAACCTGAACTTTAATGCCACCCCAAAGCTGTTTGGCTTCCCTGAGCAGGTGAAGAAATAAACAGAATATCCACTCTGAACTGTTCAATCAAAGCAGAAGCAAACCAACATCCTGACACAATTTTTTAAATACAAAACAACAGGTGAGGTTTAGCCAGTAACCTGCCGAGTTATTTCCCTTTTTTCTCATTGAGGGGCTGTGTCCAAGGGAAGTTTGACATCACTGAGAAAGGATGGGAAAGGGAGCAGGTTCACATCTGAGCCATGCTGGTCCCTCCTGGGTTCCCTCCCATCTCCATCCCCACCCTCCCTGCTGTCACCTCCCTCAAGGGTGTTCTCAACACTCTCATTTTTCAAGCTCACAATGAAAAGTGAGACAGCAGAAATTTCATCTCTTCACACTAACGATGGCATAGCCCCACATTAATTTCCTGTTTAATCAATTACAATACTCCTCACAAAAGCAAATATTTTCCCAGGGAAATGCATAAAGCCAGAAAGATGTCCCCAAACAGTTTGAGCTACACATTTGGCATCTTCAGTTCTTCAATAACTGCTTGGGAAGGATGGAAGTAATGCTTCAATCTTAATTGGAAAAGAGAAACCAAATGCCTATTGTGTGGAGATTTAAGAGCAGTTGTGAGGAATCACAGACATCCTGCAGGGTGATACTCAAGCTGAAAACAACTTCTTATTTCAGACTTCCCTTCTCATTTCCTTGTATTTTCAAATACAAGTCCAGAGCTGTCCTGAAACTCTCCGCTCACCTCCTCACTCTGATTTTTAAGCACAGATCCCTCCTGTTGAATTTTCAGAGCCAAGACTAAACCCTCACCTAACTCCAGCCCTCATGAGTTAAGGCAGGACCAATTTCAGACTTTTACCAGCTGGAAATAATCCTGAGCACGGGAGGGGCATTGCTGGACACCTCACAATGAGCATCTGCAGGACATTGCTTGAAGTGATGAACTGGGATGTGCTGCCTCATGAATAATGCAGCTGCATCACAAAATGAAATAAATCCAAGGCCTTGGGCATTTCAGCAAACACTTTTGTGCCTTAAAGAGGGAGAAAGGGAAGAGATAGATGAGGAGGAGATTCAGAAGCAGCTCCTGAGCTGCCTCTGGTGGCTTTTGAGCCAACTCCTCAGCTGGGCTGATGAAGATCCCCAAAAATTCACTGCAGTAACCACTGACAGCAATTTGATGACTCATTTTGGAGCCATTCAGCTAAACTCTCCATCTCAGGAGTTTTAGCAGCTATTAAACTCTGCTCTCACACATTTCCAGGGTACCTGATGGCAGCAGGGAAGATAACAGTTGCATAGAGGAAGGTTACAGAACATGGCTTGTGTTTAAGGCATCTGAATTTTACCAGAGATGTGGCTGTGAATAATATAAATAACAGCTCTGAACTGCTTTAGAGCAGGATCAGTTAAAACATTCTCCAGACCTTTATTCAGAGTGATTTCGAAGTGGAAATCCTCTGTAAAATGTGCACTCCACATGACCTCAAACAGGGGGATGGTTCAGTAAATGTTTTCTTACTCAGAGAATTTTGTCGAAGTGCTTTAGGTACCTGAAGCACTTCTGAAATTCCAGCGTGGAGAACATTTAGAGCACGTCCTGAAGCCAATTTCAGAAGGCAGGCAGAGTGTGAATTACCTGCTTTCTTCGGAGCTAAAATCCCTCAAGAGGAGCCCGGGGCTGTAGGAGGTAAAGCACAAGGGCTGTGCAATTAGAGAGGTTTCTAATGAAAAGTTCCTCGCTGTGGTTATCCCAGGCTTTGATCATTCCCTTTTTTTTTTGCATACACAGGAAACAGGATCCATTTAAAGCATCACACCCATCGTGTTCATTATCCAGCACCAGGAAAAGCTGCAGTCCTTTGAGGGATGCCTGCAATGCTTCCTCCCATTTCCCACTTCCCCCCACAGAGCACTTCTGCATTTCATTTTTATTTATGACACTTAATATTCAGCCCAGATGATAATTTCAGGAACTCTCCCCCAATTAATAACATGGAGATTTATGCAGTTCTCTCGTTTGCATACTTAATTTTCCCCACAGTTTGTCTGCTTTACTATAATTCCTCTGATGTTTACTTTGTCTTGATAATGTTGCAAGGTTAAAAAGGAACTATCACTTGAGCATTCATTATTAATTTCTCCTAAGTATCTCCAATTAATTTCCTGAATAGATTGGTGCTTTGTGACATTTGTTATTGATTGTTTGGAAGCAAACTTCCAATTACCAATGGAATTTTCCTAGGTGAAAACTTGGAATATTCTTCTGCTAAGCACAGCAGGCTTAAAGAGGCAGAAGCTCTTTTAGAGTCACAGCTGTAGCACAAATGATGAAACAGCCCCAAAATCCTTTGTTTTTTCAGCTGCATTTCAATTGACAGGCACAAATATAAATTAAGACAGATTCCTTTTGGCAAAGACAAACAAATCCTACAGGTGTAGATTCATCAACACAGTGGGATCTGAATTACAGCAATTCTGTGGCAGAAACACAAACTCACCACAACAAAAAAAACCAAACAGGTAAACAAAAGACAGGCACAAAACCTAAAGAACCAAAGTGATTTCTTATCCAACAGCCAAAGTCAAGGGGGAAAAAAACCCCAAAATATTGTCCAAGAATTGAAGATTCTTAATTTCAGCACCAGTGTCTTCCTTCTCTTCCTCACAAGAGCAATACCTGAGTGCTGGCAGGCAAAAGGAAGGCCCCTGTGGATTATTTGTGGTTTTTTAATCACCCTCCTGTTTGAATGCTTGGTAAAGAATTAAGTTCTCAGCTCCAAAAGCAGCAAGAATCTAAATCAAGGATATAAACACACCCAGCTCCTGCCCAGTTCACATCTAGGGCAAAACAAGCTCAAATCAGGTGCTTTTTAGAGTCCCAGAGGAGAACCATTGTGAAATAACTTCCATTCAATCCTGCCCCTCAGAGGAAATCTGAGCATCTCTGTCCACTCCATTTTCCCCATGGAAAGTGGGGAATGCATATGGGGAATGAAGATCCCAAAGCCCTTCAGAGCTCTTAATGCAGGCAACACAAAAGCTCTTGGTAAAAACACCCTTATTTGTGTTTGTGTCTGTCTCCTCTGCTTCATCGACACATTCCTGTTAGAAAGCAAGGAATGAAATGAAATGAAGTTGTTTTTCTCAGTCAAGAGCTAAAAGCTTCAAGGTTCTCCTCAGCCCCCTTTGCTTTCCTGCTCCTTCTGCTGCTCAAACCACGTCAGGCAACATTTGGCTCCTGAAATGATCATTTGCCCAGGGAGTTCTGTGATTGGCACTGCCAGGGAAGAAAGGAAATGCAAATGGAAACGGAGATGCAAGTGTGGGAACCCGCTCAATCCAACTGAAAAATAACTCATTTAGCAGAAATTGTTGGGAGAAATAAATGCTGTCAGAGGCAGGAGTCAAACAGTAAATAAGCCTCACCCAATTTCAATGTGGAGCTGCTTAAAAACATTCCTCACTGTAATGTGCAGTTGAAGCATTTAGGAAAATTGCCAGGAGGTGTCAAAACAGCCAAAAGGAGTCTGAAAATAAAACTGCACATCAATAAATCCCCCTCAGTCCTGCCAACCATCTCAGGTTCACTAACGACCACAGAGCTGTGCTTCATTGAGGGCAGAGATGTTTTCCAGCCATATTGGCCAGAGGATGATGATTTTTCCTTTTCCATGCATAAACTGCCTTCTTCTGTACCCCTTAACCCAAAATTCCAGCCTCAGTTATGTGATGTTTGGCATCTTGGTACTTTTGCACTTATCCTTTGGAACATCAGAAGGGATAAAGCCAGGTGTGTTTTGGGTATGTTTTTTTTAATTGTTATTTGTCTAGATATAAACACACAAACCCCCTCAAATATTCTTATTTCTCCTCATTTCATTGGAAAAGATGAACACTGCAGACAACATCAAAACTTCACTGGGAAAGTCTCAGCCAGAGAACTGAACTAAAATCTGTTTGTTTCCCACTCCTCCTTCCCAATTATTCCCTCCTTTCCCTTTCCTGACTCCCCCAAGCAGGTGCACACACCCACCCTGGTTATTCCCCTTCAGTATCCAGCACTAATTAATATTGTAATGTTAATTAAATATAATATTGATATATTTCACAGCCAACCTTCTCTCCAAAGCACTGTTTCCATGGCAAGTGGGGTTGAAAAGGCAGCACTACCAACACTGGGCTGCCAAACTGCATTTTCATGGCCCAGCACTGCCTGAGACCCCCTGAGCTCAGCCTCACCCCAGACCCCTGCCTTGAGTGGGGGACTTTAAAAGCTCCTGTTCTTCCAGAAAGTTCTGCTGGCCACAGAGGACAATAATCTGCATTTCCATACTCTGCTGCCCCTGTCGCCTCCCCTGCTCTCTGCTCTGGAGGTTGCAGCTCTTGTGCTCAACAGAAACATTTTTTTTTTCCTGGCTGTAACCCAACCCTGACTCAAAAAACACCTCCACAACTGCCACCACACCTGATAAGGCCGTAAATATACCCCAGACACAGCTCAGAACTTGTGCTCCCTACAGGTGTGAGCAGCCCTGCTGTGGAGATGTGCACAGGAGACACCTCTGGTCCCCAGGCACAGCATCCTCCTGCAGCCCAACACAGCAAGAGCCACCTGAGAGGCCAGAGAGAACAGAAACACCTTCCCCAGCTCAGCCACCACCTCCCCCCTAGCCAGCTCATGTCCATCATTCCATTTCTACCTCTGGATTGGGAATCCTGCTCTGGAATCCTGCTTCACAAGTGGAGCTAGGTGATGCTTTCCCATATTATTTTAGATTTCCACATGAGTTCTCCCTGCTGCTGCTGAACAGTAAACCCAGGCTACAAGGGAACAAGTGCAAAGCAGCTGTCACAAAACTTCTGGGAGCCCAACAGCTGTGCTTGGAAAAGCCCCCCAAGGGCAGGGAAGAGCTGCTTGCATCTATTCCTCCTGTGCCACCACTCTCTCCTTATCCCACATTGTGCTAATGGCATCCAAAGCAGGAGTGGGATTAAATATTAAATATTAATTCACCCTCTGTGCGTCAGTTTGCTGCAGATAAAGCTGGTGAGTGTGGCCAGTGAACATCAAAGCCAGTGTAAGGAGTCCAGAGGAGCAGGCTGCTGGCAGCACCCTCCCCTTGTCACTGCAGGACACGGGATTCCCTGCTTTGCAAACCCATGGAATATTCTCTGGTTTTTCAGAGCTGAAATTTCAGCACCTCAAGTTAGAAAAGCTAATGGGGCTTTCCCCAGGAGGCCAGGGTGGCCCCTCGAGGGTCTGAGCACTGCCATGCAGGGCAGGATAATCCCCTTTTTATCCCCCCCCTCCTTGGAAAATGCTCCTCGTGGTGCCTGTCCCTCCCCAGCTCTGGCAATAAATCCCAGAGTGAGCAGAGTTTTGTACCCCTGCAGGGAAGGGGAGGGAGCCTGCTCTGGAATGAGGATTGTGGGAACCCAGGGCACAGGGAATATTCTGACCCCCAGAGAAACACTGCCTTTAACCTTCACCCCTGGAGAGGGCTTCCAAGGACTGGAGATAGACTAGAATCTATCAAAGTGTGAAACAGATAACAGAGAGCAGTGTAGGATGTCACTTGGGGGAGAAACTTAGGTTTGGGGATTCTTAGTGTGGTGTGGATAGGAGACAGGATGGAGGAATTTGGGTGGAGTCCCTGTCGTTGTCCTTGTTCTTGTCCTCGTCGTCTTCTTCTTCTTGTCCTTGTCCTTGTCCTTGTCCTTCTCCTTCTTCTTCTTCTTCTCCTTCTCCTTCTTCTCCTCCTTCTCCTTCTCCTTCTCCTTCTCCTTCTCCTTCTCCTTCTCCTTCTCCTTCTCCTTCTCCTTCTCC
>JAYDZK010001202.1:0-14669 GCA_034509185.1 Euphonia xanthogaster
ACAGGAACAGCCCATCACGGTATCCCAGTGACAGTGTCCCACAGGAACAGCCCCTCACGGTGTCCCACAGGAACAGCCCCTCACGGGTCCCAGTGACAGTGTCCCACAGGAACAGCCCCTCCCGGCTCCCTCGGCGCTCCTCCCGCCTCGGCTCCCGGCCGTTCCCGGCCCGGCGCGGCCTCGCAGCGCCCCCTGCCGGCTGCCGATCCCCGCCGCTCCCGCCCCGTCGCGCCGCGCTAAACTCCCCGAGGCGCTCTCGGGGCTTTAGCTCCAAATATTGCGCTGGTTTCGGCTGGAATAGACTTAATTTTCTTCCTAGTAGCTGTAGAGGACTGTGTTTTAGATTCGGTATGAGGGTAATGCTCATAACACACTGACGCTGGTATTGTTGCTAAGTAGGGCTTAGCGTAAGTCAAGGATTTCTCAGCATCTCGTCACAAGCAGCCGGGAGGGAGGGAGCTAGGCCAGGACAGCTGAGCTGAACTATCCAAGGGGATGCCTCACACCATGCCCACGATATAAACTGGGGACTTACCTGGGAGTGGGGCTGGCTGTGGTTTGGGGATGAGTTTGGCATCGATCAGCAGGTGATGAGTAACGCTATTGTGCATCACTTGTCTCCCTTGGGTTTTATCTCTCTTTTCCCCATCCCCCTTTAATCACTATTTTTACTATTATCATTACATTATACATTATATTTTACTTTGTTTCAGTTATTAAAGTGAACCTGCCGGTTTCACTGCTTTTTTTCCTAATTCTGCTCATCCAAACAGGTTTGGAGGGAGAAGCGAGCCAGAGCTCTGTTGCCCTTTGTTGCCAGCTGGAGTTAAACCATGACATCTGTGCACGGTTGGCCATGTCTGTGCCCACTCTGTGTGCCAGTGGCTCCCAGAGCAGCGTGTCCATCCCCACGTGCAGGACCACAGGTGCCTGTGCCAACCATGCCAGGGCTCACCCAGCTGCAGGAGAGCTGGCACCACGCTCACACCCTCTCCTGCAAATGGTGCTTCCTTGCTCCAGTGTTCTGCCTGCGAGGAGAGGAGTTTAACTAACACCTGTTCTGCCTGCAAGGTGCCCGATGGGGATCCCTGGCAGCTGGCCCAGCCCTACCATCCCAGCCAGAAGCTGGGCACTGGGGCAGCCCCAGCTTTGGGCATCGGGCACTTCCATGGGGATGGGGATGGGCTGGGACCAGCTTGGGACATAGAATCATAGAATAGCTTGGGCTGGATATGGTAAAATTCATCTCATTCCAATGCCCTGCCATGGGCAGGGACATCTTCCACTAGACCAGGTTGCTTC
This sequence comes from Euphonia xanthogaster, assembly GCA_034509185.1. Taxonomy (NCBI): domain Eukaryota; kingdom Metazoa; phylum Chordata; class Aves; order Passeriformes; family Fringillidae; genus Euphonia; species Euphonia xanthogaster. Next base: position 1,303 of record JAYDZK010001202.1, read on the forward strand.
AAGCCTGGCTCAACCTTGCCTTGAGCACTTCCAGGGATAGAGCATCCACAACTCCTCTGGACAAGTTGTGCCAGGGTTTCATCACCCTCATCGTAAAAAAATGCACCAATTCCAGTCTGCTCTGGTGCCCAACCAAACCCTAAAATGAACATCTCATAATCAGAAGGTTTTAGCATTTTTTATCTCATCCACAAATTTATATTGGAAACATATTTTAGTAGTCACACATAAAGCTGTCAGTTTGTGTCCACTGTAGATAGAAATTTTTTAACAAATTAACAAATAAAAGCATGCATATAGAGTATAACTATGCAATTGGAACTTCAGAAATATTCTCTTAATTAGTTTATATAGGATGATATCAAGCACCTAAGATATAATACAGTAAAACAAGTATTTAAGTCACGGAAGGTTTTAATTTTGGCAGGACTGCTTTTCCTTAGTAAAAAAAGAACAGAACAAATTTCTCAACATGTTTAATGTCAGTACTTGCAGTTCTTCTTTCACAACAGCAGGAAAAAAAATATTTTTTAATGCCCAAAAATGACATCTGTGAAAAAAAAAAACCAACTGTATTAACAAGAACTAAAAGAACATCTAGTATAATTTATTCACAGAAATGTCCTTAATAGACTAAATTTGCATTGTAGAATCTTTTTCTACCCAGTTTATGTAATAAAGAAAATTACATTATTGATACTGGTGTTAAACCAGCTTTGCTTAGTAAATCAGACTCATGCTATGCTTAGCAGATGGACACATTTCTGCTGCATGTAGGGACTCTATCAGTCAGCCATCTGAGAACATCTTATCAGCACATTCATCCTTGCCATCTGATTTTAATTTAAGAGCATCACTATCAGTAGTTAGATTTAAAAGGTTGAGAAAAGTCAGGTTACCAACACTCTTGCTATACAGCCTATCTCAGATAGCCCTCGCCACAGATTTGAAACTGGTGCTGCAGGCAGAGAGCAACAGAGTGAATTCAAGTAGAAGTCATCCCCCCAGAACAGCATTTGGAATATGACTTGAGGAGGCACATAGTAGCACCAAGCAAATTGACATTTTCAGCATTATTGACACTACAAGATATATTACTCCCTGTTCAATTTGAAAAGATTCCCTGGGGAAATTCTTAAGGGGTGATTACTTTATTGGTTGTTATTGAGTAGAACCATTTGACAGCTTGTAGGGAATGTCTGAATAACAAAAGCCTTGATAGAAAGAGATCAAGAGACCCCTGGTGACTGATCTGGATGGCATTGATTTGATTTTAGCATGATGAGTTTAGTTTCCATTGTTAAAAGAATTCAGCAGATTCATTTACAGAATGAGTAGTAAGTGTAGTGCTGTGACACAGCCTAGAGCCCTGCACTGCACACAGCTCTTGCTCCAGTAAGCAATTAATTTCATCAAGATTACTATGTGCAGCTGGATTACTCTGAGAAGGGCTTAACCCCACAACTTCTACATTTGATATTCACAGAATCACTCCACCAATATATCACAGTGGCTGTGAGGTGAGCAGAGAAGGAAAGATGAAAAAGAAGATTTCTATCACCTTTAAGCTCATGAATAACCTTCTTCCAGCTCAAAGAAACCAGGGAACATTCCTGTAGAAGGAGGATGTAGAAACAACAGAAGCAATCTGGGAAATATGAAAACAGGGTGAATTGGAGTCAGTTAGCTATGCAATCTAAGTGGTAGTCTTGGAATTAAAGTACAAAACACAAGGCTAGCTAACAAGTAACTAAACACAAAGCTAAGCACTGATAAGAGTGATTTTTTTTTTTCTGAGAAAAACAGAGGCTAGGACAATGGAGATGGGAAAGACCATAAGTTTAATAAACTGACCCAGACACTAGAGCATTTATAGAGCTATGTGTAGATATCAGCTTCCTTTAATATGCTGATAAATATAAATTTTAGAAAAGCAAAAGTGCATCAAATTTTACAGGATTAGATCACCAGCAGCATTTGTTAATTGCCATAACCACTGAGTGTCTCATTTAGATGTAGTCAGTATTCAAAAGTTGGATTGCTGCTAACAAAATGGCTTTCCCTTTCCAAAGAAAGTGTTGTTGAATATTCCTGTTACACCAAGAAACAAATAATGGAGGGACATTATGTACACAGAGGTGCTTGCAATCAACTTATCTAAAGCTTAAATTAAAAACTGAAAAATTCTTCTTAGAAGGACTTAAATATGTCCTAAATAAAAGCCTCAAAAGGCCAGAGTTATTCTAGACTGAGAACTGAGCACTACACAGTTCTCAGTTCTCTAGACTGAGAACTGCACTTCTAGACTGAGAACTCCACTTTTCTACTATGGTTCAAAAAAATTCCCTCTTCTCTTGTGTTTATTTTCCACTCCCTAGTTCCCTGATAATCATATAGTCCTGGCAACCTTGTTGATCACCTTTACTATTCTAACCTGCAATCCCTGAGGACCTGATGTATTACCATGTGAAGGAAGCAAAGAGTTTTTATTCTGTCTGTAAGCATTTCAGGGCATATAAAATCTGAATTGTTGAATCCTAGATTTCACCTGTGGCTAAATGTGAATTGATCATTAATCCCACATCTGTACTACATAGTGGGTCTTGGCAAAAAACTATGCCAGGCAAATATTAAGATAATATAAATCAAAAGAAGACTGAAATCTCTTTCTCCAAGCACAGAAAGATTATGCAGCAGGAATAGAATTTGTCTCACTATTTTTTGACTCACCCACACTTTGCTGTGTACAGCTACTGCAATTATACTTATCCCTCTCTGTATTACATATGCTAATGTAATTTTTGGTAGCGTGTTGTAGTCATCCATAATTCACTCCCATCATTCTAACAGAAACCTTTATGCCTGTGGGGCTGAAAAACAGTTGGTTTTCGAATACATCAGATGAATGCCCAAACCAGTGGATTAGAGTCACTCTCCTTAATCTTGACTCTGTTAGCAAGTCTGTAGAACAAAATATGTTTAGCAGCAAGAGATTCCATGGAGTAGGAGATATTCTCAAGCAAAAGTTCTAACTCATCATTTCTGCTGATCTGCCACTTCTCTGTGCCAAGTTAATACCTTTGTCATTGCATTACATAATTAACCTTCTGCCAATTCTCTCTTGTTTTGGTCAGAATATAAGCAATCATTTTTATAGAACAAAAAGGTCTCAAGAATAGCAAACTTCTTACTAAAAGAATCAACTTCAAGTGATTGACATTAGCCCTTGAAAATAAAGTTGGGCTCTCAGTTTGAATGAGATGTCTGTTATTTCAGGTCTGAATAAAAAAAATAAACAACAAACAGTGACTGTGAATGTCTAAATGGTGGATAAAACATACAGAAAAAATATAGCTGGGTGTTCCCCAAATGAGAGCTTCGTGCATCTTTCTAACTAGTCTGTGTCCAGGGGGAGCAATTCAAGGGAGCTCCATGAGGAACTGCTGTGCAACTCCATCCCTTCTACACTGCTGTGTGCTGGGAGAGCCAGAAACAAGGAACAAATACTTCTTGGAAAGCATTTAACAATGGAGGAAAGGAAGAACACACTTCTTCACATTGAATCAAATCAAAATACCATGTCCCAGACCCTATCCACAGATGACTGCACCTAGCAAATTGGATGATCATTTTATGGTGAGCTACAGCCATGGGTATCACATGGCAAGAAGTATCTGGCAGCCAAGGAGCAGCACCAAAGATGAGCATCACTGAAAGAATGATTGATTGCAAGCAAAGAAGAAAGAAATTACATAGGATAGCATCTTGTTCTAGGGACAGTGTTCTTCTTTCTGCTTTTTAACACAAGACAAAACCTCTGGAAGTGTCAGAAGCTAATTTAAAAGCAACGAAAATTATTTCTAACTTGTCATATCAAACCCTTACAGAAAAGCATCTCTATTCATTGTGTAATGCCTGTAATGCCTAAAGATCTTCTCAATTATATTTGTTTTCCAGTTGATTCTCCTCATCTAAGAAAGAAATGCATTGCTATCTAAAAATAAATGCTTCTGACAAGTTTTTTTCTCTTTTTCAATGGCATTATAACAGTAACAAAAAACCTTGAGCCATTAACTTCAGTGCAAATTTTGTCTGAAAATGAGCAAACTGAACATATTAGGATTAGGTCCATAGAATTTGCACCACCATTAGGTTCAAATGGATAAATATTTTTTCCCTCTGCATGATATTGTAATACTTCCAAAGGGAATACGTTGGGACCAAAGGATGACAGGATCAGCAACAACACACAGCAGTCTGATTTGAAACTTTTTATGTAATCAAACTTTAAATTACAAATGCTTGCAGACAGAGACAGAGGTGCATTCAAAGGTGACATAAAGTGCTTCCTCCTCCCCAAGGGTAAATGCTGGACACCAGGAGACTTCTGTGACAGCACCTATTCCCTGAACCATCAAACTCTGTTTCAGAAAGCAGGAAATCTAGTTTTGCTAGGATGGAAAAGGGAGAATACGTGTCTGCTTCTCTGCAAAAAAAGCAGAAGGCCAGAAGCAGGAAAAACCCTTTACTGATACCATGCCCTCATCCCCTTCTTGAGGGAAAAGCACTGAAATTCCAAGAGGAAAATATATTCTGAGCTGGCTGGGAAGAGAGTGATAAAAAAACCATAAGGGTAGGAGGTAAGGTTTGTTCAGGGAAAAATGGAAAGAAGGGTGATATCAGGATCCAGTGGAAGGGGAAGGGATCTGGAGGAGGGTAAGAAGAGCTAGGCAGCACCAGTGGGATAAAAAGAGAGAACAGATTAAAAAAAAGGCTCTGTGAACTTGACTTACATACCAGAGGAATTCTTGGTAAAAAAAAGTTTGGGATTCACTGACATAAAACACTGTACAAGATATGGTAGCAAACCTACTTGAATCATTATTGGGATTACAGATAATTTCACTCTATGTAGAAGTGTGAGACTGTGACAGGAAATGAACAAAATAAAAACTGTAAAGTATGAAGGAAAGGAGAGAGTGAACTTGTTTTTCTCAGATCATATTTTTACATACAGAGAGGAAAACATTTTCATTCTGAAATATTAAGAAAAACAAAACAAAACAAAAGTCTCAAATAAAGAAAGCTTTTGGATTAATACCTTGTTATGTGGTCTGTCTTTCCTGTCCCTTTTCCTTGTTCCAACTACATTTTCAACATCTAAATGTGTATTTTAGACATATATGTCTAACAAGCCCCAGCTATTGAGTGTGCCCATCACATACAAGAATCACTTCCTTGCCAGCTCTGGTATCTAAGTCTCGTTCAGGCTCTGTACTGGAAGATATTTTTGTTTAAGCCTCTTGCCATCAGAAGAAAAGTCTTCTTGTCACGTCAACAACACAGCAGGACAGCTGGAACGTAGTCTAGAAGCAAAGTTGCTAAAGACCAAGGCAGACTAGACCACATCAAAGCAATGCCTTTTGAATTCACAAGAGTGAAAAATTAGAAAGGAATTAGCAGGAGAACAGGTTAGGCTCTTATAACTGGGTGACATTAAATTGTACGTGAGGTAGTTCAGGTTTTAGGATAAGAAAGTACAAAATAAGGTAGGAAAGAAAAACTAAGTTAAGGTCAGGTCACTCTGACAGGAGTTAAATACATCACTATTAGGGACTGTAGCATTAAGGCAATTGTGATCCCCTTCCTGTTCATGGTTCCTGCTGGTTATTTTGCATTTTGAAACAGCCAGGGTCCTAGCCAAGCGATTTGTTTGGATTTGGCTCAGATGCTGCTGAACACCCAACTTATTTCCCTGGCAAAATGACAGCATCCTGAAATGTATCACTGGAAACAATTTGTTGCACAAAGCCAAGCTCACTTGGCCAAGTTCACAACATGTAAAAAAATTGAGGACAGTCTCTACACATTTTTCATACAACTCACCCCAGACCCTATTTCACGACAGTCCTTGCCTGCTAGATAAGCAACTGCTGAGGTGTATAGTGTAAAAACACAGAGTAATATTCCTGCTGTTAATAATTTTATCACTGAAACATGAATCGATAGATTATCACTGGACTGTTTCAATCAAATTAATTATGAGTATTGACAAGGGGAACTGTTCTGGAAGAGTAGTTGATGACAATGCTTATCCTATCACAGTCTGGGCCTGGTTTTTTTATTTGTTTTAAAACCAGCCAGTGTTAGGAATCCACACAGGTAAAGTTTCAAATCCAGCTGCTCACACAGCATGCAGTCATGGTCACTGCACTTGATTCAACATATTAACACAGTGAGGAACATAACTGTGTGTCAAGAGTTTCTTGTGAGAGAAAAGCAATAGAAAGAATTACAAAATCCCAAGGTCTAAAAACAATGAATGACACTAACAAGAAAAAAAATAATGGAAGAATACAGGAGACACGTGAAATGGGTTTCCCAAAATGTAAAAAAAAGTGCCCATGAAGCAGCATAGGAGACTGACCATGCTTCAGGAAAGGACTGTATTAAAGTTGCTGGTCTTTGGAGGAAGAAGCTCTCTTGTATGGTTCAGTAAGATGTACCACAGTAAAACAATAGTAATAATCAATTCTCCACTACCTGATAAGACTGCTAAAAGGATCAGCATTAAGAAAGATTGATTAAAGCACATGCTGCAACTGCAGCTAACCCTGAAAACATATGCAGTTGCACTGTATTAGAAAATATGAGCCCCAGTTTAGCAGCAAAGCAGGATCTTGCAAATTAATTCAGAACAAAGATTATCAGATGTCTGCAAAAGGCATTATAGCAGAAGAAGGGAAAAAAGATTTTAAATGTAAGTTCTGGGGCATGCAGATAGAAAAACAATGATGGATCCACAGACCATTTGCATTTATTAAGGGCTGTAGTATGGAAATACTAAAACACAGTTAGAAATACTATTTTAAAATAACATGGATGTTCATAAATACAAGGTAAAAGAGAAATACTCTTCCTGTTTCAGCTTTCATTTTGAGCATGACAGGAAATGTGTTGGGAGGATATCAATTTTACAAATAGAAACAGAGGGATGTAGCTTAAGAATGTCATTACTTTGTGAAAGTACAAAGGAAATGAGGAAAAAAAGGCAAAATTAGGCAGGCCAAGGCAAAGTTAGCTGATGAAGATGGTGCCTCACTGGCTAATGATTGATAACAGCAGCAATTACTGACAGTTCTAAAAAATGCCATTCCATTTTAGCTTTCACTGTGTCAGACTCAGGAAAATTAAATCACATCAGAAGCCACAGACTTATTACTGAAAGGTCAACTTTTATGAAACTTTTCCTCAAAAGTTTTAGTGAAGAGATTAAATAAACCTACTCCATTAACTTGAGTCAGACAAGTTTTAGGGGAACATCAGACAAAAATGGGCTAAGAACTATTGCACTTAGAGACACTGAGACATAAGGCTTTGCATCTATTTCCAAAGATTGCTTGGAAAGCAAAATGTGAATGGCCTTGAATATTCATGTAATTCAAGACTTTTTTCAAAACACACAGATGTGCTTTAAACTGAAAAATGAAGTAGCATCATTTGCCTTAATTCATGTAGGAATGGCTCAGGAAAGCCAGTGTTACCCCTCCTATGTAATGTCACACTGACTCCTCTAACACACCCTTTGGAACAGATGGGGCAGGGGATGAGTGAATTCAGAACCACAATCAGCCCACTATACTGGCAAATCTTCATACTGTAGCTCCCTCAGTAACACACAGAATAGCACGGAGGAAAATATGATCACTGACTCCTTGTGCAAATGACAGGTTTTAAAAGCCCAGCCAAAAAGTGCTGTCTGTTTTATCCTAGCTCATTTCTTGATCCATGCACAGTTTAAAAGTGTGAAGCCCAGACTACATCTCTGAGAAGCTGCATATGATTGTGCTGGAGAACAGTGAGAAAACTAAGGTTTGATCCAAAAAAAAAAAATAAGAAGAATTGTCACTGTCATATTTTCTGAAAAATCTCTTTGCCCAGGATTTCTCTCCTGGGAAGCTGAGAAGTCTCAGAGAAAAAGGAAAACAATAATTATCTGATTTACTTCTCCTGTGTTTATCTGCTTTGGAATGTGGTTGGAGATTGTTTCTCCAACATGTGAATTGTTTTGACTTAATGACCAGTCACGGTCAGGCTGTGCCAGGACTCTGGAAGGAGTCACGAGGTTTCATTATTATCTTTTAGCCTTCTGTCAGTATCCTTTCTCTATTCTTTAGTATAGTTCAGTTTAGTATTCTTTAATATATTATAGTATCATAAAATAATAAATTAGCCTTCTTAGAACATGGAGTCAGATTCATTTCCTTCCCTCATCTGAGGACCCTGAAAATACCACAAAGACTAGATTTAAAATCCTAGATTGGGGAAAAAAACAACAGGAGCTCTTGAAAAACACACCTACTAACATACTTGCAGTACATTAACAAAGCACAGTTTGTTTACCAGATCATACAAATATCACTTTCTCTCCTTTACAATACATCAGGCTATCAACAAGTACCTGCCTGCTCATCTTTTATGTTCAAAGATAAGGACAAGCCCCATAATCTCAAGCACAGGTACACCAATACCAGCTATTTTAGCAGACTCACTCATTATCCAAAAGTACAGGATAAGTAAGGAATTCAGCAATCAGGAAAAGCCTTCAACAATTACCACAGTAAGACTTGAGGATTTCAAAATTTCAGAAATTATCCAATTAGTAACTACCATGGTATCTTTTTGCATCTTTTCACATTTGAACTGGTGTGAAACAGTAGAACTTTTAAAATGAAAGAAACAAAAACTTACAAATGAGACTCTTCCTCATTTAATACACAATTGAATGGATATCCAAGAGGGAATAGTTGGAAGGCCCAACTAGCTTGTCTTCTGCTAAACAGTACAATTTACAATTCATGAAAAGAACTGTACAATTTATGTACAATTCACAAAAAGAACTGTATTATGGACAGTAGCAATGATCTCAAGAAAAGAGATTTGACTCTTATTAGAGATACATAGCTCCTGTAATGTATTCAGCCAAGTGACAGCAAAGGAGAATGAAGATTCTGAGAGGCAGTCATTGAAAAAATGTTCACACGGCAAATTGGCTCTACAGATGCTGCAGAATTATGTGCTGGCCTCTTTGTGTTACACTTTGGCTTTCCTACCTGAAGTCAGAGGTAAACAGCAAAAAAAAAGGAATTTTATTGATGGCACTGGTAGGCCTCTTTGAAAGGAGATTAATCACCTTGCATTTTGAGGGTTTTTAGGTATTCCCCTGAAATTTTAAATTAATATTTTAATTTAATATTACATTTTTCTTATTTACTGCTTCTATTCTTTTTCACTCTGTTCCTCACAGACTCTTCTTTATTCTGTTTAGAATCTGTACATAAATTTTTAAGTTATATTGATTTCATCCTACTATTCATACTTCTGATCTTAAAGTACTGATTTTTAGATTTATTTATTTTTTTTTATATTTGCCACCTTCTTTTTTGCCCAATGCTTCCAATTCTGTTTGAAGTGGCTGAGGGTGCCTGTGTGTTTAATGACTCCTGCTGCTCCGGGATGCTTCTCATGTCTGCAGAGCTCACACAGCTGATCTGTATGCCCAGGCTGAGCTCTGCACAGGATGGACAGGCCAGCTGGGGCAGCCCTGACAACTCTGCCTAAGGGGCCCCCTGGGTGGGGAAAGAAGTGCTGCATTACCCAGACAGGATCTGGGATAGGTTTCAGCTCTGGCTAGGGAAACCACGCAGGCCCTGTACCTCACACAGTTGCGTGGAGAAATTGCCAAAATGAGAAGGAAACTGAAGGGCTGCAGCAAGCAAGGCCTTCCACTGTCACCATGATATTTTCTGAAAAATTCCTTCGCCAGGATTTCTTCTCCTGGGAAGCTTCAGCTTCTCCCTGTTTTGCTGCTTTGGGATGTGATTTGGAGGATTGTTTACCCAGCATGTGAATTGTTTTAACTTAATGACCAATCCCAGTCTAGCTGTGTTGGGACTCTGGTCAGTCACGAGTTTTTATTATTCATTCCTTTTCTAGCCTTCTGATGTATCCTTTCTCTTTCTTTAGTATAGTTTTAGTATAGCATTTTCTTTTAATAAAATACCATATCATAATATAATAAATCAGCCTTCTGAGAACTTGGAGTCAAATTCTCATCTCTCCCCTTGTCCTGGGGACCCTCACATCACCACAACACTTCCACTCCCCAGTTTTATTAGAACGAGAAACAAGACTTGTATTGAGCAGTACTGGATCAAGGCTGACATCATCCATCATCATAATTAATTTACCTCCAGTGCTGCCTGCCTGCATATATCAGAGTTTTGACATCCACAGGGGTACAGGCCAGCACAGATGGATGTGTTAGCCAGTGCACAGCCCCAAAGTGCTGGGAAAACCTGTGTGTTTGGGTAGGGTAGGTCACTGCAGAAACACCTTAGTCACCTTCCTTTTTGTCTATGACCACCCAACAGGCTCCTCTGAGACAGACAGCCCTACAACCTTCATCTTGCTTGCTCTTAGAAATGCTATTTTTCTCCTCGTCTCAAATCTCCATAGAAAACAGCACTTTTTTTTTTCCTGGCCCATCCATCTTCACTAATTTCTGATTAGGAGTGCTGCCTGCAAACCTATGACTGGATCACTCTGTAAGAGAGAGGCCTTTGCAGCTTCATGTCTCTGCTTTTGCATGGGACAAGGAGAATGGGGCTGATGGCAAAAAAAGGTCAAATTTGGAAGCTGCATGAGGTTTTAAAGGATGAAAACCTTCAGCCAAGGCGTTGCAGCTAAACTGCAGAGTCTACTCAAGAAAGTGAGCTGAAAAGAGATATGTAGCTTGATAATTTGATATCCAAGAAGCCAACATGGAAAGGATGCTTCCTTCTTTTATGTTTTTTATAGGAGTGCTATATATGTGCACTGCAAGAAATGGAAGCTTTGGAGACCAAATATAGGTCTATGAAACATACAGAATTTAACAGTCATTTATAACAGCAATATGTTATAATAACAGTGAAATATGTTGTTAAAGTTCATATTATAACTGTTGCTGTAACTCTCATCTCCTCCTGGAGAATGTAAAAAACAGCAGAGAAGAAAGGGTCACTCAAAACCATCCTTATGAATAGACAATCACTTGTACAATTATTTATATTATTATCACCAGCCTGCCAGCTACATAAGTTGTGCTTGGATATTGCAAAAAGTAACTTACTAATACGCATACTGAGGGATTTACCTTTTTCAAGAAATTTTTACCAAAAAGCTGATCTCTTGATATCACTTAATACACTTTCTAATAAAATATATAGTCAAGGACAGTTTAAAATGGGCATTTATGAGAAATGTATAATTCATTAAAAGCTGCGTACAAGAAATTGTGGTTAAAAACATTTACTTGTGACTACAGAATTTTGTGTGTATCTCTTATGTAACTGTAGGTTTTCCATTCTCTTTTATGGAATCTTTATCATTCAGTTCTGCTCTGCTGTCTAAGGTATTAAAGCATGCTGAACTATACTGATTTTGTTAATATTTTTGCTAGAGCTACTGAGCTCCCTGCATCCTTTCAGTACTCTGACTTTCATACTTCAGTGACTCACTCTATAATCCTCTGTGCTAAAAAATACTGTAATTTGACTTTATTCAAACTAGTTATCAGGCTTGGATAATCAAAAGACAACAGATAAAAACCGAAATGAAGCGTTAGGTGCCAGCATCCCTATTGTCACAGGAGAAAAGGCCATCACCACCAGAGGGCACTGAACCCTGAGAAACCAAATTGATTATAGAAGGACAAGCGAAAGTATTCGTGATTTCACCAGCACGACACAGGAATTTAGTAAGAGAACGCAATTTCTTATCTTAACATTGCAATTTAAGAGCCAGAACTGATGGAGTGGCCTTCTCCCAACCCCACCCTATTCGGTAATCAGTTCTGTGAGTGTACCTACATCAGTGCACAACCCATCACAAATAAACACCGAGCTTCATTTATGTTGTTTGGGAGCAGTTTAGCAAAATCAATGGAACAAAGTCCATGGCGACATGACGAGAGAGAAGTATCAAGTCTCACACTTGATACTTTTTACTGAGCTTATTTTGTACATAGTCAACCATCCTGAAGAATCTCTCTACCAGCAACAAAGAAATTTATTCTCTCGACTACCCAAAACACATGAGAGCAATTTTTTTCTTCTAGGGTTGGGTTGTTTTTTTTTTTTGTTTTGGTTTTTGGGTTTTTGTTTATTGCTTGTTTGTTTGGGGGTTTGGGGTTTGTTTGTTTGTGGGTTTCGGGGGTTTTTGTTTGTTTTTGTTTGTTTTGTTATGTTTTGGGGACTTTTTGGGTTTTGGGGGGGTTGGTTGGTTTTTGGGGTTTGGTTTTTTGGGGGAGTTGTGGCTTTTTTCCGAGGGTTGGCTTTAGTTTGGGGTTTTTTTTTGTTGTTGGGGTTTTTTTATGAGCGGTGGGGGGGAGGTTCGGGGTGATGGGGGTTTTGGGGCGTGGAGGATGAGATGGTTTCTTTGAACTACCGCTTTAAGGCTTTGATGGCAGCTGTAAGCCGGGCAATCCAGTTAGAGGAGTGTAACTGCGAGATTCCAGAACCGAACCGTCTGTCTGTTCCCAAAGGGAACAGGACCCCCGGGACCTTCCCTGGACCCAAAGGGGGTCCAGGCTGCGTTCAGGTGTCCCGATGTGCAGCAGCAGGCACGGAGCGAGCGCTGCCCGCGGTCAGCACGGCTGGGCTGCCCTGCGACCACGCCCGGGCGCTTTCCTTCCCCCGGGGACACCGCAAACCCAGCGCTCGGTTTTACTTCTGCTATTGTCCGCGCGTGTAACTCCGACCAAGAAAAACACGTTTCTGTACAGGCATCTGTTTGTTTAGACGCTCTAAGTGTTCATGGCTGTCTGCGCTGCCTTCTGCAATTTCACCTGACTGAAAAGGGATGACGTAGGAAAAAAAATGCGGTGACTAACGATGAACTTTTTGCATATTTTGTAAAGTTTTTACTTCCCTTGAGAAGCGTTGGCACTCTGCCGCGTCTCACCACAGCTCTTTAGGACACTCCCTTTCCGTTTCCTGATGGATTTAGGGCTGAGCGGTAGCAGGCGCAAAGGATCAGCTGTCTCTCGATACACAAATTCACACGTCCATCAGCGAGCCTTGCTGTGTCTCTCGATACACAAATTCACACGCCCATCAGCGAGCCTTGCTGTGTCTCTCGATACACAAATTCACGCGTCCATCAGCGAGCCTTGCTGTGTCTCGATACACAAATTCACGCGTCCATCAGCAAGCCTTGCTGTGTTTCTCGATACACAAATTCACGCGTCCATCAGCGAGCCTTGCTGTGTCTCTCGATACACAAATTCACGCGTCCATCAGCGAGCCTTGCTGTGTCTCGATACA
>JAYDZK010001203.1:0-14625 GCA_034509185.1 Euphonia xanthogaster
GGGCCGAGCAGAGTGGGGTGACAGGGCCGAGCAGAGTGGGGTGACAGGGCCGAGCAGAGTGGGGTGACAGGGCCGAGACGAGTGGGGTGACAGGGCTGAGCATCGTGGGGTGACAGGGCTGAGCAGGGTGGGGTGACATGGCTGAGCAGCATGGGGTGACAGGGCCGAGCAGCGTGGGGTGACAGGCTTTCACACTGTGTCTGGCAGGGACAGAGAATATTTGGAGAGGCTCAGCTCTCTTCATCCCTTTTCCTTTTGCCTTCAGGCCGTGAGAAAGGGATAGTGGAAGGATTTCCTCTGGTGCCCCTGCCTTTGGCTGAGTTCTACCTGAAGTGGCTCTTTTTATCTTTTTGTTTTCTTTTCTTTTTTAATTCCCCTTGTCTCTTATTTCTTCAGATTTGGATTTGTACAAGATAAATATTCAGCCTCTGCATTCAACTTCCCAGCAGAAAACAAGCCCCAGTATATCCATGTCACAGGTGAGCAATATTTGGGAGGCTCTGTGGCAAGGAGGAGGTTATCACAAACAAGAGAACCATTTTATGTGTGGTTTGTGTTTCGTGTCAGTGATGTTGGTGCTGTTCTGTCCCTAACCAGATGACAAGTAGGTGTGTCAGAAAACACAAACCAGAAAACTGGAGGGGGCAGTATGAAAAGCACCAAGTGTTGCTGCCAATAAATGGTGTTGGTTTGAAATCCTGCTTTACAGCAGCTCTGAAACTTTTCTTTCCAGAAGATGAGCAAATTTTTAAAAATAAGGCAAAGTTTATTCCAAGGTCAATGTAAATAAATGTGTACCCAGAAGCAAGAAGGAGGGAAAGGTGTTGGGACAGGTCAGTGCTCTGTTCTTGTGCTTAAGGTCTTTGTAGATCCATCTCTACCCACAGACACTGTGTGGGAGATAGAGCAAGATTTTAGGGTCTGCTTGCTGAGATGTGAAAACAATGACAGGAAGGCAGTGTTTGGAAAATTGCAGAAGAGACTGGAAATTGATGGGAAGCTAGCAAGATGGATCAGAGCCTACATCTTTGCTTCATTCTGTGCTTGTAAGAGAAAGGCAGACAAAGTACCTGGTGTTGTAACATACAGGAAGAAGTAGCGCCTGAGAGCCAAATGGAAAAAGTGTATCCCATTTTATCTTGTTAAAAGGCAACTAAATGAAACTCAGGCCAGTTTCATTTCAGAGTTTAACAATCAGCTCCCAGTCGCAGGCCTTAGGTCTGCCTCAGAGTGAATGCTGCCTGTTTCCTGCAGGGACGGTGTTTTTGCAGCTGCCATATTCCAAGCGGAAGTTTTCCAGCGGGCAGCAGCGGCGCCGGCGCAACTCCACCAGCTCCAGCAACCAGAGCCTGTTCTGTGAGGAGCGCATCGGCTACAACTGGGCCTACAACACCATGCTGACCAAAACCTGGCGCTCCAGCGCCACCGGCGACGAGAAGTTCGCAGACCGGCTGCTGAAAGACTTCACAGACTTCTGCTGGAACAAGGACAGCCGGCTCGTTATGTTCTGGACTGACTGTCTGGACAAGATGCACGCTAGTGCCCCCTGAATGGGGCTCTATCTCTTAGGGAGACAGCTAGAAGCTTTGCCTTGTGGCAAGGAGGTAGAAGTGAAGAGTCTCTGTTGGATTCATGTTGAGGCTCCAAGAGGACCTGAGCAATATTGCTGTTGATATTCAACAGAATTTGATTAAGTGCTTGGAAAAAGAGAATTTGAGCTCTTGGCTTGCCAGTATCTATCACCTGACCTCAGCTTGGTTTCAAGTAGCTAGTCCTTGGTTGCCAAAACTTCAGTTAGAGCAGAGGTAAAGAAAGGAGAGTGCAAATGGTTTTCAAGGGCAGTTGGATTCAGCACAGTGTGATGGTATCAGCTTCCAGTCCCTGGAAACGATCGGTGCCAGTTGGCATCTGATGTGCCTGGCAGCAGCCTGTCCCTTCCCCTTCCAAGGTGTACCTGATTGTGTGAATATGTAAGATAAGATGTGAGAGATGCTTGTTAAATTTTCATACATGTAAATAAGTAAAATGCAGAACATGAAGTGATCTGATGTTTTGTTGTAACTCCACAGACAGCAATACAAAATTTGTGAGTAAAAGAAAACAATTGTCAAAAGAAAATACTGCTTTCTATGTTCAGCTCAAAATTCTGTACTGGGCCTTTGTCTTGCAATCATGCAGGATTTTCTGTCTTCGTGTCTGAATCTAGAACAGTGTCACACAGCAAGAGCAGGAAGCCAGTTCCTGTCTTTCAAGGCCAGCACCAAAGCCTAAGGAGAAATCAAGGGCCACCGAGCACAAGTTGCTGCCGAGGGTGATGGGCTGGTTTTTACGGTGTCCTCATGCCGCCAGGGGAAGCCGCCTGCGCTCAAGCACGGCGCCTTTGTCTCTGCGGGGCGTTGGCACGGGCTGGTTCTTGGAGTGCAGGTGCAGGGTGGGTCACAGCCGGCGCCCCGCCGTGCCCTGCCTGGGGGCTGTTGGCTCCTCGGGAAACTGACTGACACCTTCACAGGGGTCAGATTGAGGGCAAACCCTGGCCGCTTCGGTTTTTTATCCCCTAAACTGAGTCAGGATGATTCATCTGTTTTTAGACAGCACCCACCTACAGAAGGTGGGTTTGAGCTGCGTGCCTCTTCATTCAGTCGCTGTAAGTGTGTCACAATTATCAGTGCTTGTCTGATCCCCATTAGCGACTCAAAAATACTCACTACTACGGAAAGAACTTGCCGTCATGTGTTCTATCCCGTTGTACCGCGGCAATCGCGTGCACGTGGCGGGCTGGGGGTGGAGTGCAGGGGCAGCCTCGGAGCCCCGCCTGGGCGGCGCCTGGGAACCCGCCGGCGGCTCCGCACCTGCTCCCGTGGTGCTCCCGGCGCCTGAAGCGCTTGGACGCTGAGCGAGGCTACGGTGAGGACAGGGCTGGGGAGCGGGGTGGCTGCAGGGACCGTGCCCTCGCTGCGGGAGGAGGCAGAAGGGGCTGCCGCCTGCAGCTCCTGCCCTTGCAGCTCCTGCGGCTGTTTCCCAGCTTCTCCCCGTTTTGCCCGGCGGGGCTGGAGCTGGCCCAGGGCTGCGGGGAATCGCGCTGCGTCCTTTTCCCAGGAAAACGGGCGAGCACCAGCCCCGAACGAGCGTTTTACATTTTGCAGTAAGTGCCGTCTGCCCGGGCCCGTCACGTGCAATTTTGGAGAAATTTCACCATATTAATTTGACCTGGACTTAATGTTTCCTAAGTTTTAACCTGTAAGCAGTGGATGTAAACCCTAGAGTTAGTCTCTGAGTTTTGGGGAAAGTTTAATGTGTCTTTCTGAGCTCCGTTTTCTCAGCTGCAAACCTGGCGTGTCTTTA
The DNA here is from genome assembly GCA_034509185.1 of Euphonia xanthogaster. Lineage (NCBI taxonomy): Eukaryota > Metazoa > Chordata > Aves > Passeriformes > Fringillidae > Euphonia > Euphonia xanthogaster. The sequence goes on from JAYDZK010001203.1 coordinate 3,343, forward strand.
GTTTTTCAGGGCTGCTTTAGGCCTAGTTGTATTTTGAGGTCCTTAGGCTGCTTTTAACAGCACAGTGAATTTATTTCCTTAAAAAAAAAAAAAAAAAAAAAAAAGAAGAAGAAGAAGAAAAGTATACCATAGAAGCTAAAAATAGGAGATAAAGAGTTTTTATCTAACCACAACTTTGTGCATTGCATAGAAAAAGTTTCCAACAGGACATCATGATGAAGCACTTCATGGCCATGTTAAGGAAGAATGAAAATGATCATCCCCCACCCACCAAACTGCTGACTCTAGCAGGACAGCTTTGCCGGGAGCTCCAGAGCTGTTCTCCTAGTCTGGAGAAGCTGGTTGAAGCCATAATGAAATGCAACAACAAGAGATACTTTCTTACTAACATCCATGTTGTCCGGGCTTGTGTGTCCATTCATATCCAAAAAAGGCAACATGATGCAGCCTGCAGACTCCTGGAGGTAGGAATGTGTTCTTCAGCTCTTCATGGATACAAAAAGCCATGTTAGAAAAACAGTAGTTAGGAGCCGTTAGTGCAGAAGTACCGGGACTGCAGCACGTGGAGCCCTTGAGCGGCTGTGAGGCACTGGGAGGTGACAAAGGGGCATTGCTGACCCGCCAAAGCCTTTGCTACAGGCACTTAATCAGCCAAGGGGGAAAGGTAACTGGGTGATGTGGGCTTGGCTGTAGCAGGATTTTTGTTCTACTGTGGTGGTTCTTGGAGTTTTTCACAATCTCGGGGCTCAGGACATAAGAGTGTTGGGAAGCCCAAGATTAGGGGGCTTGGCAGGGCGGGAATATATGAGGAAGGCTGGATGGTGCCACTCAAGGTGAGGGATTTTTGGCCTCTAGATCTGGTAATGTAGCCCTTTTCACCCGAGGAAAAGAAGGAATTATGCAGCTCCCGTGTACATGAGGGAAGGTACAGTGAGCCATATGCTCAGGTGATGCTCTAGCTCTGTCAGACCAGTAGGGATCCCTGAGTACATTTCTGTTGAGGGTTTTCTCCTTTATACACGGTCTGAGTGGTTCTCTGGAAAGTTTGCTTATGCACAGTTTTGTTTTAGCATTGCAAGGCAGAAGAGAAGGAAGAACTGGTGCAACTTTGGCATGAGGTTCACTACCAGAAGGTTATGGAGAAGCACCAGACAGATGTTCTGACACCACTGCAGAAGTTCCGTTGCAGGAAGAGGTACTGCACAGTGGGGAGGCAAAGATTTTTTTTTATTATTATTTTTTTTCTCTGTAGTTTCCAGATGCAGGGGCTACAGATGCAGAGGCTGCTTTTACACCTCAAGATGCTGCTTCTTGGAGCTTGGTTTTTCTTGGTATTTTGACCACTTTAGCAATGTGAGAAAATTCCTGTGAATGTGAATAATTCCTTTGGGGTCCTTTTTAATCCCATTTTCTCCTGTGTACAGGAATCCTCCACCTATTTCCCTTTGTCCTGAAGGGTTGAAGAATCGAAACTATTCAGAAGAAGTACGCCAGCACCTGTACAGGTTTGCTGCAGAGGTGACAGCAAATCCAGACAAGAAACAGAGGGTAGGGATATGCTAGGGATACTTCCAATCAAGCCCCTTTGTCACAGAAAAGCAGGACACTGCTATCAAGAGTCTATAGCTGGTTTAATTTCTAAATCCTTGTTTAAAAAAGGCTTACTGGGGCTAGGATTCCGCATATTTGATCTTACCCTAAAGGTTTCTTTAAAAAATCATCAGGTTCGTGCTAAGTAATTTCTCTTGATGTGGACAAAAAGTTGAGGGGCAATAAATTCCTCACTGGGTTTTTAACAGTTTTAATTTTTTAGTGATTGAACATAGGCAGCCAAACAGCCATCACTCAGCAGAGCTCTATTACAATGATAAATAGTTCTGACCTGCCTGAGTAACAGCCTATATAAAATTGCACTTTGTTCACCAAAACATATTTTGTGCTGACTTTTCAAATGCTGGTAATTTGATGTGATAACACGATAGGCTGCATTAGTGTATGCATGGATCTACCTTCTTTGGACAGGGACAGATCTGTAATGGAAGAGATGTGTGAATTGAATCAACAAGCAGTGTTGATCACTGCCTTGCCAGGTGAGGGCTTCACACTTCAATGTCTGCCTCTGTGAAGCTGCCATTCTGTGGGAAGAGCATGGCTTGGTGAGGGCATTATCTGGTCAGCAGTATAGAATAGCAGTGGCTTTCTTAGCAAACAAATTGTCTGGGAGTGCAGGGTGGAATTTGTGTTTTCTATCAGCTCTGAGTTTATAAAATGGTCTCCTCGCTCGGATCCACTAGGCCTGTCGGAGACCTAGTGAGTAAATGTCTCTGGCTTTGGAAATGTCTCTTGCTGGACTGCTTTTGGAACTGAAAGGAAATGCTTGATCATTTGCAGGAGAGACTGGGTCAGGCCATGAAACTGCAGCCAACTCAGGTCTATAATTGGTTTGCAAATTATCGACGCCGTCAGAAATCCCGCCTCCTTCATATGGAAGAGCTCAACAATTCCCGTCCTGAGAGCACTTTGGCTTCCCACAGAAATGAGCCACAGGATAAAGGATCCAGCACTCCACAAACTGCAGGTTTGTCTCTTCCTAATGGGTTCAGGATGTAGGCCAGAGAGGTGAAAATCAATTTTAAATTCCCTCAGGAAGGATATTGCTTGTTCAGAACAGCATGATGTGCTGATGGATCAAGTAGATGCTGGAGGACTCTGCTTCAGTGGAGTGCCTCAGTGTTTGGCTCCAGGCTGTCACTCCAGAGGAGCAGACACTGCTAATGCCTGTGCAACAACAGGTGAAAAGAGATGCAGGGCTTTAAGGAGGCACCAAATGAAAGCAAATACGTGGGAAGCAGCAGGTTTTAACTCTCAGATTCTGGAATCAGGGCAGTGTACTCCAGGAAAACCCAGTATTTCCATGTCCTTCCACAGACATTTAACCAAACTTCAGTCACAAGGAACACGGGAGTCTTGCTGCATTTGGCAGATTGGACTTGTTTTGTTGCCTTTTGGAGTAATCATTAGCATTGTTTTACCTGCCTGGCCTGCACCTTTCAGGTGGATCTCATGTGGACATCAGCCCTGAGCAAAGAGAGATAACCCACATGCCCTGTGAGCCAGGATGGGAGCAGTCAGCTGCACCTCTGTACAAGCCTCCTGAAGGAACATACTTAAAGATGCTGGAATCCAGGTGATGTATGGCATCTTTACAGTGACAGTTCAGAAACAAAGCAACACTTAAATGTATTCACAGAACTGACTTGTGTGTCGGTTCCTTGGGGACATCACTTGGGAGCCTTGCCACCACCGATGGAAATGTTCCATGTCCACTCAGAGCAGTTCATCTCCCAGCTGTGGAGGGCAGGATTCAGAGGTTTAGCTGAGGGTCCCCTTTTGGCAAGGCAGTATGTCTGGCTGATTCATTTTCTCCATCATTGCAGCTGTATGCAGAGCCCTGAGCTGAATGAAGCTGGAACAAGCACGGCTTTGTTCACCACTCACAGCTCTGAACAACCTGCACCTCCGGGCACTGAGGCTGTGATGGAACCAGGAACCTGCTTTGGCTCTCCTGTGCAGCTGCCTGGAGAAGCAGTGAGCAGGGCTGCTGCCAGCCCCTGGCAGGGGAGCTTTGCCCTGCACTCTTACGAGTCCTTTCCCTCTGTGAATTATTGGCTGCCCCCGTGGTGGGCCCCTTACAGCACCGGAGGAGTCTCTGACTCTGTGTGGAGCCCAGGTGTGGAAGGTTAGTAAAACTGCACCCAGATTGTTGGCCTTAAGACTTTCCAAGCTTCTCTTCCCATTGCTGTAAACATTCTTGCTCTCTTAAGTGTCCTGATGAAGGAGAGCAGGGCTTATTTGGAGCTTTGGAGTTCTACTTCCATGATAGTTCAGTGAGAAAATCTGTTGATTTAAGGTGTTGAAACAGACATTCTTACCTACTCTTTTCCCTAAACTGCAACCACTTCCATAAAATAGTGGTGGACTCCTTTTAGTGTTTCCATTGAGAGAGTCTCTCCAGGTGTTTTCTGCTCACCTTGCCCTTTTGCAAGGTTCTGGATTTTTAATGCCTGTCATCATTAAGGTATTGCCTGAGAAAAGTCTGGGAACTTAGCTGTGACATGATGCTTGTCTTCAAGCACACGTTTTCATTTTCCTCTCCCTCTTGCTATTTTTTCTCTCTTCCTCTTTGTCTTCTTCCTGTCCAGTCTTGTTCAGGATTCCCACCATCTCTTTTCTTCTCCCTGTTCTTCAGAATAGGCTTGATAGGATGCATAAGTGATGCCCACTTGCTCTTGCCATCATTCTGTAGAGCAGGAAGGGCTGTAACTGCCATTCACCCAGGCTCTGGTGAATGTGGAGCAAGGAGAGAAGGAATAGCTGGGTCAGAGGTTGGGGCTATGCTATCTGTATATGTGATTGTGTTTAATTTGAGCATTTACTTCAGCAGGTATGAGAGTTCCCTTGAGCACAGTCCCTCAAGCTGGCTGTGTTGAAGCCAGTTCAGAAAGAATCATTCAGCAGTCAGATTTACAGGATGAAAGCTTAATCCTTAGAGGAGGACAGCTAGGGACTCTGGACTCTATTCATCACAGGTAAAAGGAGGGAAAGCACAGGGCTGCCTAAAGGCAGGAAGAAAAATGTTGCAGAGTCCAGCCATGTTTTGATACCCTGTTGAAGAGAGTTGCAGAAACAGTGACACACCTCATTCCCAGGGGCTGCTTCTCCTTGTGTCCATCCTTCTTTGCCAGTGTTCATATCTGTGCATGGGTAATCTTGTTTAAGTATACAAGTGTGTGTGTGGCACAAAGGAGATTTGGAACCAGCCTAATCAGAGAAGATATGACCCCCTGCTTTTTAGGCAGGTTCAGTTTCTGAACTATTTGCTTGGTTTTGGCAGAAAAGCATAACCTGTACTGATCCAGTGAGGGCTGGTTCTGTTAGTTCTGTGGGCTGGGTTGGTAGGGCCTGTACTTGATCCTAAAATAGTTTTTGTAGCTTCACAACCTCATGACAAGATTATTCCATAGTGCAAGCTTTCCAGATTGGAAGACAGAAAGACAGGCACTGTTCTCTTTCTGTTTTCCACCTATAACAAAGGTTTCGGATTTCAGATTTTCTCTGGGAATTGAGATAAATTCAGAGAATGCAAAACAACAAAAATTCATGCCATTTTCCATATGTTATACAACTTCCATAATGTTACATAAAAATAAACACTGCCAGACGTTACAGGCTTCCTTTAATTTACTGATCTGCAGGACAGAGCAGGAGCAGCAGCCCCGTTTTATAACCCTTCTGCTTGACACTAACCAGCGTTTGTGCCAGCATGACACTGTCAGTTTGTCAAAAAGGGAGGTAGAAGAAGCTTTACTCCCACTTTAGAAATGAGGAAGCAAAGGCACAGAAGGCTCTGTGGCTTGTTAAACAACAAGTAAATGCAGTGATTCACTGGAGATAAAGACTGGTGAGGCTTTGGCCCCAGTTCCCTGCAGAAAGCATTTCTGCCTTTTGCCCCTGTTCCTCACTTGGCCTGGTGCCTTGTTCACATTCATGTCAGACTCCTTGCTCTGAATTGCTGGGGAGAACCCAGGTCAGGCGTTGTAAACCTCAGGCTGTGCTTTAGGATTCACAGTTTTAAACAGTGGCTAAAGATTATGAAAGATCAGCAAGGCTTGCTGGCAATACTTTGGCTGGATTTAAAATTGCATGTTCTGACTCTGGAGTGAGCTCATGTTTATTTTTGAAATATGTTCTGACAGTAGAAGAAATCTGTGGTGAATGTCTCCTTGTTGGGTATGTCAGTGTGCCAGGCATCCACACACCCTTTATCATATTCCTGTGAGGGGCAGGACTTGCTGCTTTGTTGGCACCTTTTGGTGAGGCCATAGTTATTTGAACCCTATTTGTCAACACTGCTTAGTGGCCTGGTCCAGGTCCCCCCAAAACCTTGACCTCCTCAAAATTCCATGAATGCTATGGAACATCAATCTTTTTCAGAAGTGAGTGATGTTTCGGCTGCAATTTCAGCAATTTCATTTTGCAGTTTCTCTCTAGGGAGCCAGGAGAGCTCGTGTGGGTAGTCTTGGGTAAGATCACTGCTCAGTCAGTGAGGGTCACCTGTGCTATAAGGCAGAGCCCTCTAACAGAGGCAGGGATTAGAGAAGAGTACTGTTACCAGAGTCCTCTTGAGCAGTCATGGTGCAATGAGCATCCCTCCTCTGGGGACCCGTGGGGGCAAGAGATCAAACTGTCTGATCAAGGCAAGTGAGTGTTGCTGTCTGGAAGGACAGGGCAGTGATGTTATCCTGATTTCAGAGGTAAGAGTATCACAAAGAGAAGGAAATTATTTAGCCAAGATCACCTATCTGCAGTGGACTCAGTGTTATGCTCTCCTTGCTTCCTGAGCACTGGGATAGAGCTACAAGTCAGCCAAAGGACCCTTAATCTGCTTGTCTCATTTTTAAAGGTGCTCACCTGGAAAGGATGTGGCCTCAAAGCTTATCAGAACAATTCCTGTTGATTTCTTTCATGGGCTTTTTACAGCCACTCCTACGCACCTGGGCTGTGTCCAAACCTCTTCTGATCTACAGGGCTGTGAGGTGGGAGTGTGAGAGGGAACCAGGCTGGAAGCTGACTGTCTCCATCTGCTTCTGCTGCCTGAGAGGAGGGGTTGATCCAGCAAGTGGACTGGAAGGCCCCATGGGACACCAAACAGATGCTCCCCTTTACAGATAGTGGCGGTGTATCCTCCTCACTCTGCCAGTCAGGACAGGTGGAATGTAGCCCAGCTAATGGCTCTTGCAGAGTGGAAATCTCGTGCCTTCCATTTCAGAGAGAAAAGCACACTGAGCTCTGTGGAGCGAGGCATTCTGCATTTGAGCCAGCATATTGATTTTGAAAATGTCAGTGCTGAGATGTTCATGGTGGCTCACAGCTTCTGCCTGCATTTCTGGGATTCCAGCTCAGAGTGCTGGGAATCCTCCTGCTGTTAGGCTCTCCCCTTTGGACAGCCCAGCATCCTGACATGGGCAGGCAGCAAGTCCCAAACCCACCATCAGAGGCTACTTTTTGGCATGTTGCATAACTGAATTGCAGAACTCGTTGCTAAGGGCACCGTGCATGTTGCTGTAAGTGGGCTGTAAAAAAACATAAGACAAATGCTTGAGAGGGTGGCAGAGGGAGTTGGGTCCATTTGTCAGTAGGAAATGTGACTCTGAATGCAGCCTCCAGCAGAGCAGTCCCAGGGCTGGTCGCTGGAACCTGGGGAGCATTCCAAGGAAGGGAACTTGACACTTAGCCTGTTGGTTCTACTTCTTTCCTGCACTCCACTATTGGGCACCTCTTGTCTGGGCCCATATGGGCACTCACACCTCTGGCTCTTCCTGGTGGTGGTTTGGGCACTGTTCTTGCGTTAGAGAGACTTTTGAGTTGGTGATGATGGGAGAGAACAATCCTATTCTTGAGCACCCAGTGCCTGCTGCTTGACCCGGTGCTCACAGACTGATCTGTTTTGGGAGGCTGGCAGAGCCTCCCGGGGAGTGTGGATGGGGCAGCCGTGTCCCCACACTCCACTGGTGGCCTTGGAAAGCTGTAGCAGAAGTGTAGCCAATGTTGTGTCTTTGTCTAAAGCCACATATTTTGACTCTTAGGGTCTCTGCTTTTAAAACATGTTCCAGGAGCTTTGGTAGACACCTCCTTGTTTATGGAGAGTGTTTTGGGGCAGAAGGAAAGTTGCAAATTGAGATGTGATTCCCTGTATACTGCTCCTGGTCAGGACAGTCTTCCCACTGCAGAACTTGTATTTTCAGCCATAACAATTTTGAGAAATGGGGCAGGCATGTAGACAACAGAACTCTATCAAATGAATAGTCTTGCCAACAGCCCCTCTTGTCCTGCTGCAAAACATTACAGTAAGTGGCAAATAGAGCATAAATACAGATGCACTCGTATATAATATTTTTTTCCAGTTCCTCTCAGCCTGTGTTTGGCGAGCCTCAGTGCCCACCTGTTTCTGCACCCTGTGTGGAAGAAAGCCAAGCCCTGGGACAAAGCCAGGTAAGAACACACCTAAAGTTCAGAGAAAGGAGCTCTGTACACATGATCCCCTGCAGCTCTCTCAGAGGAGATGTGAAATCTCATATCATATTTAGTATGAAGAATGTTTGATGTAGGCATAGCTTCTGAAGTCCAGTTCAGAGCAAGCTGGGCATTCCCTGGCTAACACCCAGCAGATAGCAGAAGGAAAGGTGGTTTTGTTTTTTCCTACTTGAAGTGCTAGTCAGACCCTAATTTTACTAAACATGTCATTGAAATGGTGGCCAAAAGACCCTGTGCATATCCAAAGAGTCATTTACATTTTCAGCAATGGAGGGCTCACCTATAGAACAATCACACAAAGATGGCTGCTTGAGGTCCTCCCCTCTAAGGTGTTTTGCACAGTTTGACTCTGTTCTCTCAGATCTCTTAAAATGTTTAATGTCATTTTCATTTGCAAGTCTGTGTTATTGTTGAGGAAAAGGGATTTTGCACTGTTTTGAGATGGCTGATGGCAGTACACAGAGCAGTGTGATTATTGGCCAGGATAAAGAAGGTAGTTCCATGCTGTGGGTGCAGTCTGCATGCCTTCTGATGGGGACTTCAAGGCAGTAGAGAATACAAGTTAGAAATCTTGTGCTTTCAAGGGGATGGGAGCACATCTCTGAATTGTTATCTAAAAATAGGACCCAAGAAAGCCCTGTCTAAGCTGGACATTGATGTATTTTTTGGCTGCACATGTGTTGGCCTAACAGTCAGTCAGCACCCATTGCTGTTTCCCTTTCAGTGTGAGCTGCTGGGGAAAACAGTTTCAAAAGAGATTACAAAAAAGCAGGACCCACATCTGCTGACCTCATTATGAGAAGTGGCTGCAGCTCTGAGGGCAGTAACAGAACCTCTCTTGAGCCTCTGAAAGCATCAATATAAAGATCTGTATCTTGAAAAGTGGCCTTTTTACCAGCCATAATGTAAGCCAGACGAGAAGGAAAGCTTTGGGCATTAATAATGAATGAGCCTTTTCTAAGATTCCCAGAGCTGGCTGTCTCTAGCTAGTTTTCATCTTGCTGTTCTGCATCCTTGCACTGATTTTTGCAGTGGTGAAGAAACATGACACTCAGTACACTATGGGCTGGGAGAAAGATACTTAGTGATGCTTGTAGATGTCAAATGGGACATCTTCAAATCTTTGTAATAATTATTCAGTTCAAGAATTCAGAAAAGCAATTTTTGCGTATTTCAGTGTGAGCTCTATGAAAAGGAAGAGCTTGAATGGGTAAATGATTTTACAGCATTCTACAGACTTCCTGGGCACTTTGCTTCTTGCTGAATCAGCCTACTCTGGGTTTGTGGCAAGAATATGCAGGTATTTGGTTCCTATGCCTGAACCACAGAGGTGCAGGTGAAAACTTTCTTTTGTCCACACGACTCAACTTTTTTTTTGGTATGTCATGCATCCTGTTAGAACCAAAATGAGAGTAAAATGAAAGCAGGCAAACAAACAAAAAGTTAATTCATTTTGGAGATATTTCATTCTCTCCCTGAGCAGAGTTCCCTTGTTCAGGACATCACTTCCTTAATGATTTAATTCCTGTCTTACCCTCTGTCAGTTACTGGCTTTTATAGGAGCCAAAGCCTAGGGCAAAGTGAAGGGAATTGCTCTGCTCTGAATTCCTGGGAGCTGGATTGGGCATGGATTGTGCTCATCACTTCTACACCCACTGGATTACTCTGCCTGAACTTGGAGGGGCAGCAGGCCTTTGTCTCCTCACACGCAGCCCTGACCAGTGCCATTCCCTCCCATCACACACCTTGTGCTTCTGTCTGCCCAAAGAAGCTCTTCCACCATAACCAACTCTGTTAAAATCATACCTGGTGAGGCTTTGGTTCCTTCCTGTGTCTTTCAGGTCCTGGAGGATCCAGGTGTTGGTTCACTAAGCAGCGAAATATTCCAGGCAGCATGCCTGCTCTGTGAATTAGCTGACAGCGGACGGATGTGACCTGCCTGCAGATACACTCCACGTGCCTGCAGTTTCCCAGGAAATACCCCATTGCTTCCTTTTCCCCCCTTTTTTTTAATAGGAGTCTGAAAGGGGGAGGAATAGAGTGAGGGAGAAAGATGGAAGTGTTTTCAATGGTTACAAAGTTTGGTTTAGTTACAGTTTTAATAAGAATTTTGCAAAGGATAGAAGAAAGCAAAGGTGCACTGTGGACTGTAGGTTTTTCCTGGAGCTGTCTGGAGCTGCACTGTAAATGTTAAAATTATCAAGCCACTGGTTCTGTGGCAGTAACATAGATGAAATCATAGCACTGGCCAAGTCCGAGTCCTTGGTTGTATCATGAAGGTAAATGAAGCTCCTGTGCTCAAAGGAGTAAAATTTGGTTACATTGCCTTGCAGTGGGTATTGGATAACCTTTTCTCAGGCTTGGAAAGTGCTGGTAAAATACTGCTTTTCTTATCCCTGCCTTCCTGTTGTACTGCAGGGTGTCACTTCTGGAGTGTTCCGTACTCCGTAGGGCCACAGGTGACACGAACTGGAGCACAGCACAATTGTCAGTGCTAGGGCATGCCATTGAGTTGGTGTTTAATACAAGAAATAGCCCTTCATGCAGGTTTAAAACTAATCCTGCAAGTTACAGGGTGGGTTTTTTGGGTATTTTCCTGACGTGTTACTGTTTTTTTTAAAAATCTGTATTGCAAAATGTGTCCCCATTGCCAAACCTCCAGCCCGGAGATAGAGGAGAGAGACACCTCCCTTACCTTTTGTCACAAAGTTTTCAAGTAAAGGTTTTCACTTACTGTTTCTACTGAGTTCATTTCTTTCAAGGTAAGGATGTGAAGTGATAACTTTCACGTGTCAATTATGTATTAAAAGGCAGGACCAGCTACCCTGGGAACACTTGAGGGTGCTGAGAGCCTGAAGCCTCCATTATTTTGGTGGATCTCGCTAGGAATAACCGCTTTTGTTTGTGTTGGGAACAGCGGTGCTTGGAAAGGTCACACACGTTGTGTGTGATTGCCGTCAACAGAGCGGCCGTGAGTGACCCGGGCATTTCTACAGGGAGTAAAGATGCCGGGCTCGCAGGGCCGCACGAGCACCCGTGAGGGCCGAGCCCGCCCTGCCCTCACAGCCCCGGCCGCCGCCCGCCCCCTCTGCTCCGCTCGGGGCCGTTCCCGCCGCCGGCGCCGCCTCCCCATTGGCCCGCGGCCCGCCGGCCGCCGCCTTCCCATTGGTCCGCGGCCGTTGGCAACAG
>JAYDZK010001204.1:0-14615 GCA_034509185.1 Euphonia xanthogaster
TCCTAAGTAAAAATGTTAAATTCTGTATCCCAGGGTGTTAAGGGTTTGAAATCCTAAATCAAAATGTTAAATTCTGTATCCCAGGGTGTTAAGGGTTTGAAATCCTAAGTAAAAATGTTAAATTCTGTATCCCAGGGTGTTAAGGGTTTGAAATCCTAAATCAAAATGTTAAATTCTGTGTGGCACAGTATGTTAAGGGTTTGAAATCCTAAATCAAAATGTTAAATTCTGTGTGTCCCAGCATGTTAAGCGTTTGAAATCCTAAATAAAATATGTTAAATTTTATGTGCTCCAGGATGTTAAGGGCTTGAAATCCTAAATCAAAATGTTAAATTTTGTGTGACCCAGGATACTGAGGGTCTAAAATCTTAAATTAAAAAAATGAAATTCTGTGTGGCCCAGGATACTGAGGGTTTAAAATCTTAAATAAAAAATGTCAAATTCTTTGTGGCCCAGGATGCCCTGATCTTGTTCCTCATGTTGGACCTGAAGGATTGAACTGTAAATTAGGGATCCTCAGTGGGAGGGATAAATCCGGGCACAAAACTCAAGATTTGAGCCAATTCTCTCTGTTCCAACTGAGATTTCTTGTGAATTACAGGCCAAAGTCTCTGCAGGAGCAGGAATTATCCTGTGTACAACTTTTATCGAGGCAGCTCTCCTGCAAAACCAAAGCAACAACTCCCAGCACCCCAAGATGAACAGAGCACGGAATTATTTCTGTGAATGGATGTGAAGAACAGCTCCAGGAGCATCAACACACGGAGCTGGGCTGATCCCCCCAGCCAGCCCAGCCAGGGGGCTGGAATATTGACCGGCAGAAATTAAGGAGAGGCAGGAATGAGCCTGGGGAAAAGCAGGGCTGTGTTCTGGAGAGTCCTGCTGGCCCCCCTGGCCCAGCTTTGCTGTCATTCCTGAAGCCAAAAGCGAGAGGTGGGGCCACATGTGGTGTCAATACTCTTTAATTAAGTGTAATAATTCCCCTTTTCCTGAGGTGGACGTGCTAAGGCAGATTTCTCGGCGGAGATTTATGCCCGGCCGAGGGTTTCTGGGCTGTCCCCGTGTGCTGTGCGGAGCATCAGTGCCCTCTTTGGGAAGCACGGGATTCTGCAGGGATCTGCCGCGCGCCCGCTTCCGCAGCATCCGCATTTGCTGTGAACAGACAGGGACATGGTCCTGCCAGGAAAATCCTGGGAAGCCGTGAGAAACCACAAGAAACGCAGAGAGAAAAGTTGAAACAATTATTTTCTGTCTTTCTGGAGCCATGGCTTACAGGTGTGATTCTCCAGGGCGTGCCAGTCATAACTCACCAACAGGGCGAGGGAAGATTTCCAAAAGCCAATCAAGCCTTAAGTCCACCATTGTTTCTGTAGGAGCTGTTATTTCTGATAATGATTTTTTTTTTCATACTTTCTAATGATAAAGTCTCCATATCACCTTCACCCATCCCCAGCACCCCCACAGCAATTCACTTCCCAGAGGGTTTGACAATTTTGCTCCCCTGGAGCAAAGATCCTTTTCAGTTTGAGCTCCTTCACCTAAAAAAATGGAGGAAAGCTTTAGCTGGGTTCTCTGAGAATCTATAATTGGATCAATAATTAGACCACTTTATTGTATGTAAAAATAAAAATAAAAATAATTATAATTATTATTATTATTATTTTGTGGTTTTGTCTTTTTTCTGTTTAGTTTAGGGTTAGGATTGAAAGTGCTTGAGGCTCTATTTTGTGTTTAGATTTAGATCTAAACACAAAATCATTGGTTTCTAATATATCTCCATATATATCTATATTTAAATTTATTTTTCAATATTTTCTCTATATATATTGTAATATTTCTTTCTATCTATTGATATTATAATATTTATCTCTATCTATATAGATTTATTTCTCTATTTAATCTATATATTTATTGGTTTTTATCTATATTACAGTCTTACAAGTTGTGAGTTCTGCAACACTTTACTAATAAGTTGCAAAATGGTTATGTATTTATTTCTATCAGGTCTTTGAAGGAAAAACTATCCAATTAGGAAATGATACTTAAATTATTTTTACTTTTAATCTAAAAAGTAATCACTTGCGCCCTGCAATGTGGACTTTCCTGTTTAATTACAAAATACTGCTCAAATTCATGAAGAAGAAGGTAAAAAAGAAGGATTTGTTTCTGCCTTAAAGCTTTTATTTTGCTTTATATATATTACATTACTATATATATATACATAATATAATCATATATTAATATATTCTGAGTTTTCTACCCTGTGACATTCCACACTTTGATTCAAACTCCCCACCCATAATCTCAGTTCTACCTCATTCAATTTTGGGAGCTTGTTTTATGGCCTCGGGTTAAATGCAGTGTTCTTTTAGGGGTCTGTGCTTTTTAACACAGAAAATCTAAAATTTTCAGCATCCAGGGTTCTCACAGTTTGAGTTTCAAGGCCTTTTGGGAGGCTGGGACATCCTGGGCTGGAGGAAAATCATGGTCAGAGCTTTTATCTGAGCTCAATTTTCTTTGTCACCTCCCCTGAGATGAGCCAGCAGCAGGGAACCCACGTGGTTGGGACTGCTCTGGTTAAATTTGGCTGGAAAAGCTGCAACAATCAAATCCTGCCAGTTTTAATGGGATGGAAACCCTTCCAAATCCCCTGTGTAGATAAAGAGAATTTAAAGCATGGAATGTGTGCTGAAATCAGCAGACAGAGTTGGTTCTCCTGGTAGAATTTAAAAAATGAAATATGTGAAATGAAATCACCAGCTGAGGGACAGACTTTGGATATCCAGGGAGAATTTAAAGAGGGGAAGATGCCCTAAAATCACCAGCTAAGGGAAAGACTTTGGATATCCAGGGAGAATTTAAAGCAGGGAATACGTGCTGAAATCAACAGGTAAGGGACAGACTTTGGATATCAAGGTAGAAAATAAAACATGAAATTTGTGAAATGAAATCACCAACTAAGGGGAAGACTTTGGCTACCAAGGTAACATTTAAAACATGAAATATGTGCTGAAATCACAAGGTAAAGGACAGACTTTGGTTCTCCGGGGAGAATTGAAACATGAAATATGTGAAATGAAATCATCACTAAGGGACAGAGTTTGGATACCCAGGGAGAATTTAAAACACGAAATTTGCGACGTGAAATCACCAACTAAAGGGCAGACTTTGGATATCCAGGGAGAATTTAAAGCAGGGAATATCCCCTGAAATCACCAGGTAAAGGCAGACTTTGGCTCTCCAGGTTTGGGTATTTCCTGGATGAATGCCTAAAGTTTTACCCTTGCTTGAGACAACAGCTTAAAAAGCTGTGATGTGGACTTGGCATGCTCGGTACTAAAATATAAGTGTGAGACAAGGTGCTGGGCTGCTTTAGTGTCTCTTTAGGGGGGTTCTGGGAGTTGCTGGAAGCTTCTCCTGCGTCACAGTCACATTTTCTGAAAAATCCCTTTGCCCAGGATTTTCTCCTGGGAAGCTGAGAAGCCTCAGAGAAAAAGGAAAACAATTCTCATCCCATTTTCTTCTCCTGTTTTGCTGCTTTGGAATGGGTTTGGGGATTGTTCACCCACAGGTGATTGTTCCATTGGCTTAATGAGAATTATTTTGACTTTATGACCAATCAGGGCCAGGCTGTGTCAGGGCTCTGGGGAGAGTCAGGAGTTTCATTATTATCTTTTCAGCCTTCTGTCAGTGTCCTGTCTGTATTCTTTAGTATAGTTTAATATAGCATTCTCTAATATAATAGAGTATCATAAAACAATAAATCAGCCTTCTGAGCACATGGAGTCAGCTTCATCATTCCTGCCTTCATTGGGACACCCCAAATACAACACTCCTGGGTGGTTTTGGGGTCAGAGGGGGATGGAGCTCCTCGGGAGGGAGGCTCAGAGTGCTGTTAAGCTGAGCTTTCCAGGGAAAGGGAAAGGCTGAGCGGGGTTTAAAACTGATCAGGAGCCGATAGCAGCGCACAAAGCTCAGGATTAAAGCTCCACTGCTGCCTGGAGGTCACTTTTCATCCTGCAGGATAATTCCTGCCTGCTGCAGGGCCAGCTCACCCCCAACATCTGCTTTAGCCATCGCTTCCAAAAACAAACCAACATCCCCCCAGCGCTGGTGGTGCAACAACAGAGCCCTCTCTGCTCCCTGCCCGTGGAGGGAAGCTCCCTGCTGGGCTGGAAACCCTGCCCAGGGTCCCTGAGTTACCCCAGCCCTGGCTGGACTCTCCCACTTGCACATGAAATCCTTGGGAAGGATTCCAGGGACAGGGAATGGATCCTGCTGCAGCCAGGAGAGCTCCAGCAAAGCCCTGAGCGGGGTTTGGGGAGGAGCAGGTCCTGCAGGAGGGTTTGCTTGGTGCTCAGTGTCCATCAGATGAGCAGGGGGTGACCTGGAGCAGTTTAGAGCAGAGGCAGATCCTGGTGGATCCTCCACTGGATCCATTGGAGGCTCAGCTTAAGCCCAAATTAATTTTGCAGGGCCCTGACACAAAGTGCTGGGTCTGGGCTGTTCTCTCTGTGCAGGGCAGAGCTGAGGTGCCAAAAACCTCCACAGCTGGAATTTCAGCCCAGTTCTAATTCCAGCATCAGCAGGAGAAGAGAAATCTGGTAAAGAACTGGGAGAAGTGCTGCCAGGTGGTGGAAGAAGGGGAGGAAGGGCAACCCAGCAGACAGGATTGATCCAGTATCTGTGTTTAGTGGTGCTAAAAAAGGACAGGATTTACCCAATACCTGCAGATCTCACCAGACAAGAATTGTCAGATCTGTGGAGGAGAGGAGGATTCTGCAGGGATGGGTGTGGGGCAGAGTCAGACCCTCCTCATGCACAGCTCCTTGGCATTGCAGCTCTCAAGGGGCTGGAGGGGACAATCCAAAGCTAAAACTCCTGGAGAAAACGGCTTTGGCAAACCAGATTTTCACTGTAAAAGGCAGACCCAGAGCCAGGCTGGGAAAAGAATGGAAAGGCTCTGTAAAACCTGTTTGGCAGCCTGGGATAAAGTGCAACTTCTGCTGGTGGATTCTGAAATTCAGAATATCAATTCTCCTTTTTGCCTTGCTGTTCAGAGGAAGCCCAAGGTGTTTGTTGCTCCCCATGCCCAGCACATTCCTCATCAACCAAGCATCATTTCCTTCCAGAAGACTTTCTAACACTTGAGACTTTAAAATACTTTTTTCTCCATTGCATTGGTCTAAATATCACATAAGCTGCAAAAAAAAAAAAAAAAAAAAATTAATAACTTGTAAGAAAAACAGCAAGATCAGTTTGGAGCTTGGACATTACCCAGTGCAGCAGACCCAGCAGATTTCTTATTTCATTTCTGACACCTCACTGAAGTTCCATGCCAATTTAGGACAGATGTGCCTGCATCCAAATCTCGCCAGACACGCTCGAGAATTTGTTCTCCTATCCAAAAAATTATTTCTGAGCCTGATCCAACCTAATGCACTCAAATCCAAACACCCCAGTTGGGGTGAAATCCCAGCTTTCCTTGGTGGCTGGAAGCAGCCGTGCCCTGGGAGTGGAGAAGAGGTGCTGGCAGTTAGCAATCCTGCTGGAATTTGAATTCTCTCCTTGCATGGTTCAGATTTTAACCTCTCTGTGGCTCTTTCTGGTCTCAGTCCATGTCCTGGGGTTCTCCTGAGTGCCAGGGGAGCTGGGGGTGCTTGGCCCTGCCTGTCCTGGGGGGCTGAGCTGAGCTCTGTGCTCCATCCTCACCACAGATTCGGGCTACACTGAGCAACACTTTGTTGCTTTTTTATTTAGATTATTTCTAAACAAATCGAAGCTCTGTGCCAGGAGTTTACACAGTCTTTGACATGAAAAAAACCCTTCACAAGCAGTCAGGGTGCTGTGATCACAGCAGAACCAAAATCATGAGCGTATTTCCTTGACACCTCTGTTGACACCCCAGGATGTTCTCCCTGCCCCTGGGCTCTCACAGCTCCATTAGAACAGCAGAGTGCTAAAATTGCCTTCCCAAAATCGCCCCCAAATCTCTGCACTCTCAAGGACAGGTCCTTGGAAGAGAAAGCAATAACCAAGAGGAAGCCAGCCAGCTATGGCTCAGATTTTATAATGTTTCCCTGCTGGTATTTTCACCACGGGCTATTTTATATTCCCCACCTCTTCTTTTCTTTTCCCCCTCCCTCAAGCTGCTCTTTAAGGTCGCATCTGTTGGGGGCTCATAAGGATTTTTATGACAACTTTGCAGAGAAGGGAAGCACTTGGATGCAGAGGTTCGTGTCAGGGGGGACCTCTCTCCATCCTGAGGCATTTTCTCAGCTCCAACTCAGATGTTCTAGTGACCAAGAAAAGCCTGACCTAAGATCTGGGTGGAAAAATGTGGGTGGCAGAGCAAAAATTTATCTGCAAAATGCCATAAATTTGCCTTCCATTGAAAATCAGCCACCTTGAAGGGGGAGAAGGTGAAGCAAGGAAAAGTAAAATTATTTTACAAGTAATTCCTACTTTTTTACCGTGTTTTTAAAGGCTGAAAAAAGGGGCTGTTGAGAAGTTGTTTAGCAAGCTCTGCTGTGTATTGCTTAACATCTCCAGCTCTGAGTGTGTTTTTGGAGGAGAAGGAGGTTGCTCTTCCCTTTCTTGGTATTATTTTAATGTTGGAAAATCCTTCTGCCTTATCAAGACCTGTCTGACAAATCAGGAGATTCTTTTCCAGCTGCCCCAGCCACCAAATGACATCAGACCCCGAAGTGGGGGCTCTGTGCCATCGTCGTGGGCCGATACAAACAACAGAATCACAAAACCAGCAGCAGGATTTTGATTTTGGGCCTTGTGGGAGGACCCAAATCTCATTTTCTAGCACTCAGTGCATTTAATACAAATACAACTACAAAAACTGGGCTGCCTTCAATACAAATATTGGCTAATCTGCTCCATGAACAACCGTTTGTCATTGGATTTGGGAATTTTTGTAGGGTTTTTTTAATCTTGGACAAAGCACACATTGGATTTTCTTAATTAAGAAAATGAAGATGTTCTGGTGAGAATGTTCTCCTGGTGAACAGAGCCCTGCTGAGATTAAAGCTCTGGAGTAGAAACATCCATTGCCATAAAATTGAGAGGAGGATGATTCCATCATGCACCTGGTGCTGTCCATGGAATGGTGAATGCTGGAATGCTGGAATTCCTGTGTTCCACCTTCTGTGACATCTCTGAGCACAGGGTGCTGCATCCTCAAAGCATCCCCAGGCTAATTAGGCATTAAATTAATATTTTTATGTGTGCTGGAAACATCTCTCCTTTTACAAACACTGGGAAAATTTAACTGAGCACAAAGATGACTACAAAAAAAAAAAAAAACAAAAAACAACCAAACCATGGAAAACTCCATGGAAAACTCACTGCAGACTTTCTGTTCTTAAAGAGGGTTTATTTGAAAAATGGGGGAAAATGTTTAGAAGGGCCTAAGACAAGGAGAAATGGCTTTAAACTAAATTGGGATAGATGTAGACCAGGTATAAATAAGAATAGTTTAAAATGGGGGGGGGTAAAACATTAGCTCAGAGAGGTGGTGGGTGCTCCAACCCTGGGAATGTTCAAGGTCGGGGTGGATGGAGCTTTGAGAGGTGTGGTTTAGTGGAAGATGTTCTTGGGATTGGACTAGGTGGCCTTTAAAGGTCACTTCCAACCCAAAATGCTCCATGAATCCATGAAAATTCTACTGCAGGAGATCTTCTCCCCATGCCTTTCCATCTTATTTTGGGCACACTTTTGTCTCGGGGCTCTGAGGAATTCTTCCATCAGCTCTGAGCAGAGAGGTGTTTGCTGCCTGTCTCTCCACCAGCTGCACAAAACCAGCCCAGCTCTGCTTTTCTTGGTGCTTTTTAGCTTTTTCTATTCCCTACGATTCCCACAGAAATCACTCCCGAACCATAAATCCACCATTCTAAACCCATTTTGTACCGAGGCAAAAAGAGCAAAGCGAGAGATTTCCAGGTTATTCCTGTCCAGGGCAATGTGGGGAAGATCAAATTGCAGAAGTTGCTGCAGGGAAATTCTGGCAGCTGACTTCTGGGAGCTGCACTGGGAGCTCCATCAGTCATGTTCAGCCTCCTGCGGGTGCATTTTTCAATTGATATCCCTTAAATAACCTTAATTACGTGTACGTTCGAGTGCCTCATCCAGCAGGGAAAATTGAGGAAGACACTTATTAAAAAGAGGCACCAGCACATGTGGTATTATTTTTACAGCCATCCCGTGTGTTGATATAAAGTATTACATTTGAGTCAAACCTCATTTGGGTGAGCAGTTGAAGTGAAAGCCGAGCTGCTCCGCGTCGTGGCTGCCCAATTAGCGCGGTGATTAGCCCGGGCTAATATCAACAGAGCCAGGTCTGGGGCAATGTGACAGTTACATCACCACAGGCTCCCGGCCACTTCCTGAGGCTTCCTGCCTCCAGTCCTGCAGAGCTGCAGCCTCCCAAGGATCCCTGAGGAAAAGGAGGAATTGCGTTGCAGGAAAAGCCAGCGAACGTTGTCTTGCGGAGGCCGAATATTCATGCTGGCATTTTCCAATATTTCATCACGATTTTCCAGCATTTTTCCCCAATTTTCCAGCATTTTCCCTGCACATCCAATCTGTTGTTCTCAGCTACCCCTGCTGGAAAGGCTGGTGAGAAATTGTTTGTTTTCACTGAGGTTTTGCTCGACCATGAATGCGAGGTATTTCTCAAGCTTCTGAATAGCAGTTTATGCTGATAAATACTGACATTTCTCCCCACTTTTCCACTTTTTTCCCCAATTTTCCAACATTTTCCCTGCACATCCAATCTGTTCTCAGCTACTCCTGCTGGAAAGGCTGATGAGAAATTGTTTGTTTTCACTGAGGTTTTGCTCGACCATGAATGCGAGGTATTTCTCGAGCTACTGAATAGTGGTTTATGCTGATAAAAGCAGCCTTGAAGGTGCACAGGGATATTTATTTGTTTTATTTTTCCAGAAAAAAAAGCTGTTTAAATTCCCAGTCATTAGCAGAACACGCTTGTTGCTTCCGTGGAGGGTTTACAAATAAATAAGTTCTTTTCAGAATCCCCAATCTTGTTGATCATCTGTGGTTTGGGACTTCTCTCCCTTTCCCCTCTCAAGTATTGCTAGGAAACCAAAGCTGGCTCTGTCTTTATCTACCCCTGGACAAGAAAGTTTATTTTCTTTATTTTTTTTATGCTTGGCTGTAAGCTGATATTAGTTTTGAATATTTTCACCCTCTCCTTCCACCCTCTTTTGAACTTTTTTTCCGCAGCCTCCATGGCTGCCCTTCCAATGGGTTTATAAATTCACGGGATCTTCCAAAGTTTTTTGGCTTAAAAAGAGAAAGAGGGAAGAATTGTGATTTAGATGTGTTTAAATATAGCTAGAAAAGTCTGATTTTAGAAAATTTGGAGCATCTGCTTTTGGAAAAATAGGTGTTTTGAAGGGAATTCCAGCTGTGTGTCTGAAAGGGGGAGCATTACCATTCCTCTTTTTAATTTTTTATGTATTTGACTCAGTTCATGTACAAAGACTCAATCTTTGTATAGAGATGTATATAGAACTCATATATAGGAGAGAATTCCATATAGAGATTTATGGAAATTTTTCATGGGAGGACGTTGTAGCCTATAATAATTTGCTCCAAATTATTCAGTGTTCTGGACTTTCTTTTTCTGATTGTGTTTGCAAATTATCCTTGAAAGCAGGATGGGTTTGAAGAAGAATTGACCACTGTCCTGTCCCAGGAAAAAACCCCTGGGAAATGTGGGAATGGGTTCCTGATAAGCAATTCCACAGGGACCTGAGCAGCTTCTGATGGAACATTCAGTAGCTCCAGGAGGCACAGCCACTTCCTTTTGAATTTCTAAAACCTGGATGATGATGGGCACGTCCAACCAAGGACGGCCCAGCCCTGACACCAGGGTGAAATTTGGCAGTGGCAAATTTGGGCTGGCACCAACCCCGGGGAGCCATAAATGTGTTTTGGGATAACTCTGGCACCAGGGTGGGAGATCTGCTCCAGATTAGCATTAATGCTGCTGTGGGTGTCTGGAATTTATTTTCCACGTTTTTTCCTTTCCAGGTTCCCTATCCAGATCCATCTTGGACTCTGTAATTATTTGCTCTAGAAAAAACTTCTTTACACTATTATGTTTTAACTAATTTTTTATTTTTGTAATTAACTAATTTAATCCTAAATTCTTGGGATTCTTTTCCACAACACAGGCCTGGATTTGATCCACTTCCTTTTGTGGCTATTCCATTTGCATTTACCTTTGAGATGCAGAGTGGAGCCAGAAATACATTGGAATATAGACCCAGAAAAGCACTCAGAGAAAGAGCTCAGGTACCAATGACAAAATGAAAAAAAAAATTGACTTTAATAATTTGTAATTTGTACAAATAACTAATTAATTGAATTTAATAATTTGCATTTTCTACATGTGTTTTAGTCAGTGTTTTTATGGACCCCCATCTGCATCACTCACAGTGGAGCATTTCCTCTTTCCCCCATCTACAAACACCTTTTTAAACACAGAATATATTTCATTTAAGAAGAAATTTTTCCTTTTCTCCACCCACCAAAGGCCTCCTCTGTGGGATATCCTTTGGTGAGACAGGAAGCCAAGAACTCAGCCTGGATTCATGGTATGGAATGGCCCAAAATCACTTGAAACCCACCAAATAATTTTGTTTAGAGAGTTGCTGAGTGTGTTTTATTGCCAGGCATCATTCCCCATTATCCTGGAAATGCCCAGGAGTGGATTTTTCCCCCTCCCTGCCCCAAGCTGACATTGACTGAAACCCTTCCATGAGGGGAGTTTATAACAAGAGCAATGAGGTTGTTGCTCTCCGTTCAAACACATCCCCCTTCATTTCCTCTAATTTTATGCAATGTAAATAAATCCTCTGTGGGGTTGGGAGGCTACTGGAAAGCTTGGAATGCTGCTCATGTGTTCTAAATAAGGCACTCCCAAAAAAAGCCATGCCTGGGGGCTGAGGAAGGGAATTGTCAGTGCTGGAGGAGAAAGGTCGAGGGGTGCAAGTGGGCTTTTTCCTGGACTTGTCCGAGGGGATAAACAGCAGGGCAAGAAATGCTCTGCTCAAACAAAACAAAGCAAAAATGGGAGGAAAATCGATGGCTCTGCTGGGGGATGGCAGGTTTGGCTAAACCCAACTGCTCCCTGAAGCTGAAGGGCTTGGCTTAACGAGAGGGGGGCTTTTCTCTGGTGGAACTCCTTCTCTCCCTGCTCCTGCTGCCCTCCACGAGCACCAGGCTGTGGCCTGAAGAGAT
Source organism: Euphonia xanthogaster (assembly GCA_034509185.1). Classification (NCBI taxonomy): domain Eukaryota; kingdom Metazoa; phylum Chordata; class Aves; order Passeriformes; family Fringillidae; genus Euphonia; species Euphonia xanthogaster. Next base: position 11,281 of record JAYDZK010001204.1, read on the forward strand.
TTGTAGCCCACAGCAACTTGGAAATGGTGGACAATGGAGCTGGAGGCTGTTTTCACAGGATTAAACCTGTTCCTTTCGCTCCTAAGTGGATGGAAAACCTCCCCACGAACAAGAATAGGCAGTTTAAAATGTTTTACTTGCAACCACAGTAAAAATCAACTGCACCCAACACAGCAGAGGTGTTTTCATTCAATCTGATGCCTTTCAAGTCCAAAATTCAGCCCTGGGAGTCTCCCTTTGTCCATATGACTGGTTCAGGCACCCAGATTTGGGGGCATGGAATACCTGCCAGTTTTCCTCAGTTATAATCTGGTCTCCAGTTGAAGGGCAAAATAAGAATAAATCCAGCCCTAGAAACTGGAGAGAAGTTACTCTCAGGAATATTTCCCCCATCACAAATAAGCCTTCCCCTCATGCACTCAAACTGGCAAAATTAAGCTTGAAAAGATTAAAAGTATTTAAAGATGTCAAACAAAGAGTTTAACCCAGCAGAACAGTGTCTCTTGTCTACTCCCAAATTGTTTAATGTAAGGCACAGCCTGCCTTTAATTTTAGTTTTTTTGGCTGGCTGCAAGAATTTTAAAGAGATCCTAATGATCCCTAAATCACAGATAACTGGAGCTCGGAAGGCCCAGCTCTGCTCTCCTCATAATGTCATCCCTTGCCAGCTCTCTGTCGGGAGTGATTTTCAGTCAATTTGATCTTCAATAAATAACAGCCTGGGTAAACAGGTGAACTCACAGCAGAATAATCCTCGAGCCCTGCCCCAGCCCTCCCAGCCCCGGGGCCAGCAGGAGGGACACTTATGGGATTGGCAGCCCCTCCAGCGGGGTCCACTGCACTTTTCCAAGGGCTTAAATAGCCCTCAAGTGTGATTTTATCCTCTAAAACATCCTAAAATATGACCACATCCTAAATGCATTAAAGATTGTTCCAGGGCCCCTGTGGTTAAATGGAAGAACCAATATCCTTGAGTAGCTCTACAAATAGGAAAAGAAAACGACATCAGATGTATGTGCTGCTGAATAAAGGGGTTGGGATATTTTACTTGGGGTTGAGGGAAGAATAGGGGGTGTTTTGCCAATACTCAGGTTAATTTCTTGCTGTGGTTTGGGGCAGAGAAAGGATAATGAGGGCTGATCAAAATGAGCCAGGAAGGATCATGCAGCGCCTTAATTCCCGAGGCTCTTGAGGAGCAGCTCAGGCAGATAAACAGGCAGGCTCCTGCTCCCCTGAAGGCTGCTCTTTGTCAAATTTACACCGAGGTTTTTATCTGATGAGAACTTAAATTGTCCTTAAATTTTCCCTCGCTGCAGATTCCACCCTGAGGAGCATTTGCTGTGATTTCCTTGGAGTAGCCCACTGAAATAACTCATTTTTCCTTAATAGCTCTGCTAACTCCAGGTCCATCCTGTAACACATCGGAGCTCCAGAGACATTCTCGTGGAGAGAAAAGATGAATAGAGGCAGTTGATGCTTTCAGACAGGTTCAGTTGACTTAAAATCAGATACAGAGAGAAGGTTTTATAGACTCATTCTTTTCTCCGGGTATTCCTTCAGAGCAAATGCATTTCACCTCGTTTTCAACTTAATGTCATTGCGTTCCGCTTAATGTCATTGCATTTGACATGAAGAGCTGTTTCTAATTAGGGGTTTATGAAACTAATCAGCCCAGCCAGGTAAAATCCAGTCCAAAGGAACAAACTGGGCCTGTCTGTCTGGAGGACTCTCTGGACTCTCTGCTCTGTCAAACCCTATAGGATGTCAAACCCTCCAGAGCAGCTGAGTGAAACCAGATGTGCTCAGACCTTGTCCAGCGCTGCCTTCCACGTGGATGGAGCAGGTGTTTGGTGATTATCAGAGCTCAAGCTGGAAAACCTGGCCTGGTTTTGCCTTCTCAGAGCCTTCCAGACAATGTGGCTGAAGGAGAAAACGAGGCTGGTTCCCACTCAGTGCTTGAGGGCTGTAGGTCTCACTTCACTCTCCTTCCCACCTCATATTCCTTTCAGGATTTTCCCCCTTTTTTTGGGCTGAGGCCCAGCAATTTGCTGAGCAAGGCATCCAACGCAGCAGTGGGACACAATCCAGTGCAGTGGGTGGTTGCAGAGTACTGGGGAGAAATTTTAACTGGCCTCATTAAAAGAAGACTCCTAAAGCCAGCTATAAAAACGTTCTTTTTTTATGTTTTAAAATTCATTCCCTGATTTTGTCAAAAATTCTGAAATTTGCTCCTAAGTTTGAATTTGCTGGACTCACCGTGTGAGCTGAAAATTTGGTTTATGAAGTTCTTTCTGTTCCGCCCTCTAATTGCCATTCCTGAGCTGTGCAGCACATCTGAACTCCCTGGAATCCTTTTTGGGCAGAGAACCAGAAGATTTGACATCCATTGGAAAAAGAAATCCGTAATTTCTTGAGTTTATCCTGGGCTGGAATTGTTCAGCAGGAGAAAATCGGAAAGTTAACAAAGGTAAAATGACTGTAACAGCAATAATTCATCCCTGGATCACAAATTCAGTTTTAAACCACAGTCCTTTGAACGACTCTGTAAAAAATATCTGACTGACTTCAACTCTTTCTAGGAGTTTATTTCCAGTGTTTAATACTGAAAGGCATCTGAAGGAGTGGTTAGTGAGGGAAAATGTGGTGCTGAATATCAAATACATGACAGAAAATTAATATATAGCACAATTCAAACCAGACTGGCAAAAGAATCAATTGATTTCCTCATTTAGACTTGCTCTTTTAAAGCTGAGGCATTGATTTTCCCATCGGTTTCACTGGAGATTAATGCAAAGGAGATGATTTTATATTAGAAATAATCAGGGATTTTAGAAACCTCATTAAAACTTTCTCAGCAATGAGAGGTGGCTTTTCCATAGAGAAAAAAATTCTCTTTTTTGCTCTTCTCTTACAGCGTGGCATCTCCTTTTCTGACTTTAAGAAGTGGCTGTTCTGCAGATGTAGAACTCTGGCACTTTTCTGCAAGAGGAAACGATTCTGCTCTGATTTCCATTCCCTGAATGAATCCCAGATTAATTCACCCTGAGATGCCACAGCTTGCTGGGGCTGTCAGGAAGAAGGAGCAGGAAAAGGAGCAGGTTTGGTTCCCAGCAGAGCATCCTCCCTTCCTCTTTCATCTCTGGACCCCTTCCCCCAGTCCCTGCATCCAGCTCCCTTGGCTCTTTGTGGCCAGGGAATGGATTTCAAAATCAGAATAGGTAGGGATGTTACGATGATATTTTATGCAAAATCCCTCCACCAGGATTTCTTCTCCTGGGAAGCTGGGAAGCTTCAGCTTCTCCCTGTTTTGCTGCTTTGCAATGTGATTTGGAGAA
>JAYDZK010001205.1:0-14581 GCA_034509185.1 Euphonia xanthogaster
ATGCCCCAGGAACAGGGACCTGTTCCATCGGCATGGAGCAGGGATGCCCCAGGAACAGGGACCTGTTCCATCAGCAGGGCTGGAAGGCTTGGAGCAGGGATGCCCCAGGAACGGGGCCGTGTCCCAGCTGCCCTGCCCGTGCCTGAGCCCGGGGCAGCAGCAGGAGGGGCTCCAGGCTGCAGGGCTGCCCCCACGCTGCTGCCTTGGGGCTCAGCCCGGGCACATGGAGGGAGCCCCAGCAGGCTGTGATGCAGCTCTGCCTCAGCTCCCTGGGAGCACAAGGGTACAAACAGCCTCCTGGGAATTAGCATTTACGTGGTATTTGTGCCTTGCTGGCTTGGGCTTTTTTCAGGCTGCTCTAGGCAACATATTTGTACTTGACTGGACACAGCCTTCCTAATAACCATTACTGTTCCTGGTAATTTTTAATGAGTTGACGCAAGGCAATTTCACTTCCTTCCCCCTTCAGAAAGAACTTATTAAAAAGATCCATATAGGAATAACAGACTCATAATCAGAGAAGCCACATGCCATGATCAGAGTTAAAGGAGCCATCTGTTTCTTCACAGTCATGCACATCTCAAACAAAAAGTACACACATGACATATGTCATTACTTCCACTTTCCTGAGAGAAAATATTTGCCATGATTGCCTCCCACAGGAGCGCAGGGAGCTCCACCAGCAGCCTGCAGTGCTGGAGGAACCCTCCCACTGAGCCCTCCAAGAGTGGATTCAGGCTTTATCTCTGCCTCAGCCAACCCAGCAGAGCTTTCCATGCCCCTGTGAATCCTTTGCAAACTTATCTCCCACAAGATCTGCAGCCAGGGCTTGGCTTGCTGCTCCCCACCACCAAGAGGAGCTGCCCTGCTGAGCTCCACACACACACTCGTGTCTTTCCATTTAAAAGTCAATTTAGGAAATTACACTGTTCACTGGATGATACATTGTCATGTCAATATGTTGTAAGATGAAATTTCCCCCCCCTCCATCTAATTTCTAGATGCAGTGCTAAAGGCAGGGATGGAAATGCACCAGACACTCCAGCAGCAGGTGAGATGCCACCCTGGCCCTGGGACAGGGCTGGCAGTGTCCTGCTGCCCCTGCCCAACACACAGCCCTGACCCCAGGGAACACACCAATGACAAACATTCTGGAAAAAGCCTCTCCTGAAACGTGGCAGAATTCTTCCACCTAAAACATCTCCTCCTCTTTTCCCTGCCTTGCCTCAGCTCCAACACTGAGGAGTTCAGGGCTACCTGCTGTGCCCTGAGACACCCTGAAAGCATTTCTACAGAAAAATCAAAGAGTAGCTTAATCCAAGTTTGTCTGACCTGGGCTGTTACCCTTGCTTTCAGTTATGGAAAACCTTTAAATAGGAACAGAAAATAAATAAAAGGCAAGTAAAAGCTGTCTCTGTTCTTCAGCTTTTCTCTCTGCAGGTCTGCGTGTTTTTGCTGTAAGGTGCTCATCAGAGGCCAGGAGAAAAGCTCTGAAGTTCAAACCCTGGAGCTCTGCAGGGGATGTTTCCCTCCCCCAGCAGATCACCACTCCTGTGCACAGACACAAAATTCATCATCGGTAACACCCTGGGACCCTGAGATGGTCTGTACATTCCCAGTTCAGCCCAGTGCCCAGCCCTGTCCCACCCGTGCCTGTCCCAGTTCAGCCCAGTGCCCAGCCCTGTCCCACCCGTGCCTGTCCCTGTGCCATTCCAGTGCCCAGCCCTGTCCCACCCGTGCCTGTCCCTGTTCTGGTCTGTGACACCTGGCACTGTGATGCAGGACTGCCCACCCATGGCAATCACTCCTCTGCTGTGATCATCTATGGAATGAATAATCATGAAAAATGAGAAAAATAAAACAAAGCACTTTATATCCTTAATTCAAACACTCTATTAACCCTGCACATTCTTAAAGTACATTTTTAACTCCAGCAAACACACACACACACACACACACAAACACACACACACACACACCCATATATATATAGTGCATCTCTTTTTTATGCAGCCTTCTAAGCACAAACTTGTAACCAAAGATTTGCACTGGGGCTACCATCAATACCTGATTTGTGTTTCAGGGGCACAAAGTCAGGACAGACTCCACAATTCCCACCCTCTTGCACTCCACACCCACATTCCTGAACAGCTGTGTACCCCAACACCTTATTTAAAGATAACTGAGTTAAGGCTCTGCTGCTGAAGAGGGCAAGGTGCAATCAAGATTTATGGGTATTTCAGCTGTGCTTCTGCACTTTCACACCATTCTGCCCTCTAACAGTTACACCCTACCTCAGGGTGCACAGGCAAACAGATCCATGCTGAAAATGCCCTGGGACCCTGCTGTGGGTGCCAGCTGTGTGTCCTGGCACTGTCACCTCCCCAGTGCCACCCGGGCAGGGCAGCCTGGCTCCTCCTGGGCACGCCTGGCACCTTCTCACAGCACCAAGCTCAGGCCTGTCCTGCTGGCTGACTCTGCTCCACTCTGATATTCTCCCTGACCAAGCAGTTTTGCCAGCCAGCAGCGACCCGCAGCACAGCTAATAAATGCTGTACATTATTTCTTTTTATTTCACTTCTTCTAGCAATAGTAGGGGCTATTTTGAGACTTGGAAGGAAGAAAGCAATCATCCAGAGGAGTGTCAGTAAACTGAGCTCAGCCAAGGAAACAGCAAGATTTCAGAAAAGCTCTTTCTGGATCCTTCTTGCCTAACAAAGCCTGGCTCAGAGGAGGCACAAGCACACAGGCATGGAAGTCACTGGCACTCACTGCTCACACAAGTCTGGAAATTCTCCTTTAATGCCCTCTTTACAGTGGGAAGAAATCATCCAAGAGCCCAGGTTTTCATCATAAACCTGAAGCACCTGGAGCACAAAGCCAGGCAGCCTGGAGCTGCTGCCTGAGCCAGGCTGGCAAGGAGCTGGCAGGGATAACACAGATTGCTCCCTGCTGCCTCACCCGAGGACACAGCAGCCCAGGGAAAGGGGCACAGTGGAACTGAGCATCCAGAGGCATGGGCAGGATCCTGGCAGGGAGAGGCACTGCCCTGCTCTGTGCTGCAGCCCTTGGCTCCCTTTCAGCTTGAGGGGAATGCTTCAGCACGGGCAGCTGGTTATCTTCAGGATGTCAAACCACCAGCCAACTGGATAAAACAAAAAGCATTCTGAATGGAGAGTACTTCAGGCTAACCAACGTGCTGCAAGGTTTCTTTTGGCTAATTAAAAAAGTTCTTTATAAATGTTTCTCTCTTTGCATGTCTAATTTGGTTTCAGGTCTTAAAGCAGTACTTCCAAAAAAAAAAAAAAAAAAAGGCAGCTAGAAGATGCACAACAAGTTTTGGTAAAATAAAAACTTTTATGCAAAATTGACCTGATTCTGGAAGAAGCAAAATGTGAACACAGCATGGCATAATTGCATGAATTTGTTATTAGAGTCATTCTAGCGACATCTGCTTCCTTCCTTGCCTCACTGATTTGCACATTACAGAAAGCAGACGGCTGGTCTGCTTTGGGATGCTGGTCACTCAGGAAGGTCACCCCCTGGCTGTGATACATGCTTCCATCTTCATTATTTTAGGCTTATTTCTGACATAACAGGAATTTATTACTATACAGAGAATAACCATATTCCAGAAAGTATCAATGGAAAAGTTGAAACACTTCTAAAATGGGACTGAAAGAATAAACTGAAAACAAATATTGGAAGGGTTAATTTTCTGTTGTAACACTCCCAGATTTTCCACTGGGAGTTCTTTTTCACTGTGATTTATCACTTTGATTTTGCTTGGTTTTTTCCTTCATCTTACTTTCATGCATCACTGTATCACATTCAAGAGCAAGGTTTGATTGCCCTGCTCCTATGGAAGGGTGTTGCAGGGTGTCCTGCTCAGAAATCCAAGCACTACACAGAGAATACAGAAATCACCAGAGAGTATCATTAGCAGAAGGGTTATTATTACTTTCTCATTAATTTGCTCTTTTACTCATAATTAGACTGATCCTGCAGTTAGGCAGGCAGGAGTCAAACCTAATCAATAAGTCTGCACAAAAAGCAACTGAATTGGGCTAAAGGCCACAACAAAGGGGGAAAAAAATTGCATTAAATAGGTGCTATCATAATTAAAGAGTGAAAGATAGAATGCCAAAATTCCCCTCTCTGACCTACGCTGTGAGGAAGGCACAGGGTGTACCTGTACTGTGATTTCTGAACTGGGGATATAAATGGCACTGCCAGTGACTTTCATGGATCTCCCCTGTGCAAATAAAACCCAGAACACCAAAATGGCAATGACAGAGCTGTAAAGGAAGAGAAAATTTTCATTGCAGCTTGAAGAGCAATGCAGAGGTAAGACACAAACAAAATAATGACTGAAGCTGCATGGCACATGGCTGAGATAAAAACCAGAACTGCCAAAGAGATCATCAGTGTCTGGATGTGCTGCAGGAGGGGCTGCTCAGTCCAGCAGGGCTCTCTGGGGCTGGGCAGCCCAGCCCTGCTCCTGCTCATGCTTCTCACTCTGAGAGCCCAACAAAGCTCCTGCCCCAAACCCACAAAGCTCCTGCCCCAAACCCCACAAAGCTCCTGCCCCAAACCCAACAAAGCTCCTGCCCCAAACCCACAAAGCTCCTGCCCCAAACCCAACAAAGCTCCTGCCCCAAACCCAACAAAGCTCCTGCCCCAAATCCACAAAGCTCCTGCCCCAAACCCACAAAGCTCCTGCCCCAAACCCAACCAAACTCCTGCCCCAAAGCACCTGGGATGCCTCAGCCCTGCACAGCCCACCCCAGACCTCGTGCATGCACCATCACAAAGCAGAAAAATATTCCTGATTCACTGAAACAAAACACCATTAATTGGTTCTGAACAGACACAATATGGAAATTGCAATTACAGCAACTCCAGCTGCTGAGACAGAATGTGAACAGCAGCCATGGACTCTAAACTGCACTTGAACAGCACTTTCCAAAATTCCCCAAGAAGACTGACAAACACAGACAGTCCTGCTGTGAGACTGAAGAATGTTTTCCTAAAAATATCTTCTTGTTTTCATTTCTTATTGCCTTTTCTAGACTTTTTTGGTACACTCCATGCATTAACTGAAATAATACAAAGTATAAATAAGGTGTGTGCCTGCCACCCAACTACAGTGCCGAGACCCACAATGAATCTTTAATGCAAATGCATTTATTGCAATATCTGGAAGTATCATAAGATATGCAGTAAGTGAAAAATGTCATACAGGACAGTCATAAAGCCACAGAATGGTTTGGGTTGGAAGGGACCTTCAAAGATCATCTAGACCAGCCCCCAAAAGCCCTAAAGCTGTTTCAGTCCTGAAATCTGCTAAGAGGAGAATGCCGTTTTCAGTAGGAATTAAAAGGGATTACATTGTTTGGGATGATTTTTCCACTGACACTGAAGCATCAGTCACAGCTCCCACTCCCAAACTCTCCCATGGCTGTTCATACACTGTGTACACAACAGCCAAAAGCAGAAGGCTTCATTCCTTTTCCAAGTGTATGACTCCTGCTGTTCTGTGGGGATTTTTTTTCCTCTTCCCCCCTCAAGGTGGCCATAAAAAAGAACAATATATTTTATCATTAGATACAAACCCAAGTCTCACACATTTATTGGTTTCCTTTAAGAGCCATTAGGTAAAACTTACAGAACAGAAAGAAGCCCCAGTTGAAGTTCCATCAAAGTGAACTCACACTTCAGTCAGTTAATTAAATAATCCTTGCCAACCTGAGGGCTCTCAATCCTGTCACAACAGCCCATAAGCACTGGTGGTAATAAAATATTAGTTCTGAACTGCTCTCATTAATATTAAGCTGAACCAAACCACAAAGTTCAAACTTTGCTTAACTGGCATTAAAAAAAAAGTGTGGGCACCTTTAAACTGCCCAGGCATTGATCTTTGTGTTCAATACTTCTTTTATTTAAGGACATTTAAAAGTATAAGGTAACAGAAGCCTTTCCAGAGAGAAATGCAGGCTGCTACTCCAGGGCACAGTGCAAACCTGCCTGGCTTTCACATGCTTCACTGAGAAAGTGCCAGGGGTAATGAAGACCCATTGCACAACCCCAGCTGCCTCTGAAAGAGAGCTGGCTTTGCAAGGGAGCTATTTTTGGAGGGATGCTAAAGGTCAGCTAGCTGAGGCCTTTAGTCATGCAATGTCATCCCCATGCTAAGCCTGAAGATGCTTTTGAACAAGGCATTTGCTGTACACTAAATGGCAGATTTTCTTCCAAGACATTACTGATTTGCAAGTTCACCTTCAGCAAACAGTGCCAAAAGTGCTCTCAGGAAAAAGAAATGGCACAATTACAACTGGAGCAGGAGATAGAAAATGTCTGTGAAAATATAATGAGCTTCTGGAATGCTGCTATGATCCTGCTCCCATGAGAACAGCAGGAATCAAAGGATCAGATTTTTAGGAAAATATGCAACATTTCAAGTTCCTGAAGAGCCACTGAAATGTCATGGGGTCTACAGGAGGCCACAGAACCCAGGCAAAAAAACACCTTCTGTGTGCAGGGCCAGTGCCAAGGGCCAGGGCAAGGCCAGTGCCAAGGCCAGCTGTGGCAGGCAGATGTGGAGCCACAGCTGGGCAGCCTGTGGCAGGCAGATGTGGAGCCACAGCTGGGCAGCCTGTGGCAGCAGACAGGGACTGGCTGCAGCTCTGTGCAAACCACGCCTGCTCTGTCCAGCCTGATCCCCACAGCTGGGCACAGCTGCCAGGCCCCAAGGCTGGAATGCATTATTTAACCCCTCTGCACTTGCCAACAGAGGTTTTTTCCCTTTGGGAAGTCCCACTTTAGCTCTTCTGTCTGAGGTTTCACCTGTGATGTCTGAGTTGAAATTAAGGCACTGTTCACCTCCCCCAAGTGGGACTGCTTGGAGCTCCCACAAAACGAAGCCTCTCCCTCCTCCTCTTCAGCAGGTAAGTGTGAACCCTCTCTGCCAGCCCTGAGCCATCAGCCTGGCTCTGCTCTGCATGCAGTTTGCCACACCAACATCACCAATCTCAGGTGTTACCAGTGCCAGGATCTGCCTGTGGCTGAGCAGGGAGGGATGGCAGGGCTGGCAGTGAGAGGGATGGGCAGCAGCACAGGAGCTCACTCCTGACCCGCAGCTGTGAACTCAGAGAACACCACTGCCTGCAGGGCAAGCCAAGGCACTGCTGCAGATCCTTGTACACAACTGGTACCAGAGAACAGCAAGGAAGGAATTCATGTTCCAATTTGCAAGCTAAACTTGTCCAGCAAACTTGCAGAGAATCAGAACATCATGAATTTTGACAGCTTTGTCAAAAGGAAGAAAAAAACAGAGAAAAAAAAGATTGGAAGGAAGAACACAAGAAGGAAAGACTGACCCTGCTGGTCCAGGAGCCCTCCCAGCTGGAGCATCACCAGCACTGCTGGCACAGGCAGAGCAGGGCCCAACCAATTCCTGCTGTTTTCAGAGTCCATGCAGCTGACAGGAGAAAAACTGCAGTCCTTGAGGATGCTGGATGTGACTGGGAATGGCAGGGGAAAGGAGGCAGCCTCATCTGGTCTGTGTGGAGCAGGAGGACAAGCACCACAGGCAGCAGATCCACAGCACGTTCTGCCTCCTGCTCTGCTTTGCAGACCTTCTCTGCCCAAGAATAAAACCCTCAGTCTGCTTAGGAACTGCTCTCCCAGATCGTTCAGGCTCTGGGATGCAGAAAGCAAGGCCAATGAACTGCAGGGAATCTGAAATGCTTTTAGTGCCACTGGAAAGGAAAAGCAGTGCTCTGCCTGCACTCTCTTCTTAGCAAGTCAGAGAAAGGGGAAAAACTAAAGAGGTGCCTTGTTCACAGCACTTCTTGCTTCACTGTTATTTTTATTATTTGTTGTTGCCTAGGGCATGAGTTTACACAGAGGGAAGAAGTGGAGGAACAAGGTACCATTTTTATCTCCTACACTCCCGTGAGTTACAGCCACTGATGCTGCACAACTTTTGTCCCCATTATTTCCAGGATGGACTTTCCTGCTTCTCTATCAATCACACCATGTTCTGTTTCCTCAGAAGCTGAGCAGCAATTTCCTTCGTAGCTCAGACATAAAATGTGCACCACTCAGGATGATTTACAAAAGGCACAGGTCCCCTGCATCCTCCACACAGACACTGGCCTCCTCGTCTCCTCTTTTATGACAGGCAGCAAATGAAGTAATGAAGTAGGAACGAAGTCATAAAATAAAGATAAATCATTCATCTCGGGAAGGTCTGCACCAGACCAATTAAAAGAATGGCTCAGACACACTGTCATAACATACTGTACCTAGGGGAAGAGACACTAGCATGAGCAAGCCCTGCAATTACTATTTTCTCCAATTATATCCTCAGAGATTTCTAGTTCCAGCATAATAAAAGATTAGCAAATTAAAATATATCTAAACACTGAATCTTTATATTTTTCCAGTAAGCTGTTCAAGGCAGTGATAGTGACACACCTCTGCCTGGAGAGGAGGCTTGCACACATCAAGACCAAGAGCAGCTGCAGCCAGAATCACTGAGGATGAGGAGGGTCTGCAGGCCTGAGCACACAGCTGCAGCTCCCAGCAGCCCAGCAAGTGCCCTGGCAGGCAAGGACCACGCTGCAGCAGGTACAGGGCTGCCCTGCCACGGGCACCTGAGCTTCAGCAGCTCCTGCCCAGCTCTGTCCCAGCCTGGGCTCCATGCCAGGGGGCCAGGAGCTCCCCCAACCCACCCAGATGGGGCAGGGCTCAGCACTGCACACCACCATCCCAGCACGGGGAAAAACACAGCAAAAATGGTGCAAACAGCCAGCCCTGCCCAGGGTGACACCAAGAGATGGAGCAGAGCCCCTGGCACTGCACCCTGCACCCAGGGCTCAGCACCCTGTACCCAGGGCTCAGCCATCCCAGCATGGGGAAAAACACAGCAAAAATGGTGCAAACAGCCAGCCCTGCCCAGGGTGACACCTCCAAGAGATGGAGCAGAGCCCCTGGCACTGCACACCACCATCCCAGCATGGGGAAAAACACAACAAAAAATGGTGTAAATGGCCAGCCATCCCCAGGGTGACACCTCCAAGAGATGGAGCAGAGCCCCTGGGCACTGCACCCTGCACCCAGGACTCAGCCATCCCAGCATGGGGACCCAAACACAGCAAAAATGGTGTAAATGGCCAGCCCTGCCCAGCATGAAACCTCCAAGAGATGGAGCAGAGCCCCTGGCACTGCACCCAGGGCTCAGCCATCCCAGCCACCATCACCAAGGGGAAGCACACCCAGCCAAGGGGATGGGAAGAGCCAGCCCTCCCCAGGTGAGAGCTCCACCCTGCCCTGCTCTGTGCCACCTTCTCAGCAGCAGCTCCCCTGCAGTGAATCCCAGGCACAGGAACGTTCCCTGCCAGGCTGGCTCCTGAGGCTCCTCTGCTGCACTGGAGCAGCTCCCCTGCAGCCAGCTTGGGAGCACACAGGGCCGGGTCTCAGGGAAGCCAAGGGCAGCAGCTTCACCCAGCCCAGCACTCAGGGTGCCCTGCTGGCCTGGGAATGTCCTAGCAGCACTTCAGAGCCACGTCTGCCCCCAGCCACAGGGGTTTGGGCACCTGCTGCCAGATCTGCCTCTGGGCAGTCAGTCCTGTGCTCCCCGCTCTGTGGATCCTCCCAAGGGCCTGCAGATCAATCCAAATCTGGTCTAGGACTTTATTCTCTCATCTAGAGTCCTTGGCTAAGAACAGCAGCCATTCCCTCCCCATCTGTTGATTTTCAAATTATTTGATAGCACTGGTATCTAATTAGAGTCCATCACTGCCTGTTACCATCACCAGTCATCTGCTGACTGTGTGACCCAGGGAAGCCCTTTCCATACTCCAAAGAAAATCCCCATCAACACTATGCTCAAGATTTCAAAGATCTAGCAGAAAGACTGAAGAAAATAGGTTTAGGGTTTGTTTTAGCTTATCATTTCTGACCACTTCAAAGGTTTACAACAAAATTCAGTGTCAAAAACAATGAACATGAGTTGAACATTGGTGAGACTGCAAAGCACAGAAAATGCACTGTGACAGAGTTAACTGAAGCATGATCACACAGGCTATCAGACAAATCTGGATCACTTGAACGGACTGGCACGGCTTCAAGGGGTTTTTCTTTCATTTATAATTAACCACTGGCTGTCACACCCCTGCATGCACACAGGCTGGCAGGCAGTGCTCACACAGAGAGCTCAGGGCAGGGCACAGCCTGGGAGCCAGGCAAGGTGAGAAGGGAAGCTCTGTGTGTGTGTGTGTGTGCACCAGGGGATGCTCAAGAGAACTGCTCACCTCAAACAAGGCAGCAGCTCCAGCTGCTCCCCTGGCGCCTCCACCTGCTGCAGAAACCTTCCCAGGTGCACACCTGTGCACTCTGGCTTCTGTTACAGGCCACCAGGTAAACTGCTCCTAGCAAGAGGCTACTGGACAGAGGTCAGTAAGGGTCCTAAAAAGCAAGAGATGCTGCAGAGAGAGGGAGCTTTCCCAGGAAGTTCTCAAGGATGAAGAGCTGGTCGTGCTGGCAGCAATGCTCAAAATGCAAACTGCATTAGGAAGCACAACAATAAAGTGTGGAACTCCAGTTTAATCAAGGAACAAACCAGTTTAAGGAAATTAAATATTGCCCATCCTGCTGTAAAACTATCTGCTCCTGCCAGTAAATATGCTCAGAGTGGTTTTAGGGAATGCAGGGTGCCTGGGGCTGTCAGTGCCACTGCTGTGGGCTGTCCCTGCAGCCTGGCAGAAGAAGGGCACAGTGCTCCAGGAGCACAGGGCAGCCTCACTCAGCCCTGCCCTGGCTCCCAGCAGCTCCCAGGCTCTGCCAGTCCTGCCCGAGGTGCCAGCCCAGCACACCACCCAGCCAGGGGGCTGGATATCTGAGCTGCAATAAATGCATTTGAAGAAAGGCTTTCTTTACTGACAACTTGCTTTGTTTCTGCCAGCAGGCATGAATCAAACAGGATCACGGTACCCCAGCCTGACTTCAAAGAATAGGAACATTTCATTTTAATTTTTTGCAGCTTTTGCTTCCCTGTCCATTGTACAGCAAACACACCCGCAGGCCCCCAGATCTCTTCCACAGCAAATTGAACATTTCTGGTTTAGAGGTGACAACAGGAGAGGATGAGCTGCATGCCCAGGTGAGCCTGGCACGCCCTGGGCTCTCTGCAGGGCACGTGGGCACACAGGAGGCTGGGCTGGCCCAGGAGCTGCAGGATAGCATCCTCTCCCAGCCAGAGCTCAGGGTGTGCCAGCAGGGCCAGCACACGATTCCCCCTGTGCCACAGCACAGGCCTGGAGAGCAGGGCTGGAATTAATGCCATGCTGCATTAATATGAGGCAATTAGCAAATGGCTCAGCAGCCAGCAGGCCCCATGGAGCAGCTGAGCACGTGGTCTCTGTGAGATCAGGGATTCCCCTGGAACTGAGTGAGTGCAACCCCTGCCACTCACCCCATCCCCTGCAGCCTGGGCCAGCCCTGCCAGGGGCCAGCGTGCCAGCGTGCACACAGGCAGCTGCAGGCTGCTCTCCCAGCCCAGAGCCACCAGCCCAGCCCCGGGGAGGGGAGAACACCCCTGCAGGTGTGACTGGAGCTCAGGTGAGGACACACCCCCCTGCAGGTGTGACTGGAGCTCAGGGGAGGACACTCCACCCTGCAGGTGTGACTGGAGCTCAGGTGAGGACACTCCACCCTGCAGGTGTGACTGGAGCTCAGGTGAGGACACGCCCCCCTGCAGGTGTGACTGGAGCTCAGGTGAGGGGAGGACACCCCCCTGCAGGTGTGACTGGAGCTCAGGAGAGGGGAGGTCACCTCCCCCCTGCAGGTGTGACTGAAGCTCAGGTGAGGAGAACACACCCCCCTGCAGGTGTGACTGGAGCTCAGGGGAGGGGAGGTCACCTCCCCCCTGCAGGTGTGACTGAAGCTCAGGGGAGGGGAGGTCACCTCCCCCCTGCAGGTGTGACTGAAGCTCAGGACCCAGAGCAGGGCAGTGCTGCACCCAGCCTGCAGGTCCAGCTCATGCCCCACACCATTTGTACACTCAACTGAGAAACATTTCTTCACAGGTTTTCAAATTTCAGTGAGCAACTGAATGCTGACAAAGCCAAGGAGCTCCCTGAGCACTTCACTCTAACACAGAACCTTTCAAGATGTATTTTCCCTAATCTAAAGCTCTCCTCTGCCCAGCAGTAACACACCCCAAAACCACAGCTCCTGAGTCTGAATGAATTCTTGATTGAGTTGTACAAGATTGCTTTGCTCTCCACTTCCTACATCTAACCTCAGGAAATTCCCACACCAGCTTAACAATAAATTGCCTTCTTTGTCACACATAATGAAAGAACAGGCACAGAGTTAATTCTGCCTTCCTGCCCACAGCCAGTACGAGCACAGAGAAATGTGGGGGCATCAGCACTCAGGCTCATTTCCAGCACTTTAGGCAGAAGTAGCTCAGGGGTTTGATAAAAAGTGATCACCACGACTGAATGCAGAGTTTGAGCTCCTGAATATCTCCAGACAGCCCAGGGAAAGTCACACAGCCCCTGCCCCAGCAAAGGAAAGAGTCACACAGTCCCTGCCCCAGCAAAGGAAAGAGTCACACAGACCCTGTCCCAGCAAAGGAAAGAGTCACACAGACCCTGCCCCAGTCACACAGCCCCTGCCCCTCCAAAGGAAAGAGTCACACAGACCCTGTCCCAGCAAAGGAAAGAGTCACACAGCCCCTGCCCCTCCAAAGGAAAGAGTCACACAGTCCCTGCCCCAGCAAAGGAAAGAGTCACACAGCCCCTGCCCCAGTCACACAGCCCCTGCCCCTCCAAAGGAGTCACACAATCCCTGTCCCACCAAAGGAGTCACCGAGTCCCTGCCCCAGCAAGTGCTTTGGGAAGTGGAACAGCAGCAAAACAGCTCAGGCAGACCCAACAAGACAATTTCACAGCTGCCTATGGAGTGGCAGTGTCAGCCACTGAGGGCCCTGCAGGGCTCCAGGATGCTGGAGTGCTGCTCCACCAGCTGCAGGGCTCCAGGATGCTGGAGTGCTGCTCCATGAGCTGCAGGGCTCCAGGATGCTGGAATGCTGCTCCAGGAGCTGCAGGGCTCCAGGATGCTGGAATGCTGCTCCACCAGCTGCAGGGCTCCAGGATGCTGGAATGCTGCTCCACCAGCTGCAGGGCTCCAGGATGCTGGAATGCTGCTCCATGAGCTGCAGGGCTCCAGGATGCTGGAGTGCTGCTCCATGAGCTGCAGGGCTCCAGGATGCTGGAATGCTGCTCCATGAGCTGCAGGGCTCCAGGATGCTGGAATGCTGCTCCGGGAGCTGCAGGGCTCCAGGATGCTGGAATGCTGCTCCACCAGCTGCAGGGCCCCAGAACCACAAACCCCCTGTGCCTGCTGCCCTGCCAGCAGCCAGGGCCCGGGAGAGGCACCAGGGACTGTGCTGCAAACACAAAATCCCAAACAGCAGCAAAACCGAGCGGCTCAGGGCAGGATGTCAGACCTGCAGGAGCAAAAGGAGGCTTGGAACAAACCTGCAGCAGGAGGCAGAACTTCAAATAACCCAGCAGCAAAGTGTGTGAAAAGCCCTAATCCACTTGCTTGTTTGAAATATTACTCACTGCATGGCTCATCTCCAAGCACAGCTTTGAGTTTATCCTCCTCAAATGAGTCCCAGATAAAATTAGTCAGGTGATTTGCAGGATGTATTGATTAGAGAGGATTTAGCTAAGGAACATAAAAGCATCCGGCGTTATCGTTCAGTGAGAATGAAAGAGAGGGAAGCAAGCCTGCAAGCTATTATCTGTGGATAAATTAGGCTTATTAATGAATTAACTAACTACATGGAAATGCTAGATAACAGTTAAAGTAATGGTATTTCTTGCTGAAAAAAAAAAGAGGAGACCTCAGAAAAAAGCAATACAAATACAAATAAAATAAGTCTTCACCATTTGCTTGGCTTTTTTCTAGTGTCTGTAACAGGCTGGATTTTCACCTGAACATTCCTGAAGAACGCTGAGATGCTCGGTTTTCTCTTCCAGCTCAACTTTTTCCACCTTTACATAAAAACATGCTCAGCTTGCCTGTGTTAAATCCCAGTTGAGCTACCCAAACTTTCCCCAGGGAGCACTGCTTTTCCTCAGGGTAAACTCTGAAGTGCTCACAATACAGGATACCCTGAGTGTGCAATGTACAGACTGAAAGCTCCAGGATTGCTCTGACAGGGGGATGCAGGAATGGGCATTCCTGACTCAGACTGGGCACCTTCACTGGCCCAGCTGGGAGGGGGCTGTGCTGAGGCTCCAGCTTTGCGTGAGACCCTCAGAGGAGTGTCCTGCACTGGCCTGACAGATGGTTTATTCCCCTGCAGGCTGAGGTGTCCTGGGTGTCACAGCTCTGGGGGGAAATCTGCACACTGCACAAGGATGCACCGAGCTGAGCACGGGGGAGAGAGCACAGGGGGTGTGAGCAGCACAGGGGGTGTGAGCACAGGGGGTGTGAGCAGCACAGGGGGTGTGAGCACAGGGGGTGTGAGCAGCACAGGGGGTGTGAGCAGCACAGG
>JAYDZK010001206.1:0-14527 GCA_034509185.1 Euphonia xanthogaster
ACGCTCTTCCGATCTCACGGGCGAGGAGTACTGCAACAGCGCCGGGCTCTGGGTCAAGCTCAGCAAGGTAACGCGGGTGCGGCGGCCCGCGGAGGGCCCGGCCCGGCCTCGCCTGACCGCCGGCTATCCCCACAGGAGCAGCTGGAGGAGTACCGGAGCGGCTGCGATCTCGAGGAGGGATGGGTGCTGGTGTGCAAGCATGCCGACGGCGGGGACCGGCTGGTGCCCGTGGAGTCCACGGAGCGGATCCAGCGGCAGCAGCAGCTGTTCGGGGTGGATTACAAACCCGTCATCAGGTGCAGGGCCGCCGCAGTGTCCCGCTGGGTCCCCTGGAGCGCGGAGGCGCTCACCTCTGTGCGGGCTCGGGATGCTTCCCCACGGCCTTTCTTGCCTTAGGCTAGGGAACCCCCGGCCTGCTTGGACAGGTTCCATGGAAGTGAGGCAAGAGAGATGCCGGATGGGGAGTGAATGGGGTTTGGCTCGGGCACTGTGCTTGTTACATGCCCAGCGGGGTGTGAAAGGAGTAGACATGGTTGAAAAGGAAAGGGCAACAGATGATGCTGGAGATGGAGGATGGAGCACGGTGGGGCTTTAAACCCAAATCTTCCCCTTACAACTACTCGATCACCAACTTCTTGTTCGTCTGGGATGTTCTCACTCCACTTCTCTGTGTTGTTTCAGATGGGAGCAGGTGGTGGATCTGACATACTCCTTGCGCCTCGGAGCAAAGCCCAGGCCTATGGAGCAGGATGAGGCTGCAGTAGAGAAGCTTCGGTATGAACTGTTTCCTGGCTTCTGCTATGGTGGGGGACAAGCTCCTGTCTCTTGTGACTGCCCGCACAGCCGTCTCCTGCAGACCTGGGGGAGAGGGGGGAAGACAGGCATCTCTGCACAGCACAGTCTTGTCCTAGATATGCCTGCAAAAAAGCAGGAAACTGAGCAAGGCAAGCAGGATGTGGACCTTCCTTTTTTTGACCCATTAGCCTGTCTGCTTCTGGCTCTCCAGACCCAGTAATCCCTTTTCCCTGCTAGGTTTGTGCCCCCAACATGGACTTACGAATGTGATGAGGACCTGGTGCATTTCCTGTATGACCACATTGGGAAGGAGGATGAGAACTTGGGCAGCGTTAAGCAGTACGTGGACAGCATCGATGTCTCATCCTACACGGTGGGTTAAAGGGACGAGGCTACATCAGCCCCACTATGCTGTGGGGCTGGGGAGCATGGGTAGTGCCTGCTGTGCTGCTCTGGCCTGGACTGCACTCTGTTTGAGAATGTGGGAGAAAAGCCTGGGGAATATCATGCAGCATGTTGTATAATGTAGCCCCTGGAGGGACAGTGGTTTGAGAAGCCAGTGCTAATATTAGCTGCAAAGCTGATGTTAGGGAGGGTTTGATACTCTGTGCTGTGTGTGTGACCTCAGAGGGTCAACCCCAGTGTCCTGTGTGCTCTGCACTCCTGGTGTCTACCCACAGCCCAGCAAAGGGAACAGGCCAATGTGATACCCTCTGACACTGAGATTCATGATGAAAGTAACCACTAATGAGAAGTTAAGCCTACACTCATCTGATCTTCCTTCCATTTGCTTGCCCCCTTCCAGGAGGACTTCAATGTGTCATGCCTGACCGATAGCCATGCTGACACGTACTGGGAGAGTGATGGGTCCCAGGGCCAGCACTGGGTGCGGCTCAACATGAAGAAAGGCACCATTGTCAAGTGAGTAATCTCTGTCTACTCTACAGTCATCTCTGCTCTACATGCTGGGTAGTGACTAGGGCAAGCTTTGCCACTCCCTCTCTGCCCGAGCGTCATGGCCCAAATTTGCCCTGCGCTCCCTGCCCCTCAGCCCTTACGCTGGCTCTGGGCTTGAAGCTGGTTTTAGCTTTGTCACAGGTACCTGGGAATCCCAGCTTGGTAACAACATGACCAAGTGATGAGAGGGAGTAGTGATAGGTGTTCAGATGCAATTGCCTTCTCCTTAATGTCCTGCTTCCCTTTGCAGGAAGCTACTGCTGACAGTGGATACCACTGATGAGAACTTCATGCCCAAGCGGGTCGCTGTGTATGGGGGTGAGGGGGACAATCTGAAGAAACTGAATGACGTCGGCATTGATGAGTGAGTGGTGGAGGTGCACAGGGTGTTGTGGCTCTTGCAGGGGCCCAAGTTGCTGAACACTGGCCTTAAGCAGTCATGCAGTACAAGCCAGGCTCTCTGGGATGCGGATTCACTCTGCCTACAATAGCATGGTATAGTCTCTAGGCCTCTCCTCATCTGATTGTGAGACACATCAGAATCATGGTACCTGGACCTGCGTCACCAGCAGGTTCAGGCATTCAGCTGTAATTGTAAGCAAGAACTGTGTTCTTGCCATAGGCTCCCATTTCAAAAGATGCAAACTGTCTTCCCGTACAAGCATCTGAGTGGATTTTGGCAGGATGGGCGAGGGAACAGCACTTTAATCCTCGTTGTTCTGTGTTTGCAGGAGCTATATTGGGGATGTGTGCATCCTTGAGGACATGACAACACACCTGCCTGTCATCGAGATCCGGATTGTGGAGTGCAGAGGTAGGGTTGGTTGTTGTGTCCACATCCATAATGCACCTGTAAAATACTGTACAGTAAGAGTTTGTTCTGTGACTTGTACTTCTCCCTGTGAGCTGTTTTAGATGAGATTCAAAAGAACCATGGGAAACTCCTGGAAGATCTGAAGTTTTGCAAGTTCTCAGCTTTCACCCTATCTTTCTCTGCCTTCAATAATTTAATTATTTTTCTCCTGTAAATGCCCTGCTTCTTCTTCACAGGGATATTTGAAGCTCAGAGTGCCCAGCCCCAGAGCTCGCCACCTACTGTTTTTGCTTCTAGACCTCATACACTTTTTTTGCTTGTAGACCTCATACTGTTTTGCTTGTAGACCTCATACATGCTCGCAACATTCCTACTGTTTTTGCTTGTAGACCTCATACACTTTCTTTAAGGCTTGCTTTCTTGTGATCTTGGCATATCATTTATGGCCTTCCTTGGCAGATGATGGGATTGATGTTCGTATCCGAGGCATCAAAATCAAATCATCCCGACAGAGGGACTTGGGGCTCAGTGCTGACATGTTCCAGTTGCCCAGTTTGGTGCGTTACCCTCGCCTAGAAGGGACTGACCCTGACCTGCTGTATCGACGGGCCGTGCTCATTCAAAGGTACTGTGGGGAGGGGAGCAGACAGATGCCATTGCCTGCAGGGATTGATGCCATCTCCAGCATGTGCATGGCTGGAAGCTGTAAAACTGTGACACTCCTCTTGAGACAGATGACCTGGACACTGGAGAAAATAGCAGTCATTTGGGGACAAAGTGGGCTGTCTGGGGTGGCTCCCTTCTGCTTTCAGAGGAGTTCTATAGCTCAAGTTTACAGCGTCTTGTGTGTCACAAGCATAACATACCTGTGCAGTGTTGGGGGCAGGTATATGCAGAGTCACTTGTAAGGGATGCAAAATCACTGCAGTGCCCAGGGAGTGGGAATTTAGTACCAATGGTTCCATGAGGTAAAAAACGATGCTGGGTTTGGTTTGGATCAGTTATTTTTCTGCTTGTGTTCAGGGATGTATGGTCTGGAATAGACCTGTGCAGATCTCTATCACTCCTTGTTGCAATACCTTCTTCTTTGGGATTTAGGTTCATCAAACTCCTTGACAGTGTCCTGCATCACTTGGTGCCAGCCTGGGACCACACTGTTGGCACATTCAGCAAGCTCAAGGTGAGCAGTTGGCTCTGTGTCTTGTTGGGGCCTCAGTCTGGTAGGGTGATGGTGCTCATGCTGTGGTAAGGAAGGCAGCCAGGGCTTGTTGCCTTTAAAGCAGCTGGAGGGAAATACCTTCTTGAGCTCAAGTCACGAACACTGTGAAAGGTGATATTGTTTATTTTCCTGCTAAACTGCTGATGTAGAAGCATGTAACTGTGGGCTAACAAGTGGACTCAAACCAGAACATTTCACCCTCAGAGGAACTTGGATCATAGCAGCACTGGCCATGCAAGCTGGATCCACATCCCCTCCAAGATCTCAGCCCAGGACGCTCTGTTCCTGTGCTTCCTGCCAGCAGCTTTGAGCTGGCTTGTCCAAACATCAAGGCTTTTACCAGTAACATTCATCCTGGCTTTAATAAGCTTTTGCTTTTCATCCTTTACATAGTGCTGAGTTCATCCTTCCAGTTGTCCGTTTTCCTTATATCCTCTCCAAGAATACACATGCTGGACATTACCAGGATAGCCCTATTCTGTGTGTTTCCAGGCCTAGTATCAGAAAGCACTGTAATTCCAGGTCAACACGGACCCAAAGCATTTGAGGTTTTTTGTTTGTTTAGAGGAGCTGGCTTTGATTACAACTAAAAAGGATGGTATGACCAGTGTTCTGGTGAGAGTGAGGGTAAAAGAGACTCTAAGCAACACTGGAGTGTGAGCATCAGATGACAGCTGGTGAATTGAGGGCTGAGCGTGTTATCTCCCTTAAGCCAGAATGCAGAATCTTTCAGAGGCAGAGGGGAAGCAAACACTGTCAATGAGAATGTGTCTGTATGGGAGGGCCCTGGGAAAGGGAGAAACCTGGAGGTGTGATGGCTTCAGCAGAAAGTAGATGACATGTTTTGTGGGTCCCTGTTGGCAGCACATCAAGCAGTTCTTGCTGCTGTCCAAGAAGCGCACGGCTCTCATTACCCAGTGTCTGAAGGACTCAGAGACCAGCAAGCCCAACTTCATGCCAAGACTCTACATTAACCGGCGCCTGGCCATGGAGCACCGGGACAACCCTGCCCTGGATCCCAGCTGCAAGAATGCTGTCTTCACCCAGGTACTGTCCCTCCTGCCAGGGTCCCTGCTGCTCTGGGGAGGCTGGGGCATCCCAAAATCAAAGTGATCTGCATTAGGATGGGTGGAAGGGAGAGCTCGGAGCTGGAGACAGACCAAACCTTCAAGACTTCTTCACATGACTCACAGGCTCTATAGTTACATGATGGTCCCATAAGGAGTAACATCTATGAGGGATTTGGGATCTCCGAGTTGAAATCTGTACTCTATCCTGGATGCTCTCTGTGGCATGTTGTTAGTGGAGAGTGTTACAATCCTGTTGCACTAAAAAGGCAGCAAAGAATTCTTGTGTGACAGCAGTCAGGTAGCTGCATAGAGTTCTGTGTTGTGGTTTTACAGCAATGCTGATCTTCCTATGTGCATTCTCTCCCCATCTCCAACAGATCTGGGGCTCTGTGCATGCACAAACACCCCAAACTGCTGTGAGACTTGATGTATTTGACATACTTGCCTTCATGTGGCATCAGTTCCCCTGGAGAGGGGATACCAACCTTGATTGTCTCTGCTTGTTGCAGGTATATGAAGGTCTGAAACCCTCTGACAAGTTTGAAAAGCCTCTTGATTATAGGTAAGCAGTGTCTCGGGAAGGGAAGGCACCATGCAGACCTGGGAGCTGTGTCCTGTTACAGCAGGGTGTCTGGGAAGCCCATGTCCTGTACTCTGGAGAGGGTTTGCTAGGACAGGAGCCATGAGATCAGGGCCCGTTCCTCAAGGTGTCACCTCCCTACTGAGGATGCTTCTGTCTCTGGAGATAAAGATCTTGTCCTGTCCTAAACTCAGACTGTTCCACCCTAGTCCCTTGATGTCTCTGCTGTGCCTGTCCCAGCACCTCCTTGGCTTTGAGCAGCACCTCAGGTGATGCTTGGTTCTCCACAGGTGGCCGTTGCGTTATGACCAGTGGTGGGAGTGCAAATTTATCGCAGAGGGCATCATCGACCAAGGTAGGGGCCGCAGGAGGCCAGAGCTCCTCTGGAGCAGTCGGGGGCTGATGAGGTGACTGTTACTGTAGGTGCTTTTGTTTGGTTCCAGTGTTAATTCCCGTGGAGGAGAGAGGGAAGGCAGGTTGCCTTGTCCTCCCACCTCTGGCTGTGTCCCAGATAAAGAGTGCTGTTTGCTGGGAGGGGGACCAAACTTCCATTAGTCACTAAGAGCAGCTTTACCAGTGCCAGTGATCCTTCTGGCTGTTCTCCACAGGCCAGGCAGGGATGTTATTTCTCTTGTCTTACTTTCTCTAGTGCCATAAGGCTCTAGCAGGAGCCTTCTACTCAACCCATGGCCAGGTTGGACAAGAAATCCTCATCTTTGCTCTATAACTCTGAGGATCAGCACATGGGGAGTTCACATCACTAAGAATGCCCTTCTTTTGGTGTTGCAGGTGGTGGTTTTCGGGATAGCCTAGCAGACATGTCAGAGGAGCTGTGCCCCAGCTCAGCAGACACCCCCGTGCCTCTGCCTTTCTTCGTGCGCACATCCAACCAGGTGCTGTGCATTGGCATGTTTGGGGCAAACCCTTCCATGCCTGGCAATGCAGTGCTGTCCCTGTCCCCTTGCATGCCAGGGACATACCTACTTGAAGCTCTTCTTTGTGAAGGGTTGGGTAGTTTGCTTTGTGGTATTTCATTTTAGAATATGCTGACAAGTGCCTGGATACCGGTCTGTCACTGGGAATATTGCCAAGGGGGATGGGGGCTTTAGCCCACTCCTACTATGAGAAGTGCCCAGAGGCATGGCAGGAGTAGTTTGTGGTGTTTCATGCTGTGTTGAAATTATGATTTGGAGTTTTGCCTCTCACTCCTACAGGGTAATGGCACTGGAGAAGCCAGGGACATGTATGTCCCCAACCCCTCTTGTAAAGACTTTGCAAAGTACGAGTGGATTGGGCAGATCATGGGAGCAGCTCTGAGGGGCAAGGAGTTTCTGGTAAGTTTTCAGCCCCATCCCTCTAAGAAGATTTGCTGCAAAGGGAGTTGATAGCCCTCTCCTGCAACCTGTCTAACAGGAGCATGGAAAGGCTCTGTGGTCACATACTGGGAAAAGAGGTATTTGGAGCCAAGCCGTTTGGAGAACTCACAGTCTGAGTTTTGGGGGATGATGCTGAGAGCTTGGAAGATAGTGTTTGGTCTCTACTCAGCTATGATGAACTCTGCATGTAGAGGGAGAAGTATGGAAGCCTCTTTGTGTCTGCATTGTTGAGTCCTATCTCCATCTTTGGGGAGGTCTCATTTTGACACAGACTCAATAAAATCTCTTTTCTTCTTCAGGTCCTGGCTCTTCCTGGCTTTGTATGGAAACAATTAACAGGGGAAGAGGTCAGCTGGAGCAAAGACTTCCCTGCTGTGGACTCCGTGTTGGTGAGAGGGGCTGGGAGGTTGTGCCTATCCTATTCCTTGTGGCACTCAGCAAGGTGCTGATTTGTGTCCCTGTCCTCATGTATTTCCTTCCTTCTATGATATGTCAAATAAACACAGCAAAGGGCAACTTTCAGCTGTAAGGATGCACCAAATGCTCTTATAGAGATGCAGCCATGCTGACTGCTGCTTTAAGCATGCAATGACTCAAGGACTGCTAAACAGCTTTAGGGCAGCATATCCCATGTTGTGTCACTGTCGCTTGTCTGGGAAGGGAGAAGATGAGGACTTGGGCACCCCACTGCTCTCTGGCCATCTCTCTAACATGGACTTATTTGGTGCCTGGACAGGTGAAGCTCCTGGAGGTGATGGAAGTCATGGATAAAGACACCTTTGAGTTCAAATTTGGAAATGAGCTGACCTACACCACAGTGCTGAGTGACCAGCGCATGGTGGAGCTGATCCCCAATGGCAGCAACACCGCTGTGCGCTACGAGGACCGCAAGGAGTTCATCCGCCTGGTGCAAAAGGCTCGGCTGGAGGAGAGCAAGGAGCAGGTGACACTGCCCCACCCTGCAGCTGGTCATTGGCTCCCAGAGACCTGCCCCCAGCCTGTTTCTGGTAAAATGCACCGTGGTTAGTGTCCCTGTGCTCATTAGGGCAATGGTATCCAACCCTTTCAGTGGGGTCCTGGAGCCTATGGAGCTGTTGAGAAGCAAAGTGGCTTCTAGTATCACTGGTGATAGGGGGTCTTATTCACAGCTCTGACACAGGCCTTCTGAATGAACAGGGATTAATCTCTCTGGGATCATGTCCTGTTCCTTCAGGTTCACATGGCTTGAATCCAGTAGAGTCCCTAGGCTTAGCCTTGAGTCAGGGAAATGGGCAAGACATGATGCTTACCTGCCTTGTCTCCTTTTCAGATCATGGCCATGCAGGCTGGGCTGCTGAAGGTGGTGCCCCAAGCTGTTCTTGACCTCCTTACATGGCAGGAACTAGAAAAAAAGGTCTGTGGAGACCCTGAAGTCACAGTGGATGCCCTGAAGAGGCTCAGTAAGTGAAGGGCTTTGCTGAAGACTCTCTTCTGTCTGTGCTGGCACAAGAAGTGTGGGAGGCCAGTATTAGCCTTTCTTACAATGAGACTGTGGTCCTGTGTACTTCTTGCCTTTAGCTGGGTGCTGATGAGGACAGGAGTGTCCTTTGACTCCATCCTGGGCCTCATGGTAGAGGCTGGGTCATCCCTTGGCTGCCAGTATCTGATCCCCTGTGGAGCTGAGATGTGGATCTGGCTGTGCTTCCTGGGAAGGGCCTGTCTATGTTTCTTGCACCTTGGGTCTATGTGATCACACCCTGCAGGCACCCACTGCCAAAGAGGGAGAAGCTCAGATGTTTAAACTCTTTTCTGTATCCTGACAGCCCGGTTTGAGGACTTTGAGCCACAGGATACCCGTGTTCAGTACTTCTGGGAAGCACTCAATAACTTCACCAATGGTAAGCAATTTTCTCTGTCCATGCATATCTTGTGCCATGACAGCTCCAGCCTGCTAGCTGGGAGGGAAACCACTCAAGGAAAGCAAGCAGCTAGGCTGAAGGGACTGCTTGCTAGTGCAGGGGGTACCTAGATGCAGTTGTACTGCATCTCACATCTCTCTAGGGTTTGCTGATGTCTTTGCTTTCCCTTCACAGAAGATCGCAGCCGCTTCCTCAGATTTGTCACTGGCAGAAGTCGCCTTCCGGCACGGATCTACATCTATCCAGACAAGATGGGGTAAGTCCGCTCTTCTGTAGACTGCAAGGCTGACAGATCCCACACCAAAGGCGTGGGTTGTCTGGGCTCCCTGCCTTGCTGGCCTGCTGGTTCTAACCAGTTTGTCACCTTCTCCCCAGCTCAGAGACAACAGATGCTTTGCCAGAGTCATCCACCTGCTCCAGCACTCTCTTCTTGCCCAACTATGCCACGTAAGTTTTGGTGCTTCCCTGTGTCTGGAGGACTGTGTATGGGCTCTCTTCTTAACCTTGGTGCTGACCCGTTGGGCCCCATCACTTTGCCACAGTTACATCCCCTGCCTGTCCCACGTGGCTGCTGAGTTTCTCTCTGTGAGCCCCTGGTGAAGCATATCCTCCATTTCAGAAAACATCTTGTCCTCTCAGCTGGAAAATGCAGCAATGGCAGCTCCTCCTTACCTTTATCTTTTTTTCCTTCCTGCCATTCCTAGAGCCAAGGTATGTGAAGAGAAGTTGCGCTATGCTGCCTATAACTGTGTGGCCATTGACACAGATATGAGTCCGTGGGAAGAGTGATGTTGCAGCCTGACCAAGCAGCATGGACAATTGGTCAAGAAAACCATGCAGTGGGAAGCATTCCCTTGTCCCCACGGGATATGTATATATAATAAATACATAGGTGTGAAGCCTGGCTCCCAGCAGTTGACATGAAGGGTTTGGTCTTCAGCGGGGTGGGAGCTAGCTTGGATTGTAAATGTGATTGTGATTATGGAACCCTGGCTGAGCCCTCAGGCATCAAAAAGCTGGCAGGCTTTTGTAATGAGTTTCTTCTCCACATCTTCTTGTAGCTCCACAATGCTCACTCCTTCCAGGCTCTACTTTGCTCAAACAAAAGTGGGGTAAGGAGACAAAGCTGCACAGCAGCTTACAGCACAGGACAGAGCACTGTGAGCTGCTGCTGAGACTAGGGGGTGGCCAAGATGCTCAGTGTGTCCTGATCATACTCTGTTGCCTTGTTCCTGCTCTCTCATGAGGTCAATGGAAATTAGATCATTCATGTAGGTTTAAGAAGAATGGGGCAGGCTGGTGGCAAGTGCTGCAGGGGTGCCTTTGGCCACCAGGTGTCACAACAGACCTGCACAGCAGCACTGTGGGTGATTCCAAAAGGACTCCCATGCTTTTACATTACACAAAATTTGAGTTCCTGTCATTCCTGGCACCTCTTACACAGCATCGACTGCTGGGGAAGCTGCTTCCTCACAGTGAGTGGGAACTGTCTGCTTCCCTTTAGTTCTTTTAGTTCTGCATCCAGCATGCTGGTGGCCTGGCAGCTGTTCTCCCAGGCTCTTTGAGCCTCAGTTTACCCCTGAATTGGCAGTATTACAGCTGCTCTCTTCTAGTTCTCATGGAGCTCTGCCGTCAGGGCCAAGTTCATCTTCCAGACTGCAGAGGTTAAAGCAGTAGCAGGCATGGCAGTGCCAGGCTCTGCTCCCCTCCTCTCATCCATGGGGAAGGACATGGAGGTTTCAGGTGAACAGGAAAAGCATTTGCCCTAGGCAGTGTGGAAACCGGATACCAAGATGGACATATGCTCTGTGAGTGAGGAGTGGGCAATAAAACCTTCACAACTATTTGGAAGTATTTGTTGATCTTCCAGCTCTGGGCAGGGCTGGTCATTGCCTAGCACTGGGAGCTGCTTGATGTTAGTCTACATTTATACCTCCAGCTCCTCCAGCCTGTATGGTCTGTTGGACCTCCAGTACTGTGAGTCACAGGATCACTGGGGTTGCACTGGAGCGGGGCAGATGCTGTGAGTTAAGATTAATCCTGTCTTAATGTTTCATGGCTTTTTCTCCTCTGTTGAAGGATTCTGTCATCCAGAAATCACTTCCAGTTGTAAACAAAGTCCTTCCCTTCACGAGTTTCTATTGAAACGTGTGTTTCTAGATCTGCTGAGGAGAGTTGTTACTAAAAGGGATGTAGGACCAGGAAGGAGCACGTGCTGCCATCTCCTGCATCATGGTGAGTGGAGAGAGCACAGGGTGAATTAGAGAAGCTGTTTATGGCAGCCCTTGCCTGCAGCAGGGCCTTCCATGCTCAGCTGGGTGGGTGTGAAGTCCTGTCTGCTGGAGGAGGTCTTCTGTAAATCCTAGAGCTGTTCCAGAATTGACCTCTGGCTTTGTGGCCGATTTTAGCCACGAGTGTGAATGGGAACAGGAGCAGAACCAGTGAGATACTTTTCTGTGCTGGTGGCTGAGTGACTTCCTAGGGTGTCTGTTTTAAATGGGCATGAGTAAGCTGGTGAAAGGACTTTGATCTGCTGGCTTGCTCTCAGTCAGGAGTGTTGAGAAAGAAGCCTGCAGCATTGAGCTGGGCTTTGAAATAAGCCATCAGAAAAAGGACTGACATTGGGATGGAATTTATACTGCTTTTTCCAACCTTGTCCTCTTACCTCTACTGGACTTCAGCAGGAGGCCGCATTATTTACTGAGCAGAATTAGAAGCAGCAATAAAATAGACTCTTCTCTTTATTGTTGGGCAGGGGTTGGTTGGTAAGTAGTTCAGGATGGGATGGATAAGATGGCCTTAGTCTTTGGTGGAGGGTGAGCTGATGTCAACTGTTGGAATGGGCAGGTTAGGAGCCAGCTAGGGCTGCTTGGGGTGATCAGTTGTAGGGGAACAAGCACCTCTGGCTCCCCTGCCCTTGGAAGCAACTGCAGCTGAAGGAGAGTAACTGAGGCAATTACAGAGGTATACCCAGAACACTTAGGTTTCTCACTGAGATGTGTTTAGACAGCTCTTTTCCCTCTCATTATCCATGTACACATTCCAGCCTTCCATGATGAGGAGAGAGATGCTGTGCAAGGTGACGCTGAGAGCAGAACCTGGCTAAGTGGTGGGATCCTTCCCTAGAAGCATTGTGGCACCTCTGTCTTTGGGGATGCTCAAGACTTTTTGTACAGCCCTGGGCACTGTGATCAATCCTGCTGGCTTTAGATCTAGGCCCTCCCTAACCTGATGCACTTGATGACTATGGAGTTACCAACTAGTTTTTTCCCATGCTTCCTGCATTTCTCTACTCTTCCTTCCAGCAAAGTCTTTTAGCATCTGTGAGACCTCTTATTTCCTGCCACCGAGTGCTGCCCAAGGGCTTGCTGGAACTCTGGGGAAAGGATCTAGCTGGTGACAGGGATTTCTGTTTGCAAGATACTTGTAGTAACAGGACCCTGGCCCTAGCAGAAAGGGAATCACCCAGGATGGTCTGGATTTAACTCCTACAAGCATACTGAGAGAAATATCTTTTTACCATATAAACCATTGTTTTACTGTCTTATTTTGTGTTATCACCGTATGCATGTTGGAGAATTGCAGCAGTTGCTGTGGTTGTGTACTGGGGTGGAGAGACCCATGAAAGCCCCTGTAGGAGGGAGAGGAGCCCATTGCAGCAGTGAGATTGTTTGGTGCATGGTCAGAGGGTCCAGAAAAACATGGCAGCTGTGGAACAATGCCAGGATAACCCACTGATTGTGCTGTTGAGTTTGCTGTGCAAAGGTAAGCTGGGAAGGGGGAGCTGGGAGCTGGCCTGGATGTCCTCTGCGTGGTCCTTTCATCTGCAGCATTTTAAAGCCAATCACAAACTGAATGTCTGCTGTGACAGCCCAGAAAATAGTGGAAAAAGTCAGCCTGGCTCAACTCTGGCCAGTCTCAGGGGCCAAAAATAGGTGTTAGGTCAGTGCTGGGTCACGTTTCTTCTCTGATCTCTAAAGCTGTGGGTAGGAACTGTCTCCTATCATGTTTGACAAGGCACAAATCAAGTGCCCCTGCCCTGGAGTCCTGCTGCATGTGGCCTGGGGCAAGAGAGTCCTGAGTATCAGGAAGCAGCAGCTGCATGTCCTCACCCCAACAACCAGTCTCAAATCAGTGGAGATTGATTTTCAAGCCAGTGCCATCCTAAGGAAGGTGCTGGTGTCTCTGTGCTGCTAAGGAGCATCTCCATGTGCCAGAGCTGCAGCTCTACAGGGTGGGTAGGGGTGAGCTGGGGGAGGCAGTGATGTCATCATGGTTCCATGTAACCACTTGCTCTCTCCTCCCTTCAATTTGCTGGATTGTGATAGAATAGTTTCAAGTGATTAGTAACGCACATGTAGTCTAGCTGTTCTTGTAATGCTACTAAAACCTGGAGTATGACAAACTCTTAGTAGTTTGACAGGTTCTGTCTGTCCCTGCCTCGTGTAGGATCTAGAATAAAATGAATGAACTAACTGCTCCTGGCCTTCCTGATGGTTTCTCAGGTCTGCCTGGGGCTCCTGTGTTCTTCTGTTGGGTTACATAGTGGATGTGACACTTGGGGACATGGTTTAGTCATAAACATGGCAGTGCTGGGTTAACAGTTGGACTCTATGAACTTAGAGGTCTTTTCCAGCCTAAATAATTCTGTGATTCTAAGCAGCAAGGAAGACTGGTGTTACGAGAGGCACCTGAAGGTGATGCAGAAATTGGCCCTGCCATGTCTTGCACACAAAGCAGTGTCATAGAGGTGACTCAGAGTATTAACTGGATTAACCCTTTGCAGCAGCTCAGCAAACCAGTGGTACAGGGTGACTGTGGCTGCAGAAGGAGGGCCCAGGACCTTCCTGGCTATGGTTACTGCAGGTAAGAGCAAGGCCCAAGTCTGCATTTCTTTTGCATTGTGGTTCATGGCAAGGCAGGTGGCCATTGCTGCAGTGAGGCACAGTCATGCCTGTTCAGTAGGTAACACTGCAGGGATGAACAGCTGTTGGATCTCTCTGCGGTGTGCCTTTGCAGGCAGGGATGGAGCTGGACTCTGACCTGCCAGGAGAGCAGGCAGGCACCAGGGGACCTTTGAGCTCTGCCAGCCTGCTTGTTTCATGATCCTTCATCTCAGCCCTTTGTGCCCAACCTGAAGAAATGAAGGTAGCATGGGGTGGAGCTGAGTTGCTCTCTGCCATCGCCTTGCTGTGGAATGCAACAAGCGGACATGACATGGGGTGGCACACCCCATGTTCGGGGGGAGGTGGGGTTGGGTGCTTTTGGGTGTAATGGCCTCACTCCTGCTGCCAGAATGCCTCTGCCACCTGGGATAAAGCTGTTCTGGGCAGGAAAGCCTGTCCTCCTACCCAGCAGTGCTTGTAGCATCTCCACCTGCTGCAGGCCTGCCCAGGGCAGGGATGTAACAGCCAGAAGTTGGCTCTCCCATACCAGAATTCCCACTAACCTCTTTTCCCTATCCATGCGGGAAGTGTAGCCCTGTGCCCTGCTGTCACAGGACTCCCACTCTGCTTGTCAGAATGCAGACAATGACAGAGATGCTGGAGGCCAGGAGAGAGCATAGTCCTAAGCCAGGGCAAGGGCATGCCTGTGACCCGGGTCAGCTCCTGCCAGATACTGAAATGGGCGTAACAGAGTCACATCTTGGCAAAGGGGGCCCGGAGCTGGACCCCGGAGCGGCTGCGGCCCGAGAGTGACGAAGGAGCGCTGGGGCGTGCCCGGGGCACGGGCGGAGCGGCGCCTGCCCGGCGTGGAGGCGGCAGCTGGTAAGTGAGGGCTGCCCGAGGCGGGGCGGCCCCGGAGGGAGGCGGGCACG
>JAYDZK010001207.1:0-14520 GCA_034509185.1 Euphonia xanthogaster
CCCACGAATGCGGCGACCATCCCTGCAAAGTGGGGGTCTGGAGACCTGAGGGCGCTGCGGCTTGACCACCCGAATGCTATGACCATCCCTTGAAAGTGGGGGTCAGGACCCGTGGGAGCGCTGCGACTTGACCACCCGAATTCAGCAACCATCCCTGCAAAGTGGGGTTCTGGACCCGTGGGTTCACTGCGGCTTGACCACAAGAATGGAGCGACCATCCCTGCATAGTGGGCGTGTGGACCCGAGGCGCGCTGCGGCTTGAACCCCCCAAATGCGGCGACCATCCCTTGAAAATTGGGGTCTGGACCCGTGGGAGCGCTGCGGCTTGACCACCCGAATTCAGCCACAATCCCCACAAAGTGGGGGTCGGGACCAGTGGGAGCGCTGCGGCTTGACCCCCCGTATGGTACGACCATCCCTGCAAAGTGGGGGTCTGGACCCGTGGAGGCGCTGCGGCTTGACCCCCAGAATGCGTCAACCATCCCTTGAAAGTGGGGGTCTTGACCCTTGGGGGCGCTGCGGCTTAACCCCCAGAATGGAGCGACCATCCCGGCAAAGTGGGGATGTGGACTCGTGAGCACGCTGCGGCTTGACCCCCCAAATGCAGCGACCATCCCTGCAAAGTGAGTGCCTTGACCCGTGGGGGCGCTGCGGCTTGACCCCCCGAATGTGTCGACCATCCCTTGAAAGTGGGGGTCTGGACCCGTGGGAGCGCTGCGGCTTGACCACCCGAATGCAGCAACCATCCCTGGAAAGTGGGGTTCTGGAGCCGTGGGTTCACTGCGGCTTGACCCCCCGAAAGCGGCGACCATCCCTTGAAAGTGGCGGTCTGGACCCGTGGGGGCGCTGCGGCTTGAAACCCCGGAATGCGGCGACCATCCTTGCAAAGTGGGCGTCTGGACCCGTGGGGGCGCTGCGTTTTGAACCCACGAATGCGGCGACCATCCCTGCAAAGTGGGGGTCTGGAGACCTGAGGGCGCTGCGGCTTGACCACCCGAATGCGGCGACCATCCCTTGAAAGTGGGGGTCTGGACCCGTGGGAGCGCTGTGGCTTGACCACCCGAATGCAGCAACCATCCCTGGAAAGTGGGGTTCTGGTCCCGTGGGTTCACTGCGGCTTGACCACCCGAATGGAGCGACCATCCCTGCAAAGTTAGGGTGTGGACCCGTGGGCGCGCTGCGGCTTGAACCCCCGAATGCTATGACCATCCCTTAAAAGTGGGGGTCTGGACCCGTGGGAGCGCTGCATCTTGAACCCCCGGAATAGAGCGACCATCCCTGCAAAGTGGGGGTCTGGACCTGTGGGTACGCGGAGGCTTCACCCATGGAATGCTGCGAACATCCCAGCAAATTGGGGGCTGGACACGTGGAGGCACTGCGGCTTGACCCCCCGAATGCGCGACCATCCCCGCAAAGTGGGTGTCTTGACCCGTGGGGGCGCTGCGGCTTGACACCCCGAATGCACGTCCATCTGTGCAAAGTGGGGTCTGGACCCGTAGGGGCGCTGCGGCTTGACCCCCCGATTGCGGTGACCATCCCTTGAAAGTAGGAGTCTGGAGCCTCGGGGGCATTGCGGCCTGACCCCCCGAATGCGGAGACCATCCCTTGAAATTTGGGGTTTGGACCCGTAGGAGTGCTGCGGCGTAACCCGCCGAATAGAGCGACCATCCCTGCAAAGTGGGGGTCTGGACCCGTGGGTGCACTGCGGCTTGACCCCCCGATTCCAGCCACCATCCCTGCAAAGTGGGGGTCGGGACCCGTGAGGTCGCTGCGACTTGACCACCAGAATGGAGCGACCATCACTGCAAAGTGGGGCTGTGGGCCTGTGGGCGCGCTGCGGCTGGAACCCCCGAATGCTATGACCATCCCTTGAAAGTGGGGGTCTGGAGCCGTGGGCGCGCTGCGGTTTGACCCCCGGAATGCGGCAACGATCCTTTGAAAGTGGGTGTCTCGACCCATGGGGGCGCCGCGTCTTGACCCTTGGAGTGCGGAGACCTTCCCCGCAAAGTGGGGTTCTGGAGTAGTGGGGCGCTGCGGCCTGACCCTATGAATGCGGAGACCATCCCTGCAAAGTGGGGATCTGGACCTGTGGGGGCGCTGCTGCTTGACCCCCCAAATGCGGCGACCATCTCGGCAAAGTGAAGGTCTGGAGCCTTGGGGACGCTGGGGCTTGACCCCCCCAATGTGGCGACCATACCTGCAAATTTGGGGACTCGACCCGTGGGGAAATGCGACTTCACCCCCCAAATGCAGCGACCATCCCTGCAAAATTGGGTTCTCAGAGTGTTGAGGCGCTGCGGCTTGACTTCACAAATGCAGCGCCAATCCCTGCAATGTGGGGGTCTGGAACCGTGGGAGCGCTGCTGCTTGACCCCCCGACTGAGGCGACCATCCCGGCAAAGTGGGTATCTGGACCTGTGGGGGTTCTGCGGCTTGATCCTATGAATGCGGCGACCATCCCGGCAAAGTGGGGGTCTGGACCCGTGGGGGCGCTGCGGCTTGATCCCCTAAATTTGGCGACCATTCCTGCAAAGTGGGCGTCCGGAAGCGTGGGGGCGCTGCGGCTTGACCTTTATATGCGGCGACCATCCCTGAAAAGTGGGGATCTCGACCTGTGGGGGCTCTGCAGCTTCCCCCCCAAATGCAGCGACCATCCCGGCAAAGTAGGGGTCGGGACCCGTGGGGGCGCTGCGGCTTGAGACCCCGAATGCGGCGACCATCCCGTCAAAGTTAAGGTCTGGAGCCGTGGGAGCGCGTTGGCTTGACTCCCCGAAGGCACCGACCATCCCTGCAAAGTTGGGGTCTGGACCATTGGGGGAGCTGCGTCTTGACTCCCACAATGCGGCGACCATCCCAGCAAAGTGGGGCTCTGGACCTGTGGGGGCGCTGCGGCTTTACCCCCCAAATGCGGCAACCGTCCCTGTAAAGTGGGGGTCTGGAGCCATGTGGGCGCTGCGGCTTGACCCCCCGAATGGGGCGACCATCCTGGCAATGTGGGTGTCTCGACCCGTGGGGGCGCTGTGACTTGAACCCCCAAATGCGGGGACCTACCCTGCAAAGTGGGGGTGTCCACCCGTGGGGTCGCTGCAGCTTGACCCTCCAAATGCGGCGAACACATCTGCAAAATGGGGGTCTCGACTCGTGGGGGCGCTGAGGCTTGAACACCCAAACGCGGTGACCATCCCTGCAAAGTGGGGATCTCGACCTCTGGGGACGCTGCGGCTTGACCCCCCGAATGGTACGACCATCCCTGCAAAGTGGGGGTCTGGACCCGTGGGTGCGCTGCGCCTTAACCCCCCCAATGCGGCGACAATCCCTGCAAAGTGGTGGTTTCGACCCATGGGGGCGCTGCGGCTTTACTCCCCAATTGTGGCAACCATCCCCGCAAAGTGCTGGTCTGGACGCATGGGGGTGCTGCGGCTTGACCCCCCAAATGCAACTACCTGCACTACCATCCCTGCAAATTGGTGGTCTCGACAGGTGGAGGCGCTGCGTCTTGACAACCCAAATGCGGCGACCATCCCTTCAAACTGGCGGTCTCGACGCGTGGGGGTGCTGCCGATTGACCCCGCAAATGCTGCGACCATCCCTGTAAAGTGGGGGTCTGGAGCCGTGGGGGCGCTGCGGCCTGACCCTCCGAATGCGGCGACCATCCTTGCAAAGTTGGGGTCTGGACCCATGGGGGCGCTGCGGATTGACCCCCCGAATGTGGCGACAATCCCTGCAAAGTGGGAATCCCGACGCGTGGGGGCGCTGTGGCTTGACCCCACCAATGCAGCGACCATCCTTGCAAAGTGGGGGTAGGGACCCATGGGGTCGCTGCGGCTTGACCACAAGAATGGAGCGACCATCCCTGCAGAGTGGGGGTCTGGACCCGTGGGTGTGCTGCGGCTTGACAATAAGAATGGAGCTACCATCCCTTGAAAGTGGGGTTCTGGACCCATGGGGTCGCTGCGGCTTGACCACAAGAATGGAGCAATCATCCCAGCTAAGTGGGCGTCTGGACCTGTGGGGACGCTGCGGCTTGAGCCCCCGAATGCGGCGACCATCCCCGTAAAGTGGGGTTCGGTACCTGTGACGGCGCTGCGGCTTGACACTATGAATGCGGCGACCATCCCTGCAAAGTGGGGGTCTTGACCCGTGGGGGCGCTGCGGCTTGACCCCCTCGAATGCGGCCACCATCGCGGCAAAATGGGGGTCTGGACCCATGGGGGCGCAGCAGCTTGACCCCCCGAATGCGGCGATCATCCCTGCAAATTTGTCGTCTCGACAGGTGGAAGCGCTGTGTCTTGTCAACCCAAATGCGGCGGCCATCCCTTCAAACTGGCGGTCTCGACCCGTGGGGGCGCTGCGGCTTGACCCCCTCGAATGCGGCCACCATCGCGGCAAAATGGGGGACTGGAGCCGTGGGGGCGCTGCGGCCTGACCCCCCGAATGCCGTGACCATTGTTGCAAAGTGGGGGTCTGGACCCATGGGGGCGCTGCGGCCTGAACCCCCGAATGCAGCGACCATCCCTGCAAAGTGGGGGTCTGGAGCCGTGGGGGCGCGGCGGCTTGACCCCCTGATTGCGGCAACCATCCCTTGAAAGTGGGGGTCTGGACCCGTGGGGGCGCTGCGGCTTGACCGCCGGAATGCGGCAACCATCCCTGCAAAGTGGGGCTCGGTGCCCGTGGGGGCACTGTGGTTTGACCACCCAAAAGCGGAGACCATCCCTGCAAAGTGGGGGTCTGGCCCAGTGGAGGCGCTGCAGCTTGACCCCCAAAACGCAGCGACCATTACTGCAAAGTGGGGGTCTGGAGCCGTGGGGGCGCTGCGGCTTGACCCCCTGATTGCGGCAACCATCCCAGCAAAGTGGGGGTCTGGACCCGTGGGGGCGCTGCGGATTGACCGCCGGAATGCGGAGACCATTCCTGCAAAATGGAGGTCTGGAGCCATGGGGGCGCTGCAGCTTGACCCTCGGAAAGCGGCGACAATCTCGGAAATTGTGGGTTTAGACGCGTGGGGGCGCTGCGTCCTGACAACCCGAATGCTACGACCATCGCTTGAAAGTTGGGGTTTGGACGCGTGGGGGCGCTGCAGCTTGACCCCCCCTATGAGTCAACCATCCCTGCAAAGTAGGTCTTTTTACCCATGCGGGGGCCGCGAATCAACCACACGAATGCAGCAATGATCCCAACTAAGTGGGGTTCTGGACCCATGGGGTCGCTGCAGCATGACCCCTGGAATGGAGCGACCATCCCTGCAAATTGGGGGTCTGGACCCATGGGGGCGCTGCGGTTTGACCACCCGAATTCGGCCACCATCCCCGCAAATTGGGGATCTGGACCCGTGGGAGCGCTGCGGCTTGACCCCCTGTATGGTACCACCATCCCTGCAAAGTGGGGGTCTGGACCCGTGGGGGCTCTGCGGCTTTACCCCCCTAATGCGGCGACCATCTGTTGACGGTGGGTACCTTGACCCATGGGGGCGCCGCGCCTTGACCCCCGGAATGCGGCGACATTCCCGGCAAAGTGAGGGTCTCGACGAGTGGGTGCGCTGTGGCTTCACTCCCCCAGTGAGGCGACCATCCCTGCAAAGTCGGGGTCTGGAGCCGTGGGGGCGCTGCGGCTTGACCACAAGAATGGAGCGACGATCCCTGCAAAGTGGGGGTGTGGACCCGTGGGGGCGCTGCGACTTGGCCACCCGAATGCGGCCACCATTCCCGCAAAGTGGGGGTCGGGACCCGTGGGAGCGCTGCGGTTTGACCCCCCGTATGGCACGTCCATCCCTGCAAAGTGGGGGTCTGGACCTGTGGGGGCGCTGCGTCCTGGCCCCCCGAATGCGGCGACCATCCCTGCAAAGTGGGGGTCGGGGTCCGTGGGGGCGCTGTGGCTTGACCACCCGAAAGCGGAGACCATCCCTGCAAAGTGGGGGTCTGGCCCAGTGGAGTTGCTGCGGCATGACCCCCGGAATGCGGCAACCATTCCTGCAAAGTTTGTGTCTTTACCCATGCGGGCGCCGCGACTTGACCACTCGAATGCAGCAACCATCACTTGAAAGTGGGGGTCTGGACCCGTGGGGGCGCTTCGGCTTGATCACCGGAATGCGGCGACCATCCCTGCAATATAGGTGTCTTTACCCATGCGGGCACCGCGACTTGACCACCCGAATACAGCAACCATCCCTGCTAAGTGGGGTTCTGGACCCATGGGGTCGCTGCGGCTTGACCACAAGAATGGAGCGACCATCCCTGCATAGTGGGGGTGTGGAACCGTGGGCGCGCTGCGGCTTGTACCTTCTAATGCTATGACCATCACCTGAAAGTGGGGGTCTGGACCCGTGGGAGCGATGCGGCTTGACCCCTGGAATGGAGCGACCATCCCAGCAAAGTGGAGGTCTGGACCTGTGGGGACGCTGCAGCTTGACCCCCGGATTACGGCTACCATCCCTTTAAAGTGAGTGCCTTGACCCGTGGGAGCGCTGCGGCTTGACCCCCGGAATGGAGCGAACATCCCGGCAAAGTGGGGGTCTGGACCTGTGGGGACGCGGAGGCTTGACCCACGGATTGCGGCTACCATCCCTTTAAAGTGGGTGTCTTGGCCCGTGGGGGCGCTTCGACTTGACCCCCCGAATGGTATGACCATCCCTGCAAAGTGGGGGTGTGGAGTCGTGAGCGCGCTGCATCTTGACCCCACAAATGCAGCGACCATCCCTGCAAAGTGGTGGTCTGGACCCGTGGGGGCGCTGCGGGTTGACCCCCCGAATGCGGCGACCATCCCTGAAAAGTGGGGGTCTGGAACCGTGGGGGCGCTGCTGCTTGACCCCCCCAATGAGGCAACCATCCCTGCAATGTGGGTGTCTTTACCCATGCGGGCGCCGCGAATCGACCACACGAATGCAGCAATGATCCCTGCTAAGTGGGGTTCTGGACCCATGGGGTCGCTGCGACTTGACCCCCGGAATGGAGCGACCATCCCAGCAAATTGGAGGTCTGGACCCATGGGGGCGCTGCGGTTTGACCACCCGAATTCGGCCACCATCCCCGCAAATTGGGGGTCTGGACCCGTGGGAGCGCTGCGGCTTGACCCCCTGTATGGTACCACCATCCCTGC
Organism: Euphonia xanthogaster; assembly: GCA_034509185.1. NCBI lineage: Eukaryota > Metazoa > Chordata > Aves > Passeriformes > Fringillidae > Euphonia > Euphonia xanthogaster. The sequence goes on from JAYDZK010001207.1 coordinate 7,093, forward strand.
AAAGTGGGGCTGTGGACCCGTGGGGGCGCTGCGTCTTGACCCCCCGAATGCGGCGACCATCCCTGCAAAGTGGGGGTCTGGAGCCATGGGGTCGCTGCGGCTTGACTACAAGAATGGAGCGACCATCCCTGCAAAGTGGGGGTTTGGACCCGTGGGGGCGCTACGGCTTAACCCTAGGAATGCGGCGACCGTCCCTGCAAAGTGGGTGTCTTTTCCCTTGCGGGCACCGCGACTTGACCACCTGAATGCAGCAACCAACTCTGCTAAATGTGGTTCTGGACCCATGGGGTTGCTGCGGCTTGACCACCGGAATGGAGCGACCATCCCTGCAAAGTGGGGGTGTGGACCCGTGGGTGCGCTGCGGCTTGAACCCCCGAATGCTATGACCATCCCTTGAAAGTGGGGGTCTGGACCCGTAGGGGCGTGCGGCTTGACACCCCGAATGGAGCGACCATGCCTGCAAAGTGGGCGTCTGGAACCGTGGGGGCGCTGCGGCTTGACCCCCCGATTCCAGCCACCTTCCCTGCAAAGTGGGGGTCTTGACCCGTGAGGGCGCTGCGACTTGACCACCAGAATGGAGCGACCATCCCTGCAAAGTGGGGCTGTGGGCCTGTGGGCGCGCTGCGTCTGGAACCCCTGAATGCTATGACCATCCCTTAAAAGTGGGGGACTGGACCCGTGGACGCGCTGCGGTTTGACCCCCGGAATGCGGCGATGATCCTTTGAAAGTGGGTGTCTCGACCCATGGGGGCGCCGTGGCTTGACCCTTGGAATGCGACGACCATCCCCGCAAAGTGGGGTGCAGGAGTAGTGGGGGCGCTGCAGCCTGACCCTATGAATGCTGTGACCATCCCTGAAAGTGGGGATCTCGACCCGTGGGTGCGCTGCTGCTTGACCCCCCGACTGCGGCGACCATCCCTTAAAAGTGGGGATCTGGACCTGTGAGGGTGTTGCGGCTTCATCCTATGAATGCGGTGACAGTCCCGGCAACGTGGGGGTCTGGACCCGTGGGTGCGCTGCGGCTTGATCCCCTAAATGTGGCGACCATCCCAGCAAAGTGGGGTTCTGGAAGCGTGGGGGCGCTGCGGCTTGACCTTAAAAGGCGGCGACCATCCCTGAAAAGTGGGGATCTCGACCTGTGGGGGCACTGCAGCTTCCCCCCCGAATGCAGCGACCATCCCGGCAAAGTGGGGGTCTGGACCCTAATGGGCGCTGCGGCTTGAGGCCCCGAATGCGACGACCATCCCGGCAAAGTTAAGGTCTGGAGCCGTGGGGGCGCTGCGGCTTGACCCCCCGAATGCGGCGACCATCCGTGTAAAGTGGGGGTCTGGACCCGTGGGGGCGCTGCAGCTTGACTCCCCGAAGGCGGCGACCATCCCAGCAAAGTGGCGTTCTGGACCTGCGGGGGCGTTGCGGCTTGATCCCTCCAATGCGGCGACCATCCCTGTAAAGTGGGGGTCTGGAGCCGTGGGGGCGCTGTGGCTTGACCACCCAAAAGCGGAGACCATCCCTGCAAAGTGGGGGTCGGGGCCCGTGGGGGCGCTGTGGCTTGACCACCCGAAAGCGGAGACCATCCCTGCAACGTGGGGGTCTGGCCCAGTGGAGGCGCTGCGGCATGACCCCCGGAATGCGGCGACCATTCCTGCAAATTTTGTGTCTTTACCCATGCGGGCGCCGTGACTTGACCACCCGAATGCAGCAACCATCCCTGCTAAGTGGGATTCTGGACCCATGGGGTCACTGCGGCTTGACCACTCGAATGGAGCGACCATCCCTGCAAAGTGGGGGTGTGGACCCGTGGGCGCGCTGTGGCTTAAACCCTCGAATGCTGTGGACATCCCTTGAAAGTGGGGTCTGGACCCGTGGGAGCACTGCGGCTTGACCCCCGGAATGGAGCGACCATCCCTGCAAAGTGGGGGTCTGGACCTGTGGGGTCGCTGCAGCTTGAGCCCCGGATTGCAGCGACCATCCCTTTAAAGTGAGTGCCTTGACCCGTGGTGGCGCTGCGGCTTGACCCCCCGAATGGAGCGACCATCCCTGCAAAGTGGGGCTGTGGACTCGTGAGCGCGCTGCGGCTTGACCACCCGAATGCAGCGACCATCCCTACAAAGCGGGGGTCTGGACCCATGGGGGCGCTGCGCATTGACCCCATGAATGCGCAACCATCCGTGCAAAGTGGGGGTCTGGACCCGGAGGGGCGGTGCGGCTTGACCCCCAGATTGCGGTGACCATCCCTTGAAAGCGGGGGTCTTGACCCGTGGGGGCGCTGCGGCTTGACCACCAGAATGGAGCGACCATCCCTGCAAAGTGGGGCTGTGGGCCTGTGGGCGCGCTGCGTCTGGAACCCCTGAATGCTATGACCATCCCTTAAAAGTGGGGGACTGGACCCGTGGACGCGCTGCGGTTTGACCCCCGGAATGCGGCGATGATCCTTTGAAAGTGGGTGTCTCGACCCATGGGGGCGCCGTGGCTTGACCCTTGGAATGCGACGACCATCCCCGCAAAGTGGGGTGCAGGAGTAGTGGGGGCGCTGCAGCCTGACCCTATGAATGCTGTGACCATCCCTGAAAGTGGGGATCTCGACCCGTGGGTGCGCTGCTGCTTGACCCCCCGACTGCGGCGACCATCCCTTAAAAGTGGGGATCTGGACCTGTGAGGGTGTTGCGGCTTCATCCTATGAATGCGGTGACAGTCCCGGCAACGTGGGGGTCTGGACCCGTGGGTGCGCTGCGGCTTGATCCCCTAAATGTGGCGACCATCCCAGCAAAGTGGGGTTCTGGAAGCGTGGGGGCGCTGCGGCTTGACCTTAAAAGGCGGCGACCATCCCTGAAAAGTGGGGATCTCGACCTGTGGGGGCACTGCAGCTTCCCCCCCGAATGCAGCGACCATCCCGGCAAAGTGGGGGTCTGGACCCTAATGGGCGCTGCGGCTTGAGGCCCCGAATGCGACGACCATCCCGGCAAAGTTAAGGTCTGGAGCCGTGGGGGCGCTGCGGCTTGACCCCCCGAATGCGGCGACCATCCGTGTAAAGTGGGGGTCTGGACCCGTGGGGGCGCTGCAGCTTGACTCCCCGAAGGCGGCGACCATCCCAGCAAAGTGGCGTTCTGGACCTGCGGGGGCGTTGCGGCTTGATCCCTCCAATGCGGCGACCATCCCTGTAAAGTGGGGGTCTGGAGCCGTGGGGGCGCTGTGGCTTGACCACCCAAAAGCGGAGACCATCCCTGCAAAGTGGGGGTCGGGGCCCGTGGGGGCGCTGTGGCTTGACCACCCGAAAGCGGAGACCATCCCTGCAAAGTGGGGGTCTGGCCCAGTGGAGGCGCTGCGGCATGACCCCCGGAATGCGGCAACCATTCCTGCAAAGTTTGTGTCTTTACCCATGCGAGCGCCGTGACTTGACCACCCGAATGCAGCAACCATCCCTGCTAAGTGGGGTTCTGGAGCCATGGGGTTGCTGCGGTTTGACCACCCGAATGGAGCGACCATCCCTGCAAAGTGGGGGTGTGCACCGGTGGGAGCGCTGTGGCTTGAACCCCCGAATGCAGCGACCAAACCTGCAAAGTGGAGGTCTGGACCCGTGGGGGCGCTGCGGCATGACCCCCCGAAAGCGGCGACCATCCCTGCTATGTTTGTGTCCTTACCCATGTGGACGCAGCAGCTTGACCCCCGGATTGCGGCGACCATCCCTTGAAAGTGGGTGTCTTGACCCGTGGGGGCGCTGCGGGTTGACCACTCCCCGAATGCGGCGACCATCCCTGCAAAGTGGGGGTCTGGACCCGTGGGGGCGCTGTGGCTTGACCACCCAAAAGCGGAGACCATCCCTGCAAAGTGGGGGTCTGGCCCAGTGGAGGCGCTCCGGCTTGACCCCCGGAATGCGGCGACCATCCCTGCAAAGTTTGTGTCTTTACCCATGCGGGCGCCGCGATTTGACTACCGGAATGCAGCAACCGTCACTGCTAAGTGGGGTCCTGGACCCATGGGGTCGCATCGGCTTGACCACCCGAATGGAGCGACCATCCCTGCATAGTGGGGGTCTGGACCCGTGGGCGCGCTGCGGCTTGAACCCCCGAATGCAGCGACCATCCCTTGAAAGTTGGGGTCTGGACCCGTGGGAGCGCTGCGGCTTGAACCCCCGGAATAGAGCGACCATCCCTGCAAAGTGGGGGTCTAGACCTGTGGGGACGTGGAGGCTTGACCCACGGAATGCAGCAACCATCCCTGCAAATTGGGGGTCTGGAGCTGTGGGGGCGCTGCGGCTTGGCCCCCGTAATGGAGCAATCATCCCAGCAGAGTGAGTGTGGGGATTCAGGGGCGCGCTGCAGCTTGACCCCGCAAATGCACTGACCATCCCTTGAAAGTGGGGGTCTGGACCCATGGGGGCGCTGCGCCTTGACCCCCCGATTGCGGCGACCATCCCTTGAAAGTGGGGGTCTGGACCCGTGGGGGCGCTGCGGCTTGACCCCCAGAATGGAGCGACCATCCCAGCAAAGTGTGGGTCTGGAGCCGTGAAGGCGCTGCGTCTTGACCCTTCGAATGCGGCGACCATCGCTTGAAAGTGGGTATCTTGACCCATGGGGGTGCTGCGAGTTGAACCCCCGAATGCGGCGATCATCCCTGCAAAGTGGGGGTCTGGACCCGTGGGGGCGCTGTGGCTTGATCACCCGAAAGCGGAGACCACCCCTGCAAAGTGGGGGTCTGGACCCGTGGGGGCGCTGTGGCTTGACCACCCAAAAGCGGAGACCATCCCTGCAATATAGGTGTCTTTACCCATGGGGGCGCTACGACTTGACCACGCGAATGCAGCAACCATCCCTGCTAAGTGGGGTTCTGGACCCATGGGGTCGCTGCGGCTTGACCCCCGGAATGCGGCGACGAACCCAGCAACGTTTGTGTCTTTACCCATGCGGGCGCCGCGACTTGACCACCAGAAAGGACCGACCATCCCAGCAAATTGGGGGTCTGGACCCGTGGGGGCTCTACGACTTGACCCCCCGATTGCCGCGACATTCCTGCAAAGTGGGGTTGTGGACCCATGGGAGCGCTGGTGTTTGAACCCACGAATGCTATGACCATCCCTTGAAATTGGGGGTCTGGACCCGTGGTAGCGCTGCGATTTGACCCCCGGAATGGAGCGACCATCCCAGCAAATTTGGGGTCTGGACCCATGGGAGCGCTGGTGATTGACCACCCGAATGCGGCCACCATCCCCGCAAAGTGGGGGTCGGGTCCCGTGGGAGCAATGCGGCTTGACCCCCCGTATGGTACGACCATCCCTGCAAAGTGGGGGTTTGGAGCTGTGGGGGCGCTGCGGCTTGACCACCAGAATGCTATGACCATCCCTTGAAAGTGGGGGTCTGGACCCATGGGCGCGCTGCGGCTTGACCCCCGGAATGGAGCGACCATCCCACCAAATTGGGGGTCTGGACCCGTGGGAGCTCTGCGGGTTGACCACCCGAATGCGGCCACCATCCCCGAAAGTCGGGGTCTGGACCCGTAGGAACGCCTCGGCTTGACCCCCCGAATGGTACGACCATCCCTGCAAAGTGAGGGTGGGGACTTGTGGGCGCGCTGCAGCTTGAACCCCCCAATGCGGCCACCATCCTGGAAAAGTGGGGGTCTCGACGCATGGGTGCGGTGGGGCTTGACCCCCCCAATGCGGCGACCATCCCGGAAAAGTTTGGGTCGGGACCCGTAGGAGCGCTGCGGCCTGACCCCCCGAATGGAGCGACCATCCGTGCAAAGTGGGGGTCTGGAGCCGTGAGGGCGCCGCGGATTGACCCCCGCAATGCGGTGACCATCCCGGCGAAGTGGGGGTCTGGACGCTTGGGGGCGCTGGGGCTTGACCCCCTAAATGAGGCGACCCTCCCTTGAAAGTGGGGGTCTGGACCCGTGGGGGCGCTGCGACTTGACCCCCCGAATGCGGCCACCATCCCGGAAATGTGAGGGTCGGGATCCGTAGGGGCGCTTCGGCCTGACCCGCCGAATGAAGCGTCCATCCCTGCAAAGTGGGGGTCTGGAGCCGTTGGTGCGCTTCGGCTTGACGCCCCAAAGGCAGCGACCATCCCTGCAAAATTGGAGTCTGGACCTGTGGGATCGCTGCAGCTTGACCCCCGGAATGGAGCAATCATCCCAGCAAGGTGAGGGTGGGGACTCGGGGGCGCGCTGCAGGTTGACCTGCGGAATGCGCTTACCATCCCTTGAAAGTGGGGGTCTGGACCCATGGGGGCGCTGCGGCTTGACCCCCCGAATGCGGCCACCATCCCGGAAAAGTGGGGTTGTGGACCCGTAGGGGCGCTGCGGCTTGACCCCCGGAATGGAGCGACCATCCCCGAAAAGTTTGGGTCGGGACCCGTAGGGGCGCTGCGGCCTGACCCGCCGAATGGAGCGTCCATCCCTGCAAAGTGGGGTCTGGAGCTGTGGGTGTGCTGCGGCTTGACCCCCGGAATGCGGCGATCATCCCTGCAAAATGGGGGTCCGGACCCGTGGGGACGCTGCAGACTGATTCGCCGAATGGAGCGACCATCCATGCAAAGTGGCCGTCTGGACCCGTGGGTGCGCTGCGGCTTGACCCCCGGAATGCGGCGACCATCGCTGCAAAGTGGGGGTCTGGAACCATGGGGGCACTGCGGCTTGACCCACCGTATGCACGACCATCCGAGCAAAGTGGGGGTCTGGACCCGTTGGGGCGCTGCGGATTGACCCCCCGAATGCGGCGACCATCCCCGCAAAATTGGGGTCTGGACCCGAGTAGGCGCTGCTCCTCAAACCAAGAATGCGGCAACCATCTCTGCAAAGTGGGGGTCTGGAGCCGTGGGGGCGCTGCGGCCTGACCCTTTGAATGCGGCGACCATCCCTGCAAAGTGGGGGTCTGGAACCCTGGGGGCGCTGCGGCTTGACCCAGCGAATGCGGTGACCATCCCGGAAATTGGGGGGTCGCGACCCGTTGGGGCGCTGCGGCCTGGCACCATGAATGCTATGACCATCCTTTGAAAGTGGGGGTCTGGACCCGTGGGGGCGCTGCGGCTTGAACCCCCGAATGCTATGACCATCCGTGCAAAGTGCGTGTCTGGACCCGTGGGGGGCTGTGGCTTGACCACAAGAATGCGGCGACCATCCCTTGAAAGTGGGGGACTGGAGCCGTGGGTGCGCTGCGGCTTGACCCCCCGAATGCGACGACCATCCCTGCAAAGTGGGGGTCTGGACCCGTAGGGGCGCTGCGGCTTGACCTCCCGAATGCGGCCACCATTCCCTGCAAAGTGGGGGTCTGGACCCGTGGAGGCGCTGCGGCTTGACCCCCCGAAAGCGGCGACCCTCCCTGCAAAGTTTGTGTCCTTACCCATGCGGGCGCCGCAACTTGACCACCCGAATGCGGCCACCATTCCCGCAAAGAGGGGGTCGGGACCCGTGGGGGCGCTGCGGGTTGACCACCCG